>LUCH01000283.1:133370-190066 GCA_013368495.1 Paragonimus heterotremus | reverse complement strand
ACGTACTTATAAGAGTTGTTCAATAGCGCGATATTATTCTGGTTTTGTGACGTACCTTCACACTCCCGAGGAAGTCTGATGCTTCATTTCGGACTGATATTAATAGGTCGTCGCACTCACGACGTGATGGATCATACACACATTGTTTGAACTTCGAGGAGTTGAAACAAACCCGGAATGTCGTAATACAGGTTTTTAGGTGGCTTACCCGATTCAGGCCTGCGTTCCAAGATTCAAAAGCAACTACAGACGGGAAAATTCCAAACCACTTTCTCACATCTGTGGGAACCTTGTTCTTGTGAATGATGAGATTTGTTCTGCATACTGCGTTTAGTCTCGTGTGTTTATCATGTTTGCCGTTATAAAGTGCACCGTTCTCCACTGTCAAGTCCGTAAACATCGAAAGCTTGATCGCTTTAGTTGCAAAGTCGTTCTTATTTTTGAAGAATTACTGTGCAGTGAACTATCCACTACCGTCGCAGGAACCACGTGTGGCTTGTAAAGAATAACCCAGTTTAGAGAGCAACGCCTGGGACAGACTCAACTCGGAGGTCAAGATGGTAGTCACTGACATTATCGTACAATCAAAAGAATACGACTACTTTTTACATACCTGGAGATTTCGGTGGAATGTCCTCTGTTTCTGTCGATGCCTAGATGTCAGTGGTCCCCTAGTCACCCTTTCGTATGATGAGGCTTCTCCAATAATCATAAAGTAGCGTAGTGCTGTTTATCCTTTTTCCTAAGGGCGTGGTTTTTAGTCATAAACCTGATATCCCTGAAAGTGGGTTAGGTTAGAGGAGTTTCTTTGAAGAAAAGTTGTTGAATTACCTTCAAATCACTGCCAAGTGTAGTACTTCAAGTTAAGGTGGATGGTGAAACGGAAGCCACTCGGTCACATCGATCAGTTCACACGAATCTTGTCATTCAGAGACAACGGTTAGAATAAATAGATCGTTGATTTCTTTTTCTTCCGATGACAGCATTCAATGGAACGTTCGCACCAACCAAATATTTAACAGCAGCTAAAGATTCCCTTAACAACGGAACAGTCTATTATTTCAGCGATCCATCTTTATACATTTTCCTAAAAGCCCACAGTTTCATTTCTCGTCGTTGAATGTAGCGTACACAGCCTAAACAGATTGTGACGAAACTGAGAGAAAGAGAGGACTCAGACAGAAAGGATCCAATCAGTCCGAACCTAAAAACCTGATCTTGTTAGAAAAGAAGTCTTTTGGATCCAAGTGTTGAGAAAGGTTTCATCATTTAGGTTATGGTATAACTTTTGATAAGCAACTCCGTCCAAACACAAACTCTCCAAGTTGATCCGCTTATCCTCTAATCTATGTTTCTAGTCTACCTATCGTCGACCGCCGGTTCAAGCGGTCACGAATGCTGATGTTGGTTGCTCAGTTTCACTTCCGACAGTCTAAAGGATAACAATTAGTTTAACTTTCATTAGGCTGGTCGGTGGTTGGTCTAACCTACCGGATACCAACTCAGTGGCATCTCGGAGTTTGTGAATAGTGACTCTCTTGGTAAATACAGCGCGAATATTTGGTTTGGAGCAAATGCTTAAAGTGGATAAGATATGGCGGCGGGAGACAGAGTTTGCCCACCGAAGAGGGTGTTCGATAAAAATTGGTTTCTCTGAATCCACAAGTAACATTTGAGCAAATGTGTTTATATACTCTGGACTGACAGCTGGTTAGCTGTCAACCAGTTGCCACCTTATTGATCAGTGATATTCCGGAGAAGGCTATGCGTTTAATCGTGTCAGTGCAGTTGCAATGATATGAGATGGAGATGTCAAGAATAAAACATTGATAAAGTAACCTGATGGCTAATTAGAAAAGTTACAGTATCCGGTGCTGCTGAGATCTCCGATTAGTTGAAAAGTACAAATCTTCTATGAGAAGGACTAACTGCCAGCAACATTTGTCTATCATCAATCAAGTTTGGTTTCCTGATTGTCCAAGTTCGTGGGTTTGCTTAATGACTTTAGGAGAACAAATAAACGGACAAATAACATTCACCCGCTAATAAGGCGTACACATAGATATCTTTTTTACCGGACAGCTTTAATGACGAAGCCACGATCACGAAGTATCTTCTTCGGGAAGGCAGATCAGGGGTTGAAAACAGTCCAGACGGGCACATCATCGAAATTCACAGACATCATACTTCATTGTCACTGTATTCTGGTTTTTCACTGCACAACACCAACGGTATGTTCCTCATACGGAAAATATCTCTATCGTTCTGTTCAGCTTGTCAAACGCTATGTGGATACAGTACTGCTGTTCAGGTATTCACACAGCACTTGAAATACACCGCAAGTAATGTTTTCTTTTTTTAGTCAAAATGGATTATTACAAACGTTCTCTGGTGTGAGAGGTTACGTCCCACTAAACGTAGCTATATGATCTAGTGTACCAAGACAATGAGTTAGCTCGTTAGACGTAAGTGATATATGCGGACGTCATTCTACACGAACCTTCCGTGATTAGTCAAGGAGTGCTATTATAGAATATGACTTTAATAAAAGGGAATACTTTCTGTTGTATGACAGCTGATATAGGATGAATACTGGGTGATTTCCAAATAGACAAAACTAGAAACATTTTTGATTACAAGCAGTTGGATGGAATATAACGATTCGCATTATTTATTAATTGGATATTGAAGTTAAACATTTTGCTGGTCACAGTGGAAGTCAATCTCCTATATGACTTCATACAATCAGAGAACAGTAGTCGCATGTTAGAGTTTAGCAATGTTTTATTTGAACACTTTAATGTGAGCCAAACTTTCACAATCCAGAGATGCTGTTAACTTACAGCAGTAAAATATGGAATACAACAAATTTCACTGGAGGAAACTTTCGCCCTTATTATAGACGGAGAAACAAAAATCCACAAAATTATGTAATGGGGGACAAACGACTGCGATAGCTGTTCTTCTGTAGTGTTTCCAATTTTGTACATAATTTCCAACAACAAAATCCACTTCAAACATTCTGTGAAAATAGCTGATCTTTCAAGACAATCGTCAAAGTCAACATCCACGTCGTTTTCTCAATTCGGTTGGCTGCATTCCAAGATTTGAATACAGTTCGTGGAAACGGTGAGGACTTCGTGTTCAACGGCTGCACAGGCCGGTAATTGTCCATCATATTTGCCTGAGATTCTGACACAGGAAACTTCAAGCCTCGGAAGAGGTTGAGCTGGAATATGTGGTATACGAAATTCAGTTTAATTTTCCTCTGGTACGTTATTGTAAGTCAAACGCAGTGCATTGTTACTCAAAACAATTCAACATGTGATTTTTAGCATATATTTAGTTAGCACTGATCAAATTATGAAAATGGGACACATTAGAGTGAACGTGTTTGATCACAAGCTGATATATTTTCCTTCAGAAATAACGTCACCAGTTCACCCGTCGGTTAACCTTTTATAAACCTAGTCCCATTCTGATCACGTGAACAAGTGAACAAGTTGGGAAGAAAACTGACTACCAAAGAAAATTGTTGAAGACCCACCTGATCCAGCGCAACTGATTGATTTCAGGCCGTTTCATTAAAATTTTAATGGAGAGAAAATAGCAGGTTTCGTAGACCGTTAGCAGCATTTCAAATGGACTCATACATATCCTCGAAATCACAACTTCTGGACTCCGACGCTGCACTACCGTTGTACTGCTTAAGTAAATGACTTTGGACAAAGTACATCTTCGAATCCATGCGTTCTTTATCTCTTGTCATGATTAGACTTTGTTGGGACGAAGTGTTGAACCAGAGTGTTTGTGACAGATGTGCGAAAATCATGAGATGTGGGCTCTCAAACAACTTTTGAATGTATCCTAAGGGTCAACTCACTGTATATCGCTAGAAGTATTTCCTCATAACTTGATACTTGAAAAAGCCAAACCAACTTAACTTCATTTATTGAACTAAACTGAAAACCATATGTCCATCCGCTGAATTGAAGCAAAACATCTCAACAGCTGCCGGTTCCAGCCGACCATTTTTCCATGACCGACAGTAAGTTGATCGGTTGCTTACAAACCATTCAAAGTTCGTGTATTTTTCCGGTTTGTTTTGGTGATCGTTTTGCAATAGCCAGAAATGTTCAGAAAAATCGTTAATATGTACACCATGAACATGTAAGTTGCGGTCGAACAACACTATGAGGACATGGAAAGTAGTGTTCACTTGAATGATTGTAATTACCGCAGGGATTAACCATCTGATGGTTATCACAAAACGTATCACGTAAGGTAGGATAACTCACCTGATGTGAAGTGATTGGAATTGGTTTACGAAACACAGTCCACACAACATTTTCCGTACAAGGTGGTGTGGTCAGTGAACCATAATACCGGTAATATTCGTCCGCTTGTACTTGGGAGAAGATTTTACTCAAATCAAACGGGTCGATCATAGTATTTTGATTAGGGTTGCCAACCTTTGGGATACTCTCTTCTAGACCGGTTAAAATACCGATTTGTGTTTTGTCTGTCTTCGCGTCTTCTTCCACCTTGCTCAGGAACGCCAATACAGCAAGACCACTGGGACTGCCAGCTGCTTCCGAAAAAGACTTGTAAAGTTTGTTGTTATAACATACAAGATGACCCTGGATGATCAGAAATCGGAGAAGAGCTATTAACAGAGGAATGAAAGTTGGAAACGTTGTGGATTTAACAGCTTATATGAAGGACAACGTAATATCGGCTAAATTCGAAGAACCTCAGCAGAATCAAAATCAAACTATTTTTACTATGACGAAATCAATAATAATCCTCAAAGATGTAAGGTCAATGAGATGCAGTGTTCCATCCCTGCGTCAACAATAATGAAGGCTTCATATTTACGAACTTACCTCCAGAGCATAGGTCCGACCGTCAACTGTATGCTCTGAGCCGACCTGGTTGGTTGAACCCCAGTGAAAATGCATTTGCAACACATCATATGTCTCATCAGTGTCTTCATTTAGAGCAACAGTATAGACATCAGGCGGAAAATTGATCATCACTAAAAAAAACCGTGAAGAATGAAGTTAGTAGTTGCGAAAGAGTTTCGGTTCCAAAACAACAGTTCCTAATAAATATTCTATAGCTTGTTCAGAAAGGTGTTCACTTATGCACATTTTAGCTTACAAATATTGTAACATTCACCCTCCCATACTTCGACGTTTGTTGACAGGAGTTGTCATTTTTATTTCACGTACCAGAATGTTCCTCCTGCCTACTGTTGAAAAGATGTTATGAACGTCCGTTGATTGTATACACATCGACAGTTGAGTGTTAACTTCGCAGGTACTTCCAGTCATCATCGGACTCTGTGTAATTTGTCAGCGAAATGTACTTCTGTGAATGTGCTGGATACGCAGTTTTCACCAGCGAATTTCACCTGTAATTTTGAATACGTTTCTACGTCTGTGACGGCGTTCTACAACTATGTTGTAGCCGAGTTAATTTATCCAGCCATGGTTACTGTGGCTAGTAAATCACATTTGGGCAACCCGGCTATTTAGTTAGGCTGTTGCCGGTTGTTTTAATATAAACTCAATACATTTTCCAAACACTTAATCCGGATAGCACGTTGGAAATTTTGGAAAACTAACTATCTGATCATGGTGTATTCTGGTATCACTCACGCTGATAATTGGAAATCATTTCCAAAATCTTACGAAGGGTAATTTCCAATATTCTTTGGCACTTCACCGAACCCGTATTCAACATTTCATTATGCAGGGGTTGGCTATGGAACCTCATTCTGGTATTTAGACCTCGGTCAACATCATTCAAACGTTGCGCCAATTATTCTGACAAAGGTAGTTTCCAATTGCGCTTACCCGGCTAACAGCGTTTGATGTTACGTGTCATGTGCCTACATAATCACTGCAACATTCCGTCACTTCTGTACTAGAAAATTTAACAATTAAAAGTTTTCTAAGATTTACCACCATAAAACGCATCCTTCATTCTGTGAACGTTCACCAGGTTCATCCAGAAAATGAAATGATTCAACACTTTTACAAAGAAATCGCTCTTTATGAATGTCAAACATTTCAAGTTGTGCTTTGTTTACGTCAACAGTTACAAGATTGTAGTTAATGGAAATGGAAAGCCATTTCAAGACCATCTGGATCTTGTCCTACGACTGACCACGTTCAAGGAAACACTGAAATGAATATACATATCTTTGATGTCTAACGGAGGAGTTCAATATATTTTCCACTTATGCAGACGTTCAAAACCGTGTTAACTGAAATGATCGATATTCTTCCCCAACTATTGAGACGCATATTTACTAAAAAATTTAGACAATAAAACGTTTACGAACAAACTAGTGTAAATGAGTTGCATCTGATAATCAATCTAGGAAATGTATAACCGCTTTTGTCAATCATCGAGGGAAAATGTGAATAAAACAGTGTCTATATGCGTGATATGTAAACGGGAGGGTATTTAGAAGGATTTCGTTAACAACTTTTCGACTGTGACCAATTTTCCTACCTCCTCAAACATAAAATGAAAATGAGGCGTAAGAACAGCATTAACACAAACCGAATTTTCGCAAAAGTGCAAACATGCAAGTCAACCACGTTAACTAACATCTGGATACCTGGTGTACAACCGAAGTACACAATTCAGGAAGACAATTAGATCGGAAATTTTGCAGGTTGCAGTAGATAGAAAAACCACATATACGGGGTATTAGGTCGCTTCTGTCTTGATTAAAATGTTGTGGATAATCTTTCAACAAATACATTGTCTGATTATTGAGTAACTGACCACTGATCTGTTAGTTCAGTATACTCATTCACACATTTTACTTCCACTCTCTGTCTTGTCATTTGCTGACTACTTTTATTTCAAAGAGATCCTAATCCCAGGGTTGCTAGAAACACAACACAGTAAAAAAAAGTGTAAGTTGTCATGACACTACCGAAACGATCACTCATAACCTTGCTGGTCTTATTCCTTCGGGTTTACACCGGATACATGATGTGTGAGTAGAACCGCAATGGTGCAGTACAGGCCACTTGAAGTGATGGTTTAAGCGCAGGTGTCTTTTGGCTTCGGTCAATGTGACAGGCTAATCCGTTTCGAATGCCGCCAACCATAAAGCCAATCAGACAGAGAACCAAACACATGACCTAACAAGCATGAGATGACCTTTCTGCGGCTATCAATTTAATACAGTCAATCTGTTTGAAGTTGTTTACCTAATCTGTTTGTATAAATTCAACCTAACACATTACTTTAATTGTACATACGTATATAAAAGTTTACTGCTAAACAAATGCCTTACAATTTCTAAAACTATGGTGATGAGTGTACAGGTGGTTTAACAACGTTAAGCCTGTGTTCATTAATAGTCAAACGGTGAATTTTGATTTAGATGGTAGAGCGCCGAAAAAAATTTCACTTGTATTCAAACATTCTCATCAGTAGCGTTTTTTCCGAGTATACGGCGTCAGCACCAGGAAGGACTTTTATGTGGTGTAAATAAAAACTGATCAATAAACTGGTTCAAAAAGTTGTATTGTTTTCTTGAGTTAAACTTTTACAGAAATATATTTTGAGTAATGAAAATCCGAGCGCATCATTTCTAGACAGATGAAACCACAAACTACCATAATACGTTATGGACTGTAATTCATTTGCGAGTTAGTTGTGCCATCTACCTCAGACTCAGTGGATTATGTAAGTCATTGTCGACGTTAGAAACCATGCAGAAATCCGGTTTGCCCCAAGCTTCTAAATAGTGTTATAATTCTATAAGGTATTGGAAGATTCGTAATGTGTGCTTAATGGTCGGAATCTGCTGGAAGCATACGACCGGTTGCTTGGTCTTTATTACTCATCATAATACAGTCTAGCACCTTGAGTTTCTGCACAGTTCTAGCTAGTGCCCCTAAAATCGGCAGTGAAATGTGGACTCCGTTGAGTCTGAGGTGAATGGCGAAACTAACTCGCAACTCGGTCAGCCTACAACATTAGGCATACGCCTTTCTTACGGTAGATTTTGTGGTCGAAGTTCACCTGATACGCATATGTGATTAGTGACAACAACCACAAAACCGGTCATGTCCTTCCGACGAATTCTGTCTACTAAGCAAATACTACTAACCTCTCCATCTCATTATGGATTGCAGCGACACAAATAGACTAGTGTACTCCAACAAATATTAATGTTTTATACCTCCGAAAAATGCACTGAATGGTGACCATCATTTCCTTCGGGTATTAGATAACGCGGTCCAATATATGATGACTGATCAACCTAGCTTTGAGTCACGCAAATCGTTGATCATGTGATGTTAAAAAGTGTGAGCGCTGTTCAGATACATCCTCTAAACACCAGACACATTCACTCACGCGGTCACATGTACCACACACGCAGACGGTTTGTGCAAAGCCAGTTACGCCCGTCGACTTTTGAGTAGCTTACGCCGACAGTGACGCTGATACACGCTAATTTGATTAACATATATTTTAACTAGTAGAGGTAGGTTTTCTGTTACTGTGATACATCAAATTTTCTACTATTTTAACATCCTCTTATGTAACTTACTGTTTCGTAAGTTGACGCACACATTTTTGTATCACTAGACGTAGTTCTTCCTTACTAATTTGTTTTCATATTTCATCCCTCTGGTACACTTATCCACTAAAACAACCTGGTTTCAATCACTGAACCTGCATAATCCATGCCTATATATGTACAATCATTCACCATACCAGCTAAGCATTTGTTAATCGGCTCGGTCCTAACAAACATATCATGCACCTCCTCTCAAATTACTGGTCTTTTGTTCAAGTGTGCCGGCTTCTCACTGTCATTTATTTTTACCGAATACCGCCCATTTTCATATAGGTGGATTTTTAAAATAATCCATATTACTGTAACCACTCCGTTTGACTGGATACCCTATCCAAAGTAATGTACACACAAACGAAAATGGGTAAAGTTTGTGATACGAATTCTCCTGAATAGGGCCACGTTCCATGGGAAACCGAATTACACTACCGCACACGGCAATAATGACCGGTCATTATCCCATCGCATTGCAGTTCACAGAAAATGTTCACGCAGTAGGTTTTGTAAATCAAACCATTAACCGTGTGAATCAAAAAGAGGAACCGATTCCTCCCGGCTAATTAGCTGATACGTGGAATAAACCACTACCACACCCAACTTGAGAATGCTGATGCGGTAGATAAAACGTTCATTCTTAAGTCTTCCGAACTACTCCATTCCACTGAATGTCTTGCGGCAAAGTCGCGCTGCTCAGCTCGTTTACTACGTTTCAACCGACTGTCTTCGATAATCAATATGCCCTGCTTCGCGGACTTGAAGTGAGCCAAGTAAAGAGAGGACTAGTTAAGTGAGCTTCGGTCAGCACCAGTAACGTAATCAAGTGAATTAAGACAAAAGAAGCACAGTAAATGACCGCATTCACTATAAGGGTTTGGTTACGCAATCAGTACACATGTGAAAGTGCCAGCTTGTTGCAATTGATTGGAGTAGCGTTTTCATGTCAGATCCAAGCCAGCCGAATGTTACTAAGTGTAGCAACATGTAGTTCTTAGTGCAAGTTTGTATTTGTTCAGCCTGTTATCTACCTACAATATTTGCTTGTGATTTTCTGGTTTACCAGTCAACTTCAGAATATGATGTTGAAGATTGTACCACTCTACATATGCTGTTAGGTTAGATGATATTTGGTGGCCACAAAATATTGACAAACTACATGGGACATTCGTTTATAACATGAATGTTGGACTGACATTTGCTATATGTTTGCAATAATGTTGGATTTAATATTATCCATACGTGCATCATTTGAGATGCAGATGACCACTCTAAGACATAAAATGGAATCATCAGCTTACGCGAATGTCCATTGTTAGAAACAGTATACTTGGCCGAGGAATTCTTCTTGCTTGTAAACATTTTGATTTTCCCCAAGTTAGCCAAATATACTAGCCCGTTGTTAGGAAGATCGATTGGAGACTGGTAATGACCACCACATGTGTGAAACTGGTTGGCCCATGTAGTGGGGTTGGTGGATTTGTTGGTATAGGACCAGTCTGTAGAACAGGGAAACACAAAATCAATGACACGCAATGAAACTCGCGGTTATGCTGCTAGCGAATTATCTAAGTTGATTTGTTTGAACATACTATATAGACTGACTTGACTGAACATCACTCACAATTACTCGCAGCTGTAGTATTCCCATAGACTATCCAGTCGGTCCATTGCGAACAGCGGAACCACTGGACTCGAGTTTCACTCTCATTAGAGCTCGTCAATAGTACATATCCTCGCCACTGCAGGGACTAGAACTTTGGCCACGCTGTTCATGAGACGACCGTGTTTACCACTGCGCCATTGGCCTCACGTTAGGCATGACCGGATTATCATATGTGAACACAACCACTTTTGCTTATGAGTAATGATCAAGTTGCCTGATCGCCTCGATAGGAGACAGTCACTGTCTGTTAACTCCAATCGATGGCCCCTCGACTAGGACTTCTCTCCAAGTTGAAATCACAGAAGTCATTGACTTGTTGAGCGATATTTGATTACGGATGAGTAGTAGGGGATTTTGACTTTCATACACTACTGACGAGCTCTAAAGAGAGCGAAACTCGAGTTTAGTGTTTCTTTTCGAAAGGGGCCGACTGGAAAGTCTATGGGAATGCGACAGCTGCGATCGATTGTAGGTGATGTTTAACTTGAAATTAACCAAATCCGCTACTACTCATCAGTTTCTAGAAGACTATTCAATTTAAACAGACCCGGTAACTATACTCGTTTTGCCCTAGATGTGACAATTAGAACACATAATTTTGATTCAGCGTACATTCCTGACAAACTAGGCGTCACTCTCATGCGCTTCAAGTTTTCGAAAAGCTCATGCACACATTATTTCAGATTACACTAAAACTACTGTCAAATACTACATTTCGCCTTTGTTTTGGGTGGCCAAATAAATGTTCAATACATTTCAGATCTCATGTCCGTGATACTTGTGACAATCCTTTTGGTCAGACATGTAAATCAGCCCTAAAATTAAGAACTGCATCCTGGGGTTTCTCCAGGTATAAACTTTCTAACTGGACAAAATATCCGAGCCATAGAAAACCGTCCGTTATGTGTAATCTAGACACATGGTGAGTGTAATGTTAGAAAACCACCTCATTCATCCACGATGACATTTACACAACTGACGTCAATTACAACAGAAGATCCTCGCGTTCTGCAAAGTGAAGTGTCATTGACAAGCAAAAAGCTAAAATGCGACAGTGTGCTACGAAATGATAAAGTTTTCTTGATCAGACTTATTCATGATTGGTATGTACTTACTTGAAGCGGCATCTATATTTATGCTGATCGCAGACAGTGTGATAGCCAGTATGGTTTGGTATTTCATTACTAAAATGCGTATCTGGAACAAGAAAGTATAAATCCAATATATATATATTCAGTATTTTACAGTATAATCAAGAATGTTCATGAAAACTGGTGCGAATGAAAGGGAAGCCCAGAAACATCTTCGTTAGTACATTCGTCGGTAATGCTCAGTACACTCACTTATAGTTGCTGCAATCTCAGACAAATGTCTACAAATCTGTGTGTGATAGACTCATAGTAGTATGTGTAACCCATGAAAAAACAGTAACATATGAAAAACATCACACAATACTTACTTTGTAAGTGCTATTTCAATGGGAATATGAAGCGATTGCAAGAAGCCAAATACGTATCGACACTCAAACACACGCACGCGTCAACGACAAAACGGAATAATCAGACGTTTCTGTTCAGTCAGTGTTTTCGTAATGATTTTATACATGAGCTAATGCCCAATCAACGTGTGTGTGAGCTGTAATGTGATGCATTTTTTGTGCTCATGATAACTAGTGACAATGTCTTACGGGTATCTTATTACCGGTTTTAAAAAACTGCTAGACGGCAGTACGTGAACTAGGCGCGAACGTCATCGAACTTGACGACTGAGGTGAAGGCATTATAAGTAAATTAGTAAAAAGCACAAGAGCATAAAATGGATCTGGCTTGCCTACCAGAAAAGATCGTTAGCAGGGCACAGTTGCCAGGTATCAATGTTTGACTGAATCGAAGCTTGAGTTATTTTGGACAGTTCTTTTCATGCAAAATCAAATAAAGAATGTGCCACACATAACTTGAAAGGTGAATTTTTAGTTGTCAAACCGATTACGTGTTCAGCAATATCGAAATGGTAAATTTCAACATGATAAACTGGTCTGAGTAAGGATGGTACTCTAACATTTCGGGTTCAATGATGTGAAAAGGAAGCGACGAAAACGTCACCTTGGAATATATTTATCAGTTCAGTAGGCAGTGGTGAAACTGGTTCAGGTTTGACAAGCGTTTTGGCCAGACAGAAGGGCGTATATAAGCGTGTTCTAACCGGCTCACCTACGTGAAATTTGTTGCTGATCATCTGGGCCGATGTGATTGTGTGCGTTTATGTAGATTCCGAAACAACTGCTGTACGGGGAATTGAGAGCAGGTAAGGGAAATCCTGGTGGTCGAAAACAGATATATCTGCATGTTATCCAAGTAAGTCTCTCATGTTACAATACTGATTTTCGATTTTCCGGGGACTTCGCCTTGGACCGGACGGTGTGGAAGTATATGGTCCAGAGAGGTGTTTGAAATTTCACCTGCCGTGACATGAATTGAAGCGCACGATACGCAAAGGAACGGTAGGTGCCAAAGATAATGATGGCGTGATTATATCGCTTTACAAGTAGAACAGATGCGAATGTGCTGGCTCTCTCGGATTGGTGGGTGATCAACGGACTTACAGTACACAGTCAGTCCTTTAAAAGTTGAAATTAGAAATGCGAGAGAATAGACTGTCTGGGTACATCACAACAAGATTTTGCGTCAAACTGTACAGCAGTTTGTAAACACATGCAGTAAAGCCTATGGTTTACGTAAAGGAAACTGCCAATTAAGCAAGAAAAGCCTTGGTCAAGTAAGCTATGAAGCCTTGAGGGACCACTCGTTTTCGTCATTTTTACGAATCACCAAATTAGTAACGTTCTCTAGCGTGAGCCAAAACACTATGTAACAATTCAGGCATCAATATAACCAAGATTGTGAGCAGCGAGTAACACAATACTTGTTCTATTGGTTTTCTTATGACTTGATAAGCAGTCGAATGCATATATCCTGCGTTATATTAAGCACTGCATTTTGTCTGCATGTGTTTTTCCGGGGGCGATAGTTTATTCGAAACCCTGGGATCTGGCTCATGGAAACCGAGGTGATCTTAGGTCTTAGGTCTTCTTCTACTCAAGAAGAACAGACAATTAACATTGCAAACCAACTTGAACAAATGATTAGGCTTTCAGGGTACAGTAACAGACCAACGTGTCATTGGTTCAATTCAAAGCATGATACATAGAAAAGAAAGTGGAAATGGTAGAAACATCCACTTCGATGACATTATTTCACTTACGAAGAGAAAAAATCTGATCTAATTACCATTTATCTTGTTCACATCCAGTTAATTATGGTGGGCGACGGCCATTTCAGTTTGCTAGTCTACACTAGTCACAGCCACAAAACCGCACAATATTGTCAATAACATTTCACGATGTCCACCTGACACGGACACTTTATACCGTTTTTCATCCCTGGAGGACTTCACCAGATGAAGTTGGTCCGACAACTGCTTACGTTACAAGTCAAACTACTTAACCGTTCAGCCGCCGAGATGAGTTCTATGCAACCAAAACTGCAAGGGTTCTTGACCAAGCGTTTAAGACATTGAACTAAAAACGCTAACAGTAGTCGGTTCGACGGGAAATTCGGATGATGTTTACGGAGTGCGTTCAAGCACGGACAAGGTTTGTCTTGGAATATCGCTATGAGGGGAAAAATCATGAGATTCGGGAGAACATGTACTAAACGTAATGTGTAGTGATGAAGCAGTCATCATGGTTATAACTTATCAGAGTTCTAGTCGAATCGTCCAAACCAACCGGAAGTAGCCAATCACAACTTATCTACAAGGTCAACTCAATTTTCTAAATAAGACCAGATAGTCAACACACTTTATGAATCACCATGCCGTTGCGACGCTTAGCGTTATCCGAGTTTACCTTGTTTAAAAGAGCTTTGTGACACTGTTTTCAGTTCACTGGTCCCCGCAGACAATTCTCTAAGAAGAATAGTTACGCTTATTCGAATATTGCCTTATATCTGTGACCCTTTCTGCACTGTAAGTGCAGACCGCCAACCCAAGAGATAAACTGTGCAATCTGTTAACCATTTCATATGGTTATATTTGTTCAACGGCATTCTTCCTGAACTATTAATAGACACGTTTCCATCAAGTACACATCCTCTTCGTGAGCATAAATCGATTATATATTTCTGGTGATTCATAAAGAGAATCATTGTAATTAAGCTACCTGCTACTCTCATTCAGATGGACTATGAACTGTCGTATTAGAAATCGTCTAGAATTGTCACAATGAGGATGGTTATTTTCAGTTATTTTTCATCAAACCAGGTATACCACATGTGTATAGTCATGTTCAAGTGTCGGACTATGGAATCGGAAAAATCGTTGTTCGTTGCAATTCCAAACATTGATGTATCGAGGATCTTGAACTGTTCAAAGATTGTGAGATGGGCCAGGGTGGCACCGAGACGTTATGCAAACGAATTCTGGTTCCTCCAATTGTGTTTCGAATTCGCCACATAACCATTCCGATGTGAGTGATTTTCATTCAGCGATCTGAACAAGATGCACCGGTTTCAGAGTCAGAACGACTGTAAAAATCTACACTTGCTGATTTTGCGCAAGTTATAGAGCTTGCTCCCTTGTGTATGAGATCACAACGCATGTACTTCCATGGACCGGGAATTTTCTGCTTTTGAGAATACACACATTTAATGGCTGAATATCAGAATTCAGGCTGTGTATACTGATAGTATAAATGAGCGAGGGTAAAATGTGTGATATCGGTTACAACGCTTCTTGCAGAGCAGATGGTCAGTTGGATGGTGCTGTGATTAGTAAGAAACTTCATCTGTTTCTGGTGTACCTATTGTAATGTTGTTTTCCTACAAACCGAAAACACCCAGAGATGACCATCATAACAATCACAGACAGCAATATCACAGTGGTTCATGCTATTTAGTAACTGTCGTACACCTGTGGCTGAAAGAAACGAGTCTTTACCACAGGGCACAAAGAGAGAAAGTGCTTGTAACGGAATAAAGAAACGCCGTTATCCAAACTGAAACCTTCAACATCATGGTAACTTCGAGTGAATGAATGGCGTTATCAGGTAGTTAGCAGATTTTTTCTCGATATGATATCAAACAGTGGAGATCGGTCGAAGTTTTACCATGTTAGAACCCCTATATGTATTTGTCACGAAGCTAATATTAAAACGAGTTTTTCTTACCACGAAGTACTCGTGTTGACTACTGCGAACAGATGTTTTCCCTAGTGAATAATGCTCATATTGGGTTATCTCAGGAGGAGATATCGTCAGAACATTTGTCTGACGATGTCCATGTCCGGTGGTGTTTATCAACCCATCGCCTTTGATATGCATTGCCTCACGAGGTAGCTGTGAACAACCATAAATATTAATCGTTGATGGCATCTGTAATACAATAGTGCTGATACAAAATTCGTATGTCTACTCAACTTAACTGTACCTGGTCCAGTTACATTGGCAAAAGTTCGGGCGCAAGCAGATGCCCCAGAACCAAAATATGCATAAGCAACTAATACACAAGTTAGGAAATTCTAGTGTCCTGACAAAGTTACTGAAGAAAACCAAATGGAATCTCTGAAGGTATGAATAAACGGAGCGGAAACGTAGATAATGACAGACTAATGAAAGATGCTTCTAGAATTTCGCCTATTGATTAACACATATGGAGGCTGTTAAGAAAGCGAAAGAATTATGTACATTTACTGTAAGATAGCTACAAGCCATACTTTTGAACAATCGTTGTTGTCATCTAAGGATAATATTATTTTAGTCACTCCTCATGACTGTCAACCAGCAGATAGGCTTTTGGTTCAAAGTTTCATAAGTTGTTGAAGCCTAGAGAAAGATTGTGTTCTATAGTTTATAGGTGCGAGGAAAATATGAGTTGAATTAAGCAGAAGCTAAATTCACTGAAACTACTGGCTGCAATCAGTTCGGCGATGAATAGTGAAACACACTGAAACACCATCCTGTTACAAACATTCGGTACATGACCTGTGAGACCGGGCTAGAACAACGGTTAAGGAAATTTTAATACAGATTATAGCTCACATATGTGCCGATCAAGTAAAATATTTCAAAACTCCAAAACAAACGAGACCCCTGTTTAATGCATCTATCTGAGAGCGGTCGACCAGGAATTTCGTGAGAATGCGACGACTGCACTTTATTGTGGGTAATGTTCAGTTTGGAGAAAACAATAAATGAAACTATCCGCTATTATTCATCAACATTTTACAACTCTCAACCGATTCGACCCTGATCACACAGACTTGCACTGAATTCCACTGTGAATGAATCTGTTAAATCTGCAGAGTAATCTATCTGTTCCGCTGCTCATTATCATCGAACAATTGAATGACTATTCAGCGTAGGATAACTCGGGATAGAAAGTATTTTTAGGTAAAAATTAGGTCTCCTTTTAAATGTTTGTAGTTGCGAACTGACTCAATGCTATTAGTCTTTTTGAGTACGATATTTTTCCGAGCCCGATCATTTTTCTAGTGGCCCGTCTTTGAGCTCTTCCGATAAGTGTCATTGTAAATAACACAAATCATAAATTCTGCGGTGGTAACGTTTGCCAAAACATCACGTAACGCATAAGTATCCTGTATGAAAACCATGTTGCGCTTTCGTGATGAGATCCAAGCCTTTAACCTCGACCCGGAGAGGTTCATCTACTAAGCTCTCCATTACTTCTGAGATCACTGGCAACAAAACTACTAATCGACAGTTTTCTGAGTCATTTCTACATTCACCTATGAAGATTTGTGTGATTTTGACCTGTTCTTAGGAATCGGGTAGACGGTCGATTAACAAGGTGCGACTGAAAGGTACCGTAAGCGGTTCTTCTGACTCCGTGCGGCAGCTTTTCAAGATGACAGGGATATCAAGTCAGGTTTGGGGTGAGGTAATGGGTTCACTAATTTGACCGTGGCTTATGACAATGAAACTTAAGATGATTCATTTAGGTTGGTACCTGTCTGCTCGAATGTCTTTCGTCACTTGCAACTATGCACACGTACGTCTTGTTTACCCAGTGTTAACCGACTCTGCATATGTATTGGCAAATCCAGCAGTCTATCCATTGCGAAGAAATTTCACACCCAACTTACCAACTTGGTTTAAATTAAATTATGATCTAAATCCTGGGACACGAACTAACCATTACCAAGCTCTACGTAACCTCTTATTTTAAATTTCACTTAGTGGAGGGTTGTTTCAAAGATTCAAATAACCTTATGAGTTCATTAGAAGTGAAAAAGTGTTCTGTCGAACAGTCTGTTTTCGGTTATTCATCATCAGTCTAATTATATAACATTTTGTATCATCATGGTTGTCCGGCGAGCAGAATCAAAACCACTTAGTCACACCGATCGTTCACACACTTTTGGTGAGACCAGAAAAAATTCTGGTGCACCTTGTTGACTCAGGGCACCAAGTCTCATTAGAAGTAGCTCTCCAGCCCATTCCTAGTTTGCCCAATTATCAATCCAGAGAAGTCAAATTTCGTATTCTGACCACCGTGGAAGCGATCGGACTTCGATTGCGCAATCCACAGTTGTGCACTCACAAGAAATTTGTACGAGCCCTACGGTTAGCACGGCTACCCGTTACCGAGTCGACATCCCCGGAGTTCATTTTTGTCAACCTGCAATGCAAAACCGCGTGACGTAATTATGTGACTAATTGCTTTTGATTTTGCTCGCTTGGCAACCATGATGATATAAAATGTTATGTAATTGGCTCGATGATGAATAACCCAGAACAGACTGTTTGCCGAAACACCTTTTAACTTCTAGTGAAGGGTTGTGCACTAGTGATGAGCTCTAGTAGGAGTCAAACTCTGGCCTAATGCTACTTTCTGTGAGAACAGTTCGTGCCAGTAAGAAAACTGTGACGAACTAAGCGTGCGCACTGTGCGTGGACATTCTATTTCTGTGGAAGTGACGTTGTGGCGATGGGCTTGCAGAACAGACACGTTACCTGGTTACCGAGCGGGCACCTCAAAAGAGCAGTGTTGAAAGCAGCCGGTAGATAGAACGATCTATGTAATACTTCATACTGCCGTGCGGTTGGCTACAGGTTTTGAGAAGAATGGCGACACCTGTGTGTTTGCGGAAGGTCACTTGAAAAATGAAATACGAAAATATCATAGCCATACAAAATGATACAAAATAACAGATGTGTGCACTGAATACCATATTGCGATTGCTGTCTTTCGTGAATACAATTATCTGATCAGTCGACTTCCAGTTTGCAGTTTAACATGTGGGATCAACATAATGTTTGGTCACGTGCAACGCTCTTCGTTTAGAGGCCTTTTGAGTTAGTGTTATTTCAAATTGTTTAGTATAACTTTACAGTTTTACTCTGTACTAAACTTTTCTAAGAATATCAAACAGTATATATTGTACGCCAATAAGATTGCCAGTCATGTGATCGCAAAAGTTGATACCTTAGCTTGGTACCTTAGCTTGATACCTTAGCTTGACGTCATTAAAGAGATGTGGGGAGACAGTGAACTCTTTTTGAAGAAACTCTAAAACGTAACAGTCAATGAACGGGGTATAATATACAAAAAATATGCACAAAAAGATATGTAGTGAACTAATCCAATATCAGAGTACGAGTATAAAACGAATGAGTCAAAAAAAGTCGTTCACTAGTGCAGTACAGTCGATTCCGATGTTTTTTCTTTTAATGTGCAGTTTGCATCGTTAACAGTTGAAATCTGTCTAAAACGTACAACCAGATTGAAGCTGCCAGTTGGCTACGAGCACCAATGAGAAGAGGCGCGATAGTGTGCCTTGTTGGCACGAAATTAACCGAATAAACTGTACGCAGTTTATACAGAGCAGCTGAGATGGATTGTATATAAAAACTAACCAAAATGTGACACCATCCACGATTCCGTAATAATGCCGTTGACAATAATGAACGAATCACTTCTAAAAGTGATCCATCAGCACGAAGAATAATACAACTTTTCTTAATGCGATTGGAAGAACTTAAAGACACGCACTTATGGGAAATTTCTAGACGTTCTCACAGTTAGGCTAAAAACCTTGAACAATATGGTTTGCCTTCTTACTTTACTTACCAATACAAGTGTTTGTACAGAATTCTCGTAAGTTCTTGGGGCTCAGAGATAACGACTGGATGTGATACGACGAATGAAGTGGTCGTCGTGTTGTATCATTTTTGGTTATTACTATGTAAGCAAGCCAACCCATAATAGCGACATATTTTTTGACCGTGCTGTAGTCGTGATTTACATGAAACGATTACTATTTAACAAAGTATAGGATGAGATAACTGAGGGGAGGACGGTTAATTCAGCTGCAAAATATGAAATTCGGTCGCTGAGTGTAGCACTTTTCAGGGTTTACTAGAACCATCACAGTTACTGTAGATAGATGGAACGTGAAAATCCCACTGTGACCAATCGAGTTCGACCGTTTGGTCTCAGGTTAGGCCGAATGCACTTGGAGTGGGAACAGAAATGGCAGGTGAAACACGTGCCAAAAGAAAATATAACGGAAGAAGCAGGCAGCCGTTTTGGTCAGGAACATGTACGTCATAATCCCCGCGGCGTTCATTTCCACATCCGTGTATAAGGAGAACTCAGTTTGAATAACCCGCTGTGAAACATGCATTTGATTGTGTTTACGAAGGTGCTTCCACGAGGTACCCTGTCTTGATGTTCTGAGTACGTTCCCATGAATTCAAGACGTCAGTTTGCCTGATCAAGCAAGCCCCTATTGGATGATGGAAGACTTTCAACTCGCCATTCAGATTTATTTGCTATGAATCGCACAATGTGCGAAAAAGCCTAACATATTTGATTATAAATCATAGGTTTGAGTCGTATAGACGTATGTGATGAGGTAAAAGGTTGACTTTTATGGTACCAAAACTCGCTCTGTTGGAAATGGGCTAACTTAAAGTTTGACGTATGATTTTAGAAACATTTTGACGAGAAAAGCTGTCAAAACACAACAGAAGTGGAATGACACGGGAATGCCCCCGATTTCTATTCGTAAGCTTTTGTGGGTTAGCTACCAGGCCATCTTATACCATTTTCCCAGAATATGTCCCTTCTGTGACTTTTAGAAAACGATTTTCTCTTTTATTCTCTGGCTTTTGATAGTCAAACGTTCTGATAATCAACAGTTCTACATTCGGGTAGGTCGTCAAATCAATTTTTTTTTCGAATTTGTCCATGTTCAGTCACCAACACCAACACTTATTTCAAAGTTATTTGCACGCACATGACGTATTTCTTATTTGGATTGATTTCCAACCCAACTGGAAGCGTGCTGAACATAAGAAACTGATGGATAAGATAGATTGGTAACGGGATTGCTGGACCGCGATCAAGCCAGGATGATCGGTCTGACCTGAGTAAACGTGGGTACGACATTCACTGCAAGTTCTCCTCCACGGGGACAACATATTTCTATGTTTCACAACGTCAAATAGGTATACTGAGTCTGCCATACATTAATCGAATGATGAAATCAGTTAGTAGGAAACTATTTGGGAACACCAGAAGCACTTTTCTTAAAGAAACCAGTGTTGTTTGTTGGTCTGAATAAAAAAAGGCAAAATGACCAGTTCGTTCTTTCAGATGTCTCATATTGTCCAATGTTCATGTTCACGTATTAATCTACAATCCTTAACTTCATGCATCTGACCTATTCTAGACTGAAATGAATAGTTCAAAAAAAACGTCGCTGATGTTCGTAATTTGTGAGTGCCGTGGCAATGAGCCTTTTGTTATGGCGAGCTGAGACTGATTATTGATTTTGCATACATTGAATGACTCCTCGTTAGGAGTGTCTCGATGTCTTGGTCTGTCTTGCTGTATTATCGGCTACGATCTAGTGCTGCTGCTTCTGCTGCGAGGGTTGCAAGAAAATTAGCCCATGGTTTACCCCCAAGTTTCTCCGCTCTGTCCTGTGTCGGTACTTGTGTATGACCTCAGAGAGCAAACTGCACGGTAAAACGATCATGTTTGAACGCTTGCTATCGCAAAACTGACAGTCCACCACTGAAACATTCAAAATGAACCTCGTGAGAAGCAGGTACCTACATCAAAACGCAATCTTAAATAACTTTGCACAATTATCAGTGGTTATAACAACTCTGAGCAGGCTAGGTAATGAACAACGTGCTCAACAACTGCTTGCGGAGAGGATTCCGGTGAAATTCCCATTCATGAATAGCACGCTGGTCCGGCTGCACTAGCAATGCGCTCAAAAAAGTTTCTCTACGTCCCACACGTTAACCAACGTTTAGTTCTAAACCAAAAACAAAGCCGTCGTCCAATCTATTTTTAAATTCCATCGTGAAGGTTAACATTATTTCTCTCCGACCTAGCACTGTCCACAATTACCGTACAATACATTGGAACACACAGAATGATCATATCGAGCGAATCTAGAACGGTTACGTATAATCGTACGTAGATATTTTTTGCAATGGACCTCGGTAGCTTGTCGTCAGCCATGTCAACGCCATACCTGTCTTGTTGCCGCGTTAAACTAGACCAGATTTATCCTCATTCGACTCATCTGCACATGGGTCTAAAAGGTGGAACTTGTGAGGAACTTCACTGCAGATGAGTCTGCAAAAATATACGTTCGCTCGTGCTTTTATGTCAAAATTTACGCCGGATCTATGGATTTTTAAATTATGTTGGCGAAAGTTGTGAGTTCTGTGTTACTGGTCGGAGTCAGGAATGCTCTGACAGAAGAATACATATACGCGCAACAAAAGTCAAGACATCCTGAGCAGCACAAACTGCCTACGACTGGCTAGGTGATCCAGGTAGTTTGGTTTGTTCATAAAAGCCGAATGATATGTGTCATATTTTAGGATGAGTTTTAGTTTGTTCAGACCAGGTTGCTAAAGGCACCTCAGGTTAACTTAACTAACTGTGTTAACGGAAATCTACCCACTGCCCAGACAATCACAATTGATTACGTTAGCCAGCGTCAGTGTTATCATAGCGCTATTTACTTACCAGAGAATTTCACTAAGATTTCCATCTCGTGGTTCGACTTTATTTACAAACGTGCCTTATCAGGTCGTGTTAGGTAGTTCATTTAAACACATTTCTTTTGATAAAGCAGCTCACATTAGGACGATGAATTCCAGAGCTTCACTGTTCAACATCCGTTCGGGAAATTGCAATTAATCGCCAATCACAACTGAGCTACGGCTGACTGCAACTGGTTCTCGAATTACTTGAATCTAATAGGGTCAAACTTAACTTCTAACAAAAAGGATGACGATTATATCGGAATGTGTCTAAGTTCACGTACGGTTTGGTTGGAAGCATAGGGCTAAGAATGGATTTCCGCCGGACACGCTACTCTTTTCTCAAATGGTTTTTCATCCGGATTACTGTAGCTTGTCGAACAGAAACGCCCTTGCTGTTCTGATATCGTTATTCAAAGAAGTACAGTCTCCTCCCCTCCTAACCTTCAAATTTCAACGGCACTTCAAAACTGATTGCGACATTTCACCATTGCAAATGTACAGGTTTGACATTATACAGACACTCGGATATTGATTTCTAGAGTGTATAAGCATGCAATATGAGTCATTTTGTATGTGCATACTTGGCCGACCATGCCAGTCTATTTCGATATTGGTGACAATCTGAACTACTGATCATCTGTATACATCAACTGTTGTTTTTGATAACTACAATGCTGGTCTTTCAGTTTTCTTAACTACCATTTGAGATATGCTCCTTTTTAGAACTTGCAATATGTGCGCTGGGTTACAGAGTCCAAACATTTGTGTGGTGCATAGATAAGGCTGAAACCTACAACTGGGTTTGCTTGTGAATTCCTCACCAGTTCTACAAACTGAAACGCTAAGACTCTGTATGGTGTTGTGCACTGCTCACAACTGCCTTAATGAGTATCCTTGAGTATAATTATATAAAAAATACCTGGTTATCAATAGCAAATCACCAACTGGAAACAAAGTGTTTGACTCTGTTTGTCGGGCGTCAATGTTACAATAATCACGGCTTATCTCAAGCTCAAAATGCTACATTCCCTGATGTCAAAATATTTTGTCACACAACTGTCGACCGCAAACACTCCTTAAGTGATATAACAAATTGATGCTGACAAACAAAACTGCCGCCGCTCCTCGTGAATATCTTTCTACAGTCTTGATGAACTGGATAAAACTTACTCAGTGGATCAAAAATAATTCTATCTACCTCAAAACGATTTTACGTTCTTTCTTGAGCCTGCATGATTCATTCCGGTTTACACCAGATACGTAGTGTATGAGTGGAACCGCAAGTGGTGCGGCGCAATCCACTTGGGATGATGGTTTAAAGCGCAGGCGTCCTTTGGCTTCGGTCAGTGTGACAGGCTGCCAACCATGCTGCCAACCATGATTCATTCTATTGCATGATCGGTTGCTCTGTCTTTTTTCCTTTTGTCTGTATATGGCTCCGTTAAATCAAGGTTTTTAGGGACTTTTTCAACTTTGTATCTCAAAATGACATATCGTATGGTATACAGATGAATGCCATCAGCGCGTTGGTGTCAACAGCTGAAAATGAACAAACCCGGTAGACGAAACTGTCAGTCTGCTGGAGTATGGATTATCAAGTCTTTGCTGAACCAAATGTGAACAAGTAAGCGCGTGTAGCTAACTAAACAGAGCTATGGATTTGGTAAGCACGAACGTTTATCTGGGTGTAATCGTTCAGGAAGCATATGCAGTGGAAAAGTTTGAAGCAGCAGGGAGCAACAGTATTTAGATTTCTAAAGTGTAGGCTGATGCCATAAAACTGTAGTTCATTCCTGACCTCCAGAAGACTATTTCATTACCATTAAAGTATACCGAAATCCCATTTGGACAAGCTAAAATTCTATCTCTGTTAAACTTTGTCAATAGAAATATCAAAACTTGGATGAGTAGGCACCTCCGAACCACTCGAAAATAACCGTCTCTGGACGTCGCTAATTGCAAGGCAAGCGATCTTGGCAGATCAACTTTATTAGCTCAAATCTGTTTAGGACTATAATTGGTGAACAAGCCAGAAAGGGATTATTCCCCTAGATGTTGTAATTGATAACGTCTCTATGATGGAAATAGTATGCAGTGATGCAGTGGTCTCGCAGCTATGACGCGACCTACTTCTTACAAATAAGCAGGCGTCAATAACCTTTCGCTGTTGAGACAAGCAACAATTGCTTTTAGTCTTAATAGACAGACAGATATTCTTTGACATATTGCCTTAACATAATGTACAAGGTATTAGGTTGAATTATAGTCTTGATTCGGAGTGTACAAACTATTCAATAGGTGCGCTCAATGCGCATAAAAAGGCACCCATGGTCAAGTGGGTTAGTTTGTTTCCACCACAAATAATACGTTCACATATCAATAAGAAAACCCAGGAACTGGCGAGAGAAGGTTATAAGTGCATCCTATTCATGGTGTTAAGCTGCTTAGTTTATTATATACCTGAAGAGCACTGGTTTCTGGTAATCATCTGGCTGACAACCTTTTCACTGTTGATTAACGGGACACTTAAGGTTATCTGTGAAGAGTACAACTCGAGTGAAAAAGAAACTCGTGCGTCGCTAGGATGAATTATTGAAACATTCACACTTTGTAGATAAACGGTGTAGTGTATTCCCTTTCCAGCGGACCATAAATTGCAGTTAATTGTGAATAACCAAAGCAGAGCAGACTCATTTTGCCTGGCAACAAACCAGAGTAATGAGAAGTGTTCCCTGTTTTATTGAGATCACCAAGTGTATTACTACACATCACAAAAGATTACTGGGTAATGACATTTCAGAATGGTTTGATCAATTTTCCAACCACATGTTAGTTGTTTGTAATTCCGAGACTATTTGTGAGCCTGCAGAACTAGAATGAAGAGCAAAGCGTGTATCGACTGGAACGTGTTCTCCGCAACAACGGATACACGAGGTGCGGTGCAAACTGACCGATAGTTACACCCAGTCGAGGTCGACGGAATTATGACCAAGAATAAATGGACATGGGACCCCTTCTTGTTGTCTGGGCATACTGGAAAAGAGATGATTTGGGATGACAGCTGTTTCTACAATCTACATGTGTTCAGAGAGAATGTAACAAGGTGAATTGGGTTCACTTCTAGTTTACTACAGTACCTAACGAGATATCTAAAATCTTCTTGCAGATATCTGTGAAGTAACATGTGCATGAAATAAGCGGAAACTTCTGTAACCGCTGAACCACTTAACTTACGTATTCATACCAGCATGTGCTAATTCTACGACTCTACTTTACTGAAGATTCTAGTAACTACCTTGACAAGTGCGCTTTTTTAGACAGCTTACAAGAAACTTCATATGTCAACTTTAGTTTGCAAACATTTGGATGTTTTGTACCTTTTTGTTTGTTACTGATATAAGTGAGTGTAGCCAACAAAAGCAGTTGTTTTCAAATTGGTGGGGTTCTTGACCGGGATAAATTTTGTCTTCCCGTCAGTAAGTACAGCTTATCACATGGCGTTGTCTCGTTACTTAGTAATTCTGCATAACTTGTCGACTCAGGAGATGTTGTGTCAGTGGACAAGATAGCTGTAATTTATTCGAAGCCAATTTCATTTAAACAATAAGGCGTGGAAATGCGGTTGGTTGCATTTTAGTGATTTTCAGTCACTTGAACCCACCCAAGTTCCCCAAAATGTATTTAGCAGATTGATGAACCATATTCGAGTTTCGTTGTTCATGTCAACTACTGCATGCAGTTAGTTCAATGATCACATGAACGGATTATAGCGGTTCTGTTTTCGCTCTTTGCTATCGTTCTATGTAGTACTCGTAATAAGTACCGACAATTAGCCGGAAAACCTTAGATTTTTATAATTGTTTGAACAATGATTCCATATTCCTTTTATTTTTAGACCTCGTGAGAATCTATAAATTTGGCTACATATCTTGAACACCCATTTAGCGTATCCCGGTGTAAGTGAACATCAAGCAAAACCAACTCAGCGCTTTCCTCGACTTCATTTTTCTAGGAGACCATATAGCTAGTTAAGATAGCCTAGCAAAAGTTTAGCCATTCAATACACCAAGAACAAATTTCAATCCGCCATCATGATCGTTCACTAACAAATTCCAAATTCGAGTTCGCACAGCGTTTAAAACTTGCCTCTCGTCAGTTTTTACGTTGCCCCCAAGAAGCACAAGAAATCAAAGAGATAAAAGTTGTTAGCGTACAATTCTCAGTGATTCTATTCGCCGGCTTTCGTCAGCGGACGTAGTCCAGCGTCACTAAAGCGAAGGTAGTGTCTAGTCCAGAAAGGTCGCCCCTATATAAGATAGGCATTCTTACACACTACGCTGAACACCGGCTCAACAAAAATACCTTCCAACACAGAATTTTATAGTGAAATGTATGGAAAGAACAATACAATCTACCTCACGCCACCGAACACACATCAAAACGAGTTGATAAATGGCTAACATGCATAACCTCTTCGACACAACAAAATTCGACCCATGGTTTCTAACTTACGTCGTTTGACAAAATGCTACATGGAAAGTACCACAGATCAACTGATCAAGCTAACCAGACTGTACAGTTCCAACCGGTGGATTTTTGAGAAACTCAGCCTTATCTGCAACATTAAGTCCATCAACTAAGCAGGCGAGAATAAATCTATTCAGCAATCTACAGACATCTTTCAGACACACTGACTGATTCGGTATTTGAACAACACCATTAGAACACGAAAACTGGTAGATGCAAGCATTTCGTTATGAATCATCAGTACCAAGTTTACAATAACACGAAACGGCTTTTTTATATCGAACAGTTAGAGGTGGGTGGGATGGATAGTGGATTGTTGGGTTGGGGAAGGTCACATTAGGGTCAAGCTCACGAACAACTGTTTCTGAACTCACATGACCGGCTTCATTCGATTAATTGCGGCAACCTCAGCAAACCGCAAGAATCTTGGACTGGGATGACGTAATAAGATTGAGTATTTCCTGAAAATCCGGCTAGATGTGTGACCAGTCCCATCTTGTGGTCTCAAATTTTGTTTACCCCAAAGGAGGAAAACAGCATCGAGTTACAGACCCAGTTCGAGCTTCTGTTTGACAAACTCTTACAACTCAGTCCGGTATCAGAAGACGCTGGCAGTTGATTTAAAACCAGGCTAGTCGACCTTGAGCACCAATACAGATTTACGTCCTCCAAACAGAACACAATCCTGATTCCGAAACATATTGATGCCTTTTCTGGACTACGAACCAATGAAAACCTGATAATCCTACAACCAGACAAAGGATCCGGTGTTGTGGTCATGGATAAGGCTGACCATATATCACGGATTCAGCCCTGATTAAATGACACAGCCAAATTCCGTTAGGATGATGCGTTAACAAAGAAGTGCAAGCATTGTTGGAAAGACACTTCGTTGATCAGCCAACGGCAGTCAGCTACGCCTAGGGGATTACATGGTCCTCAACTGTATCGTTTGTTCAAACTTCACAAGGTTGGTGTACCACTGAGGCCAATACTATCCATGTCCAATTCATCACAACACAAGTTGGCACAGCAGCTAGTCCACCCTCTTCATCTTGTAAGACAAGTGATGGTGCGAAAAACTGTGAGAGCTAGTTTTGAACTAATCGATTTACTTGATGGTTTGAACTACAACAACAACCATATAAAGCATTAAGTTCCCTTTATCCAATTCATTAAAACGGCAAGAAGACATACAATGCAAGACGCGAGCATTTCGTTTATTCTCATCAATCGTTTACATAAAACATTCAGTTAGATAAGTTGAGAGTACGGCGACAAAACAATGAAATAAACGAACATCAACATGGGAGTAATCAGGGTTCATTGCCACGGTAACGAAATTGATTGCGTCAGCATCTTTTGCCAACAAGGGACCGGTGCGTGACGCTTGATTAGCAATGCCTCGGAGAACGCTAAAAGCCAAGGGTTGCGGTTGCGTAATAGTACCATGAACGAAGTGACGGGGTCAACCACATGACCTGTTGTGATTACGTGCCAGTGCCTGTGTCTGTAATCTTGAATAAAGCTGATTATGTGATGAAAATGCGCACGATCCTAGCCGATGATGGGAAGTTCAGAGTTGATCGTACGCCAGGTAATAACATTCTAGTGGAAAAACAAATATCGAGGATGTTGCAAAGTCTTCTGTTGCACGGATATATGTGAGCGGGAGTATAAACAGCTGGAACCGATTGGGACCCGTTCGATGGATGTGCTTATAAGCAAATTGGCAGTGTAGTAATGGGCAGCTAGTTGGGCCCAACATTGGATGATATTTTTCTTGGAATGGTCAAAGATGGATTATCGGATTATATTGACCATTGTTTGCATTATAAGCGGTATGTCAGTGACATTCTGAAACTAACTGATTTTGATCATTCTGTCACTCTTTTGCATCAGTTTAATCCTACTCATCGAAATCTCCATGTTACCCATGAACAGGAGCTAGGTAACTCACTACCATTCTTAGACGTCCTTATTTCTACGCCTTTAGACGGCGTATTTAGTAGGTCTGTTTATCGAAAAGCGACATGGAGTGGGGAGTACATACAATTCTCTTCATTTGCGCCCGTGGCTTACAAACGTAGTTTAGTGCGAACAAATTTTCGCCGAGCAAGGAAAGTATGTACAGCCAAACACTTAAAGTCTGAAGAGGAGCCCTTGAATAGTGTTCCGCTTGCGAATGGATCTCCGGCGAAATTTATTGAAATTTATTACAAGGAACCAGTGGCTACCCCCCCAACCACAATGAGCGCCGAGGAAGTAGGTCTTCATCACCCTTCCTTACACAAGTGACCAAAATATTACTGATGTAAGTCGAAAGTTGAAATCAGCCATTGATCGCATATATCCCACAGCGGAATTGCACTTGTTGCTTTCCACCAGCAGGATGAGTCTCAACTTTCCCGATCATTCTTTCTTGGAAAACCCTGCCTCTCATGCTATCTACCAGTTCACCTGCAGTTGCGGTGACTCATACGTATGTAGAAGGTACCGAAGTTTACGACAAAGGAAGGCGGAGCACATCCCCAAGTGGCTAGTGCAAATAATGACTTAACGTGGGTCAGTATGCCGACACTCGAACAGAAACTCGGCGTCTTCGATCGCGAAACAATTAATCGCAACAGGTCATGTGGTTGACCCCGTCACTTCGTTCATGGTACTATTACGCAACCGCAACCCTTGGCTTTTAGCGTTCTCCGAGGCATTGCTAATCAAGCGTCACGCACCGGTCCCTTGTTGGCAAAAGATGCTGACGCAATCAATTTCGTTACCGTGGCAATGAACCCTGATTACTCCCATGTTGATGTTCGTTTATTTCATTGTTTTGTCGCTGTACTCTCAACTTATCTAACTGAATGTTTTATGTAAACGATTGATGAGAATAAACGAAATGCTCGCGTCTTGCATTGTATGTCCTCTTGTCGCGCTCAGTTAAACCAGTGAAGTAGTGACCATGACATTTGCTTCACTGCCTAAACACCTTGCAAACAAACGCACAGGGCATCTGAGACATTGTCATTAGTGTCATGACCTTACAGCAAACAAGAAGTAGATTCGAGGACCTAAGTGCAGGGAACAGCCACCGTTTCGAAAAGTCATCATCAAGCCAAGTACACAAGGTTTGCGTGAAATTCTTACAATGACGAAACAAATAATGGGCAAATGGGGTCAGACCAAAGGACGTCCCGCATTAATGAATATATCATGAATCGGTCGCCATTCACTTACGCAATCCGATTTTGTGTTCACAAAATATTAGTGCAAGCCCTGCAGTTGCCGTGGTCAAAGGTCACACTATCAGTCTGCATACCTGTTCAAACTCCAACCGATATCTTCGTGACGTAATGATGGATGGAACTGCAAAAAAACCGTCATAACACTGGTGATTTGTTCACTGACTGACTAGCTCATAGAGGCTTGGATATTTTCTGACGCTCTATATGATCCAATGACATCATGCTAAACCCCTTTGTCTTGTGTATACACTGTCTTGATTTTGTTAAATCTATATAGTTGTATGGACCTGATGGTGAATTATCGAAAACAGCAGTACGTCATGTTTTCTTTTCTATATCATAAACTGTCTGTCAACGTTATTTCCGGTCCGATTTTCTATTCACACTTGAAAGATTATGCGCTTGCATTCATAGTTTTGTTACTTCTATACCTCTTCATTTATTTCTACGGAGTCAATTATGCTAGATATGTAATCAGAAGCTTAGCGAAACGAGACCACACGCATAAACCAGCCTGATCCAGGAATACAATAAAAAGTCAAAAACTATGCCATAACACCCGGCGGTTTCCATATATTGCCAATTTGACTGAGGCATTTTTCTCGACTTACAAAGCTGAAGTAATCCACTGGAATTAGAATGAGATATGCTACACCTAATACTGATCATTTGGACCAGAATCAAGGGATTTCAGAGCAGTGAAAATGACCTGTTTGACTACAGCACCGTCAACTATTTTATTTGTGAAAATGAAGCAGACGATTTTTGTACATGTTAAACATCACCGACAAGTCTGACTTTTCCAACTGTGGTCAAAGTAAATTGTAATTTTCCGGTATGTAGGAATTACTTTTGGATTGTATTGCAGTTCTTTTGAATGGCTGAAACGTGTACGTAGGAGTTAACAGGCATCTTAAACATACAGGTAGGTTGAAACACTACATTTCCAACCATGTATGACTACCTACGTGTGTTCCTTTTACATACACGGATAAGTTCTAGCGGGTAGCTTATGGCCTACGCTGAGAAAGCTTTTGCCACTGTTCGTATTTCTGGGGTGTTCGATGTGGTCACTGTTGGACACTAACTGATTCATTTCACAGTGTCTAGCTGTGTGCACGGTAAGATGGAAATATGGTTCAGTTAAACGAAACTTGAAAATGAGATACACTTGAAGTGGACACCACATTCAATTCGATGGTTTCGTTTCAGTAAATCGAAAGTGCATACTTATGCGATGTCACTAAGAGCAATTGAATGTTCATGTAACTAAAACAGTTTCAAGCGGGATCAATGTTAGTTTGGCTGACTATAATCATTATTTCAGTAGGAAAAATTCTTCATGGAATGACTCCGGATTCCAAGAACTCTGGCGGAAATATTGAGATTCCGTATGAGGACACATGATGTCCCTGATTCACAATCAATCAAATTCTTGAGTAGAACAAAGATTACGTAACCGATGAATGGTCAGGGATTTATTTAATCTCAAGTTGAACATCACCTACAACTGATCGCAACTGTCGCAATCCCGTGGACTTTCCAGTTGGCTCGTTTCAAAAAGAAGCAACAGACTCGAGTTTCGCTCACGTTAGAACTCGTCAGTAGTGCAGATCCTTGTCACTGCCGGGACTAGAACTCCGACCACACTTTGATGAGAGCGAGTGGAAAGTCTATGAGAATGCGACAGCTGCGATCAACTGTGGATGATGTTCAACTCGAGATTGCGTAATTTTCAGCCAACCCAGAGTCCGGAATCTCTATTGTCCGACTAACGGTTTGCATTCTCAAGAATGTGGTATAATTGACTGAATGCCTGCCACATAAATCAGTTAATTCGCTGGCTAAACACTAGGAAATAAATTGTCACCATTATCCCAAAAACTGTTTAATTCACATGCAAAGACAGTTCAAAATTTTAAGGAAGGAAGGATAGTAAAAAGAGTTTGCCAATATAAGAAATATGAAGTTCAATCAATGAATCAGTAATGACAGTCGTTCCAATAAAGGGTACATTCAAATAAATGTTGATTGTGGCAGTTGGCTTCTTCTTCATAAAAGTATCACAGTCAAGAAGCAACGGTTTGTGAAAAAGTCCGTGAAGCACAACCATCTGGAGGGAAATAATATGTACAAAACATCTAAGTATTAGTAAGTGAAAGGATAATGTTAGCTCATCTACATTACTTTGCCAGTAGCTCAGAAACTGCACAGTTGAAACCAATTACTCAACAATTCTATTTACTCCTACTGAATCCCACAAGAAATTCAGCAGAAAGACCAACAAGTTTTATCAGAAAGTCAATGTTGGATTCCTTTTACGTTACTAGTGTATCTATAGCGATACTGTTTGTTTATTGCTAACTGTGTTAAAGCTACGATTGCCAATTTTACTCTCTCTGTTTCCAACTCTTGTATGTGTTTAAACAGTTGTTTGAACGAGTATGGATACCGTCAAAAACTCTGCGCTCTCAGACGTACCACCCTGCCCCGCCCTCGCTTGTCATTCCGCTATGTGACCAATTTGTCTTGTTATTTGTTTGTCCTCACATTGCTCTCGCGCGTCGAAATATACTCTTTGTTTACTCATTGCGTTATCCGTAACCGACTGGCTTGGTTTCGTTCGATTCTACAAATTGGTAAGCCCATCTGCCTCGTATATTATGGTGTATATTCGAGTTAAGTATTTTCCCCCCTCACTTTGCAGCTCGAGTGCGTATAGTGTACAATATATATTTATTTAAATTTTATACTTCGTTCGCATTCACCCAATCGCTATGAACATTGAAGAGACTAAGTCCAAATTTTCGCCTTCAGTATTACTGGTCACTTTAGCTGTTACGGCTTTCGGGGATCATGATCCCGAGCTGTGGTTCGCCGTGTTGGAAACAGAGTTTGACAAACTGCGTATAACACGCGATACGGACAAGTTCTTGCAGCTTATACCTTGCCTTCCCCGAGATATGCTAAACCGGGTTAACGATATCTTACTATGCTCAGCAACTGGTCGATATGAATTGGTTAAACGAACGATTCTTAAACAAACACAGCCGTCCGATAAAATGCGTCTGGAACAACTGTTCCAACGGTTACAGCCTGGGAGACAAGAGGCCGTCGGTTCTCCTTCAAGAAATGTAACATTCAATGGATAAGTAACGGTTGCCAGAACCTATTTTGTGAGATTTATGGATGTGACAACGGCCTGAGTATACACAAGGGCTACTGTCCCTGTTACCCTTACGTCCGTCAGGTGATCTACCGGCTTCGGCCGCTACAATACATGAACGTTTCCGAGGCACAGTGCTGTCGTCATTAGTTGGACAGGTAGTTCCCTCCAACAATTCCACGGACAATTTGCTGATCACAAAGGAGGCCGGAATAGCAGTGTTGCGCAAGGCACTCGAATGTCGTGAACGCAACCCCTTAGAAATAAACGCCGAGATAGCTCGGGTGTGAAGTGAACTGGCGGATCTTCGTGCCAGCATTCAGCGTACTAGGTCACCATCGAAAATGTCTCCGACGCGTGTTCGATCCCCGTCCAGACAAAAGACTAGCGATGTTTGCTGGTACCATGAGACGTACGGCCAAAACGATAAACGATGTCATTTAAACTAACAGGCCGGTGTGTTTTAGCGACGACAGTCACAGGCCAGTCAAACGACAGTCGCCTTCTCTTTCTGAAGGATTCGACCTCCAAGATGCTCTTCTTAATACATACAGGAGCAGAGGTTAGTGTCATTCCGCATTTGGCAACGGATGCACGATCAAAATCCGACACTACACTCCGAGCTGCAAACGGTACGCCCAGTAGAACACTCGGCCGTTGACTTAAGTTTAAACTTTGGACTTCGACGCGACGTTCGCTGGGTTTCCCTTGTAGCTTGTATTCCTTTCTCTATTATTAGTGCTGATCCCTTCCGACGCTTTAATTTGATAAGCTGAAAGTTGCCCGAGTCGAATTTTAACATATGTTTCAACTCGGTATTATCCGTCCCTCTAATATTCCATGTTCTTCGCCGTTGCAAATGGTGCCTAAAATAATGGATAACGACTGGTGCCCATGCGGCAACTATCGAGCATTGTACAACACAACCACCACCGATAGGTATCCAAATCCTCACATTCCGGACTTGACGGCAAGCCTATCAGAAATGCATATATTCACATAATTTGACGTAGTGCATGCTTATAACCAGACTCCTGTAACCTCCGAAGATATCTCGAAGAGAGCCGTCATAACGTTGTTTGGACTTTTCAAATTTTTACACATGCCGCTTGGTCTGAGCAACGCTGCTCACAATTTCCAACGTTTTATTCACGACGTATATTGTAAACTGGACGGTGTTTACCTTGGATGATATCTTGGTCGCTAGCTCCCCAAAAGAGAAACATTGCGCGAACTTACGCTCGTTATTCGACCGTTTGTCGCATAATGGAGTGACTGTACACCTAGTTAAGTGCTCGTTTAGGATACCCAACGTAACCTTCCTAGGCCACAGCATATCTACGAGCTGGATCGAACCTCTCCCCGACAAAGTGCGAGCAATAGTGAACTACCCGAAACCCACATCATTCAAGCAACTTCACCGTTTCGATGGTTTGGTGAATTTTTATCGTCGTTTCATCCATAATTGTGCACGCTTAATGCAACCGCTCACCGACCGGCTCAGAGGTAAGGTTTGCGCATTTCTATTTACAACAGGCACGAAAATGCTTTCGTTTATTTAAAAATAGTTATCGCCAATATAGCGTTGCCGTCACATCATCATCCATCTGCTCTTTCAGCGCTAACTGTCGATGCATCAGACGTGGCTGTAGGAACGGTCCTGTAGCAGCAACTCGGTGGAGACTGGTACCCACTAGCCTTTTCCTCTAAACGTTTACAACCAACTGAGTCGCGGTATCCTGTTTTCGGAAAGTAGCTGTTAGCGCTATATCTGGGCATATGCCCCTTTTAGCTCGTCTTTGAAGGCAGAGGTTTCATCAACTTCACAGACTGTAAGCCGCTAACATTCGCCCTACGCTTGACAACCAATACCTGGCTTATATCGCTCAGTTCACGACTAGTATCCGTCACATTTCAGGTATTGCGAACCCAGTCGATGATGCTCTCTAGAGCATCAATGCTACAACCAGCACGGCAGACAGTTCAGTCGATCTGGCAGCGGTCGCAGCTGCATACAACAAAGATCCGGACATAAAACAACTTTGTCGGTCCAGTTTCCGTGAGCTGAAAAGCATTCCTATTAATTCATCTCAAGTGGTTGTTTTTGTGACACTTCGCAAGGCATCCTTCGCCTGGTTATTCCATTCGCTTTCCGCCGCCGAATTTTGGACACGTTGCACAACATGTCTGATCCAGGCATACGTTCAGCAGTCAAAATGATCACCAAGTGCTTTGTCTGGCGCAGTGTCACTCGCAACGTCCACACATCGGCCGACGCGTGCATACAGTACCAGTGGTCTAAAATCCATCGACATTAGTGTGCCCCAGTGGGGGATTTTGTAGCCCCTGATGAGCGTTTCTATCATATACATGTTGACCTGGTCGGGCCCTTGCTATCCTCGAATGGGTGTACGTTTGTCTTGAAGTACGTAGACAGGTTTACACGTTGGTCAGAAGCTAGACGAACTCCGACTTGTTCGGCGGAAACCGTAGCCCGAGCATTATTGGAACGCTGGGTAGCCCAGTTTGGTCGCCACGCCGTGGTGACCACCGATCGCTGATCACATTTCGACTTGGCCTCCATGTCACTTCTCAACACACTAAGTTGTAGTCGAATTCGCCCAACAGCTTACCACCGAGCAGCCAGCGGGTTAGTTGGGCGTTTTCATCAGCAGTTGAAAAGTTTATCTGCTAACAACAACCCCTCGCGGCACGAGGTTCTGCCATTAGTCTTGTTAGGTGTCCGAAACACGTTGAAGGCCGATCTGCATACCACCCCTACTCAATCAGTTTATGGGTGTTCCTTACGGTTACGCGGAGATATGGTTGCTCTACGCGCAACGGGACCCACCAACTTCATGAATTACTGTAAGCAGTTGGCCTAACACATGAGCTGACTCCGACTGATCCCACCAAGAGCACAGACGACGCCAACGTACGTAGATGCTCCTCTGTCAGCTTGTTCCCTCGTTTTGGTTCGTGCAGTTACTCCTCGACGACCTCTACATTTGCCGTATACAGGTCCATTCCGCGTACTCACGTGCCATGGTAAGTCTTTCGTATTAGAGCGCAACGGTAAACGCGAGGTTATCTCTATCGCTAGACTGAAAGCAGCGTTTTTATAGGCACCGGATGTGGATACTAATTCGTGGCCAGCAACATCCCCAGCAGTTAGTAGATTGTTTAACTTTTGTACAGATCCGGTTTTTGGTTGCGACACCGCCTGCCTCGACGGAGCCAAGTCTGCTGAACAGAAGTGGTTGAGAGTTGTGGAGGCCAGTGGGATTTGCTGACTATGTGTACGTCCGTTGTATCTAGTTCGTGTTGTTGTTGCAATTCCTTACCCAGTTAGTTTTATATGCTTCTACTTACAGCAAACTCTGTCAACAAAAAGTTTTAAAAACAGACAATACCTTATTCTCTTAGACACAGTGGTGTCACTCTGGGCAAATGGTGTTAATTTCTTCAATTCAAAGGAGAAGTATTGTTAAAAACCTTTTTCTTGAATTGGTTCGCACAATGGATATATGCTGTACTACATCATTTTCGACATCGAGCCAGATGATTTGGATTTTCATGGTTACACCCATCCAGTTCGTTGCGTTATATGATACTTATTGGATGTTTCGAAGGTTACGTGGCTAAGCAGCAAGATGATTTCATTGCTCATTGGTAAGGCGATATTAGATATGCAATAATGCGCCTTGGTAGCCAGCTGTATGAAAATAGGCGGATCACGCCAAGCATGTATGCAATGCAGTCGAGTTCAACAGTTCAAGCAGTGATTACAAAAATTTCAGAGTAACCACTAGGTGAGTGAGTAAAAATAAGCCATTCCAGTATGAGAGTCTTCATCATATGTGAGCTAATGACAGCCGGAAGGAGAACCAAAACTATGTTGTTAGTGTGCTCTACGCTTCTTCAAATCATTGAAGTTGATCAAAAGTTGTCTTTTGAGAGTATGGTTGACCAGGCAGTTTTAGAATAAATTGTGTGTGTATTAGAACCGATACAGATGTCAACATGATTTTAGGCTATGAGTGTGACTTTGAGGAGTTTAAAGATTTGAGTTTCGTTACGAACTGAACCACGACATACTCTGGAGACAAAAGTGATTATATCACAGATGAACGTGTACCTTATAATAAGTAAAAATCAAATAACGGATTAAAGTTTCAACTGTACTAGATGTTGCACCTCCTTTCGTTCATAGGTTGAAATCGGTCAACCGTTTTGTTTGCCTATAAATGTCTAGACTAAAATATGTCGCTTATTAATCGGTCGTGGGTTCGACTCACCGACGTACTTGGTGCCAATAGGAGACAACTAGGTTAAAAAGGCTGTCAACCACTTCGCTGGTGGTAACTGGGACCAACTGCTTGCAATGAATTAAACTGTACTGAACAGAGGTTATTCAAAACTAGGGCGTCAATTCAATCGATGAATTGAGAGAAGAACTCAATTGACGTCTATATATGCCCAAGTTCGATGACGCAAATCTCCAGTCTGCTAAGAAAGTGTCATTGGAGATGATCCTAAGCTACGAGCACAAAGATCACTACGTGAATCATAGATGAGCATCAACAACACAAGTTGTCGCATTCGGTCAATTACAGCACACCGTTGTGATAATCCGCCAGTCACTCCGGTCAACAACTGTTGATTACAGTGTAGACCATAGGTCCGGCAACTAGCACAGTAGGGTTGATTTTAAAACAACTTTCTCAAACTTCATATGAGAGCAATGAAGATTGTTACTGGCAAAACCACATATCGCGGCAAACTTGTGTGAATATTTCAGGTTGTTATGGTATGAAGTACTGACCCAAACGTCAGTCGGTCACTTGGGTATCAAGGGTTTCGAGAACCAAACACGCTTCACCAAAAATTCAGTGCTTCTGTTTTCCTGTTAGCCTTCAACGGTCAAGGAATAAAGGAAGTGTGGTGTGGTTTTTGTACAGCTGTTGTGCAATTGTTCCGTATGATTAGCAATTCATTCTGCACTCGCACTGTCAGCATAACGCCATCAAGATATGAACTAGATGTCTCAAAACGGCCGGGTGATTCACTTGTTTCAAAGCCGTGGATAAATACGCGGGAAAATTCCGAGACATCAGAACAGGTGACACGCGTCATTCGACAGTAATAAACAGAATTACGCGGGCGAGTCAACAGTATGACTAACTTTCAAAGTGACAGTGAGCACTTCTGAACTGAAATAAAATGAATGACCCTGCTGCTTAAGATATAAAAACATTTATTATTGTGCGAAATTCTGAGACGCAACAACCGTTTTCCTGTCCCGGTACCAAGAAAGTTTTGAACTGTATGGGCCTGAAGAAGGAAGATAGTAGGGAAATGCTCTTCGGATTGAAAGAGTGTCAGTCGACGAACGATCAATGGACGCTCATTGATCACAAGAAGATTATGTTTGGCTGTTAGTGTAAGTCAGCTGAGCAAACTGAGCAGTTATCAAGACGCTCGTTTCGAGAAACTGAAACACTTCGCGTTGATCTTCACTCTTTCGGCTTGATGCAAAACTACAATTTTCAAGAAAGTTAACCCCATAATTCATACATCTTATGGTAATTTGGATACTAATTTATATCTTCTTCTAAATCGGTTAATCCATATGTTTGTAGCAAGACCTACACAAGACGACCGTAAGATTAAGTACTTGTCTTTTGAAACTTATTGGAATGGAAAGCAAGTAACGTCCAGTTGGTCGGTGACGCGGGGCTGGAGACCGCAATAACGACCATGTGGAAATGCACGTTTGGTTGACAAAGACTAGTCATCCAATGATCAGATGATGTATGTCCAAAGTGACATCTAGATAGGATCACTAAAATTGCATAGTTTTTTCGCAACTAATTCCTATTCTTCTGTTATGGTTTTCTTTCTACGGAGGCCAACTAAACACAACTCACTGTTGAGCGTTTCCATAGAACTGTTTGTTTCAGTTGTTGTGGGAAGTGTTTAATGTCAAACTGCGAAACAGGAAGATAGTGTCTGAAGACACAGTTGCCATATACTTTCTTCGCAGTGTGTATTTTTCAGAATGACACTCACCTGCTTTAGAAAGATTGCCTTTAATCCATAGATTACCAATCTTGTACAGCTTAACTCATGTCTTCAGTTAAAGCTAGCGACAAACGAATAAGCGGTATATATTATATAAACAACAGTAAATTGTTTGAAACTTGAGCTGAAACAAATATGTCGCTCACCGGGGGATAGAAATTTGAGCAAGAAATGAGGTATTTAACCGCCAGCTGCCGCCTGATTGTTGAAGCGGAATGAAAGAGAGGGAGAGCGATTATAGTTGCAACTTAATTTGGGTTGATCTCAATGAGGCAGACAAGACAAACGAGAATATTAACGATTGTATGAAAAGAAATTAGCACAAAGGTTAAGTGTGTAACGGTGTACACAATGAATATGACATCAACTCACTGCAACAGTAACCGTTTGAGCAGGAAGGACAGGTGCTTGTGGTCCATTTGGTACTCCCTGAATGAAAACGAATGGAAGGAAAAATCGACTTATGCAACTTTTGGTTTGACTTGTTCTATACCCTACAGAAGCACCATGAATGTCACGGCCTTAAGAAAGAAGAAAATAAGCTAAACCCGTGAAATAGTTGTAAACCAAATAGAGAAAAAAAACATTAAAATGAAAACAGTTTCAATAAAACCGAGAGATGTGAAAAGATAGAGCTGCCTTCTTCCAGATAAAGTGACACACAAGCAAGCATGCCTGACTTGTTAAGTCAACGAGCTAGTGGTGGAATTCTGGACAGTCTCTATCATAAATGATTGTGACACATCCTAGCAAATATAGATTGTGCACATGAAATTCGATAAATAGGCTGCAGATCACGAATTATTGAAGATTGTTCCTTCAGATATAGCAAAATTCACTGGCATAACGGTAGCTGTGCGAATTAGTTGAACAAAACAATAACTTCAAAAGATTATTGGTAAACATCGTAATGAACCGTGACAAAATTTAAGCGTGATGTATTATGAAAAAAGAACTGTTGATATTATCGTTTGTTAAGAATACATGGCACGTGACCTTACAAGCGGTAGTCGAAAAAAATGTTAAGTGGGCTCTATTATTACTGTTAGCTCGTTCAAATGCCTAAATAATTGTACCTGTAATGGCTTGCAATTAAATCCTAATTACAAAACAAATACTCTGATTAATCAGTGACTAGCAAGGTTTTACAGTTCTTTCGAATCTCATATTTCATCTTTGCTCTTATATGTAAATAAGGATGGATAGAAGAAGAAACATGAGATACTCGATCCGTTGGTTTATATTTTTAAATCGTTATTTTGTCGTTATGTTAACCGTCTGACTCTACATACACATATGCCAGCAGTACAGAAAGAATAACTGTGTTAAGTTCCTAGTGAGTACAGAAAGATTCAAGTTTGCTTCATTTCTTAGCAGTACCAAACAGACGACAGAAGATTACATGTTGTTCAGAGTCAACCATTACGAAATTATGCATATCCGCTACTGGGCTTTTGCTCAGTGTTACCATAGAGACAAGTATAAAAGAGACTTATGGACACTAGTGACAGACAGTGTGTCTGTCTACAAATTGTATAGCCACAGACCTTGAACAGAGTGGTAATTCTATTTCCGTTTACCATACCGATGTTTGCACACAGCACTCCAAGTGGAGACACACATAAGCATGACACACTCCTCCTTTTGGAAGCTGTTGCTTTCAGCAAACGCATAAATTACCTGGCTTTTATGACAGGTGAATCACACTGAACATATGGTTTCAAGACACAATCAGCCAACAACTCTTGATCTTTCACTAGCTCAACTCTCGCTAATATCTCTCTTTGACAAAAGTTTTCTGGCCGCCCCACTCTCTCAGTGAACAGCAAATAGCATTTATCAGTGTTCTTAAACTGGTACCAGCTTGTTGATCACCTTGCTAACTGGACGAGTGCTCGCCGGAGCCGACATCATTTTGTAATGGAACTGGCTAGATTGAAGTCATTTTAGAACTAGGAAGTGTCTGACAGCGGTCCACAAGAACAGCGGACTTGGTAATGTAGATTACTGAACCCCATAGAAGGGGAAGCCATCCCTTGCCAGCGCAGTGTGGATCTGAATTTGCATAGCCTGATCAGGAAGAATGCTTTTACTTCAATTATGTAATACCGGAGCTATAACGTAGGCTAATAATGAGGTCACCATAGGGCGGCGATTAACAGAGTCGACGGCCTCCTGAAGATTGAGATAGTCGATTTCGACGTTCTCGTATCTATCTGTGGTGTTAGTTATTTTGCCGATACAATTAGAGAGTTTTGTTAGACACGATTTACTCTTCAAAAACGTTCCAAAACAGCCGTGAACTTGCCACCAATTGTTGTTTTTATGAGGTCGTCCGATTCATTGTTTGATAATTGAAAATTTTCTCACGGACTATTTTTCGATCACGGTAAGACAACAACATTACTCTAACTAACCAGGACGACATCCATAGCTAAAAATACTTTGATGAGTGCCAAGAGAAACGTTGACACGGCTTCGGTCATCACTTTCGAGATAACGCGATGTGGTCCTTCTGGTCCTGCTGTCACGTTAACAAAAATAAAATCTTCCGACCTACTTATGGATCTTGACAATTCCCATTTCAAAGATTTGCTTGAGTCACGTCGCATCACTCTTGGCTTAATTCTTCTGTTATTGTTTGCATGCTAGTCTGGCTTGTCCAGTTTTCGTGTTTCATTTCTATCTCTCCAGATTCTTACTGTTTGGGAAGATGCTAGCCCTGGTCCAAGGTTTGGATCTAGCATCGGCTGATTTTTATATTGTTAGTACGTAACACTGTTTATACCTTATTTTTACCAATGTTGTCAAATGTGTATGCCTTTTACTTATGTCATGGATGTTATTCTACATATCGATCATCCTTCTCCTACTCTAGGACTCTGACGTGTTGGTGCGTGTGATTCACATATAGCTTTCAGTAGTTCTTAACAAATTTAGGAATCAGAGGGGAACACATTATTGCCATTTTAATCGCGATTACTGCGTCATCGCTTTTGTCAGGTGGGTTGCAGAGAATAAGTCCTTCGTGGTGCCTCTTGTACGAATAACCACAAGGTCAAAAACATGTAGGTGATGGATTTCTATGAATCGGGTCTGTGCTAGCGTATATCTGTATATCCTCATGTCATAATGCGCGTCACATGGACTTTAACCAAAGTTCCATGTGCGCCCCATGTGTACTATACTCTAGTCTATTCCATGTGTGCTCATGTCCCTTATAATGACCCATGTATATCCACCTGGAAAAGCTTTCATAAGATCCTCAAACAAAATCTCGTTATCAATCATGGCCACCCAGAGACTGCTGTATTGCAATACTTACGAGCATACAGTAAACCTGAGTTCTAAATAACGAATTAACTGTTGCAGGCGAGTGTGGGGTTATTTATAAGTGTGTGTCTGATATTATCTCTCAAAAACAGTAAACAGCTCCTGCTGATGTCTTCACCAGTCCTATAAGTAACATGATCCACACTTGTCTGTTCATTATCTTACTATACCATACATAAATAATGATTACGGCATCAATTCATATGAGTGGTTATTTAAAGTATTTTACCTCGTCTTTGAAAACATACACGTTCAAATATCGTAACCTGAGCTGGTTAGCCGCTAGACGGTCCAAAGGTCTGTTTCAGTTAATAAGGCAAAGGAAGTTCCCTTATTTTTGACAAACCGCAGTTTTAATTTCTGTTCATAGGTTAAACAATTTTAAGACCCGTGACGTTCTGTCCTATCGCGACTGAGCTGCTTATAACCATACTTGATGTATTTGTGACTGGTTTAGCGACGCTTGTTTGGAATGGAGTAACATCATTTAACTTTGCGGACCTGCCCACACCCTGCGTATGACTCGTAAGTGAGTTTCATGTGACGTAGGATTCGTCACTAACGTAAACTGTTCTTCTGACTTTTCTTAAAGTAGTTTCCCTTTCGCTACGCTACTGCCACCTCAACGATACTTGCTATGACAATGTGACAAAACTGTTTGCTTCACTTTTAGACGTCGCTATTGGACCAATGGAACGAGAGCAGTTCAATGTTGGATCTCTGGTGCATGTCCTTATTGGCATTGGGCTCATTGCTGCGTATTAAGTGAGAACTATTGTGTGGCCAAACCCACCGTTTATATTTGATCGTGCTACTAATTCATCTGTTCCTGATCCAACTAGGGAACTGTCTTCTAATTATGGTTCTAGCAATGCCGGTTTTGAATAATCACAGAAACAGATTATCTTTCCTGTTACTATCTTCTCGTCTTTGACTTAATGCAGTCTCCTTAAACTAAGTCTATTGTAATGATTGGGGGACCAAGTTTTGGAGTTGTAACGAAATCTATTCATTTCATTTGTTGAGTTCTTATCCATTGATCCTGAACACCATATTATAGGTTAATGTGAATAGATCGTACACTTCGGTCTCAAAATTCAAACCATAGTCGTCATCAGTTGATCGCCCGGAAATGTGCACTTCAGTACTGAATTTCTATGAGGTCAGTTATGTGCGGTATGATGGTCATGGGAGTTGAGTGAGAGTATTCTACTACTATCTAGTTGCTACTTGAACGCAATCAAAAGTGGTCTTGATTATCAATGAACATCTTCTTGATATCCTCCTAATCCATTCGATGCACCACCTCTCAATTTCTTGGCTGCTTCTAAGTCCCTGAAGTCCCATGGGCTTTTCCACAAACATGCGGTATACTATCTAGGCGCTCACAAAAGCCACCTAATAAAATAATTTTGATTCCCTTTGCTGGTAAATCACATTTCACCTTCACGAGATCAAAGTGTTTTTCGAGATGTAATCTTCTTGTTATTATTTCCTCCAGCAATTTTATTTCGCCTTACATTTATTTAATTATCAGACCATCTCTACGGCCTTTTCTGTCGTCTTGTCTGAACAGAAACATGGCTCTTTCTCAGAGTAGGTACCTCAGGAAAACCCAGATTACTAAAAACTGTTGACAGTGTTACCCAGAAATGTATTTTTTTGAGTAGACTATCATGTTGACGACCTCAAAGAAACGGTTTATTATCCAGTTCCGAGATTTTTTCATCAGTTCATTTAACAGTCTGTATGCATTTTCCATGATGGTCTTGTCTGCTCCTCTTGCCCCTGTGGTTTCCGAAACGAGCTAGTCTTTGGATCCAATTGACTGATACCACCCGTTGATCTGTTGCTTGAAGATCGGGTTCTCACATGTCTACAAGAGCTGGGTGCCATTGTATGTGTACCTATCCGATGATCAAAGCCGAGAGATTAAAGTGAACCTAGTGAATTCGTGCCCGTTTTGGCTGTACTATTTCCACATTATAGAGGAACTTCTATCAGCCTCCGGGCCTCATGGGCTCACTCATGAAGCCCAATGGCGGTTCTCGCAGTATCAAAATGGATATGACGGAAGCGTATTCCACAGTCATGCCAGACTACCATGAATAGCCCATAGTAAACATTCACTAGGGAATGTTCCGGTATACCCGGCTTCCTTGTGATGTCAAAACCGCTTCAGCCATCTTGCAGCAGACGGCTGATCCATCAGATATTGTCACTCGAGTACAGCATTTCACAGCTGTGTCAAGACATGTTATATGAGGCCTTTGATTGTATATTTTAAAATGTCAGCTTTTTGCGGCCGGTTAGCCATCTATGTTTTAGGTTCAGCACTAAGGCTTGTTGCGCCCAGACACAAGGCGCCTGTTGGCCATCGAACAGGTGTTGTTACTCAGGGAAGATTCGACGTTGCGGGCATATTTTAATCTCATCAACCACTATATGACTTTTCTGGCAAATGTAGACTGTGTTTAGATCCTACTCAACCACCTAAAGCGAAAAACATAGTTATATCGATTAACCGGTTGCAAACGCGCTTGGGTCAGGCCAAAGTTTTTCAGCATTGATCTCACATTATCACCATAACCTTCCAAAGATGTGTACCAAATATGTCCCACACGAGGGGTGGATTCGGCTGTCCCGTACGCAATTTGAGACAAATTAGAGGCCGTCGCTTGAAAATGGTTTAAATTTATCGAAGAAGATGCATGGTCCAATCAATAAAGCAATCACTTTTGCAGTAAAGACGCTCTGCAAGCTTTTATGTTATGGACATTTTCTCATGCTAACCGAACACAAGCCAGTGTTACTAGTCTTTACGCCAAAGAGGGGTGCTTGTATTTACGCCGTCAGTGGACGATAAGGTTAGGTGATAGTGGCTGTCAGAGAAAAGTATGCAATTCACTACCGCCTGACCGACAACGTTCATGAGGCTGATGGCCTGTATCATCTCATCCGACGAATGCCGTTGCCTGCTTTAACGTTGAAGACAATGCACGATGCGGCTAGGCGTTAACGACAGTATCTCAGTAACCACTACCGAAATCCAATCGCGTTGATGTCTATTATCAACCAGGCCATGGTGTTCGACCAGAGGAAATGACTGACTATTATCTTCTGAGGATTGCTTTATCAGTTCTCCTGTTGTCCTGATTTGTTGATCGTGGACATCACTGCCATGTTCATCGAGCATGCCGTGACACTACTAGCTTCTCTGTGATTCACCGTCTAATATATGCCCCACTTTTGTCATTCCGACACTGACAAGACGAAAGAAACCGCCAACAGACATTTTACGACGGAGATGGATGAATCTGATTAACCAAAACTCATGATGTTGACAACTGGCCAAAGCGCCGCGTTATTAGGATCTCGTACACTGGTGTTCACCTTATGGTCCATACTTTTACCCCGACCCGTTTTTTATTTGTGCTAGTGACGCTTTATAAATTATCTTGGTCGTGGCTATAGGTCACAGTGCTTTTCGTTTCGATCAACAGTTCATCGTTATGGACCTTCGACCAGCAATCTTTTATGGACGAACTAGTGTCAGATAATACCTCAAAATACGCGGTACATATAATATCTGTTTACTACCAAAACTCTAACAATCAAACCGATAAGTTTGTTTGGGTGTTAGAATAGTCAAATATTGACTGCAAAATGTAATCGGGATTACTAGCCAGAGGAGAAAATTAGTTATTCGGCAAGTTTACCTTATTTGCCATTAATTTTCTTCTAATTTGCAGCAGATTGGTCATGATGAAATCAGCACTTCTCGGTTTCTAAGGCTAGCTTTGAGAATGGTACTCTGTTAGAGATGTTTTGCATGCCCTGGTGATCATTAATCTCGGTGCAACTTTTCATATGCCGCCAGAATGAAAGACAGCAAAAAGACTGCATGTGCGCTTACATTTTAAAACTCACTACATCACGTGGAGCTCAAAACAGTTGACGGAGTGAAGACTTACCGCAAACGAAATAGAAATGTCAAAGCTGTGCTTGTCAGATTATTTGCAAAACCAAAAAACAGGACTAAACATATTTTTTCTCTGTCTACTAAAACTTTTCAACTGTCAAGTATGACGGCGGAACAGATACATCGTCTCAAAACCAACTACACATTGGTATAACACCACCTAATGCGAAAACAGTGGATCGGTCAAAGTGAAATGCCACTCAGTATTTTCGATGTGTAAACCCAGATGTACCGATTGCAACACAAAAACTCTTTGCAGAATTTTATCACAGTGGAAAGGATAATCTTGAAATTAACGTTGAATTAGCAACCGACATCAAGTAAATTAAATCCATAACAAGTGCCGAACAATGGAACAGCTCAATCCGAATGGAATACTGAAGATCTCAGACACATTTCTGTGCGGTAAGACAGAGAGAACTTTTTAAAACTAATTGAAACATGTGTGGTCCTCCGGTGGCTCAAACGCAGGGAGAAGGCTGTTCGTGCTTTCAGATTATTATGTTGGAACGCGATGGAAGTGCGAAATCTACCTTGACAGAGATTAATTGGTATACTGTGATCGATCTTGTCGCCGCTGAAATTGCCGTCTGACCTGGTTACAATGCTGCTGGTCATATTTTATACATATGTTCTTTACCGACCGCATGCAGGATGAGACCGGCTGCTTTGTCTGTAAATAATATTACACTAGAATGGACCTGCTATATGAATGGAACATGTTGCTTACTTCATTCTAGTTTGCCTAATTCCTGCTGCAGTTTATGGATTAATCGGTGTTTACTCAGAAGCAATCAGAAACATTAACATGAAAATATATTCAGGCGTTCAAAATAATAGGTCAAAATGAAACTCACTGAAACAGAAGAACTCCCGACGGATACAGCATTTTGTGAAGTTCCATTTACGACTGCCTGAGCGGAATATAATAAGACGTATGTATTAGTGAACGCCATTTATCTTGCCAACACTGCTCTAATTTTGATTTCTATACTACGCTCACACTATGGTCACTGTGACCGAATAATGACTTTTTCCTATCGGTCAGTCTGGATTTTCTGGGGTTCGCTCAAAATAAATTGATTACCCACTCATTAAAAAATTGCCGCTACTACTACTGGTTGCCTTCGGTAATACGGAAGTAGTCAGTTAGGTTGAATCGAAAGATGTGAATCCACTTTGAGAGCAAGTGACTGTTTGTGTCATTAAATTCAATGTCTTACACGTCAACCCGTGATGATTAATATTTAGGCTACACAAAGTTTAGAGATTTTCAACGCTATAAAGTTCCACAGTTATTTGTGAGACGTGTTTTAAGTTCTCCTATAGGCTCTGCTGCTTTAACATAAAAAGTATGCAACTCACAAGAACTAGTTAAAAGGAGCTGTGCATACCAAGGCGTGGAAGCACTCTCTACACAGTATGGCATTATTATACCTTTTCATATAGTGACAAACATAAGATAGTTGTTCGTCTTTAATTAAAAAACGTTGCCCCTTTCGAGAGCATCCTGTGGTGTGCTTGTGAAAGTACTGTTGTATGATAGACAGTTTCGCTGTGAGTAGTATACTACTCACGAGTAGTATATTACCCACAGGCAGCATTCAGGAACAAAAGAGCAAGCTCCGAACGCCAGGAAGACGATGGATAAGAATAGACTATCGGAATAGTGTATACGCACTATGGCAGAACTTCCGCGAAGGGGAATGACAACCGATTACCACCTGATGTATGTGAGTGTATGTCTCACGTGCAGATGATTGTACGCGTTTGTGGTTTGCTTTTTGATATGAACTATGCAGGAGTTTGCTCAACAAGTGGATTCTCAGGCCGAGCGATTTTTGCGGTCAGAACAGAGAAGTAAGGATCATTAGGTCAGCTCGCAATGTACGATACCAATCACAAAGGGAACTTCGTCATAATCTACACAACTGCACATACACCCGGTTAGCGATTATAGGTATTCTTACACTAACCAGCGATTAATTAGGAAAGGATCAATTTCGTGAACTCGAGTTTCAAGTGGTCAGAATATTATGTAGAATGAAGTTATTTCCGGTTTATTTCTGGGACTTCCTGCTTAGGTCTGTGGCTGTTACTGGCCTGGTTGTGGTGCTGAAAACTGTACTCCACTGGAACATAAGCAAAAGTTAACTCGGGTCATAGTTTCCACAACCATCTCCCAATCAGCCTGCTTGCAGTTATCAGACGTCCATGTCATTTCGATTATTGCCGACTTTACTAGTAAAATTAGCTTCCCTATCAGAAGCAACCTGCTTTCTGATGTCAACTTAAGGCCAATCATAATACAGTATACATGAAATGGTTGTCAAGCCAAGACTACGTGGACCCTAGTCGGAAAACTGGTCAACTACTTTCATGCAGATATATAATTCTTCAGTCTTTCTATATTAGGTGCAAACATCTGAACTTCAAAGCTACAAGTAATTAAGTGAGTAGTAACATGAGGGTCATGAATAACGCAAATAGAAATACACAAACAAAAAATATTTTTAACTGGCGAACTCATGTGAATAACCAACGGTGCTTCAGTTTTACTTGCCTGATAATATACAGACATTTGATTACAAAGGATTGAATAAAGAGAACCGAACGCAAAAAGCTATCTTACATCCACGACCTCTTACGCGAGAACCAGGGCTTTTAACCTACTCGGGCCAGAAAGCTTCAATAGATCATGGCAACAGGAGCATACTGGAGAGATGAAGCAGTAAGACGATACCAAGAAAAGTCGTTCTCTCCACTTTAACTCATACACAGATATTTCAATGTTTTATAGCAACTAAGACAACTGCCACTGTAAGATTTTACCCGTTTTCAAACTAACACGACTGAGTCGTTTAATGCTCTCAGTACATCAATCCCTATATAAAACGCGGTGTAATTCGTTGTAAGACAGTCATGCGCTAACTGGCATCATTACTCCGCGTGGCTTACTTAAATCGACAGATTGAAGATAAGTAAAAGAATCAAAAAGTATGATCAAACATACAGTAGAAGTTATGAAACGTTAACAGCTGCCAATGGTCTGGAGAGGAAACTGTATTCATCTCAAGCTAATTGCCCTGGTGGCACGATTTGTCCGTTCAGTCTCCGGCGTAGGACCGCTTCATCTATCCAAGACCAGATGTCAAATACCGTACCCAACAGAGTTTTCCATTTTGTCTAAAGTGTATTTCGGCTGTGCAATCTAGATGTATGCGACGGAAAGCTTCTGAGAGGTTTTAAACTCCCATCTGTTTGCTGTAAGTTATTCGCGTATCTAGAAAGGTACCGGCGTCCCCGACTACTTTGATACTGATCTATTTTTCAGTATGATTCCGAAGTACACTGGTAACTTCTTATTATAATCAACCTACTTTACATTTGTAACTCTTGATACGTGTGAAATAAACGGCCCTACCGGTTTATGTCGTTCATAGCATCACTACTTCTCACACACAAAAACCAGTAGACAGTCAAGTGTGTCGTATGGTCATTTTAAAACTTTCCAGATACCCATTATATTCGAACCTTTATCAGTGATATAGGACATTCCTTTCTGGTACAAAATAATCACTGGTCTGGTACATATGTTATTTTTATCCTTCAGCACAGGAGTACACTCTCAATATAACCTAATCTCGGGAAACTTCTTATAGTAGCATTTGTAGCATTTGTAGTAGCATTTGGGTAGTCCTTGTAAACCTTTGATTGAATACTTCAGTGTACAGGATGACTTACGGACCGACCACTTTGCCATGAGTAAATAATTCCGCATAGCTTAAGAAGAATCTAAGTTAGTCTTGTGCGCCACATCTGTAATCTCGTTATGAACGGCGGCTTTTAGAAGCTGATACAACCTATTGCACTTGTTTACATGTAATTGCCCTTTTTATACTGTGTACTATATCATTACAATTTGCCAAAGAGTTGTCACTATAACTACTGACACCGCATTGCAATAATCTGAAGTGTGTTGGAATAAGTTGGGCAGTGTAGGCGTATTTGAATCACTTATCAACGTGTGTGCAGTCAAACGGAGGTCGAGCTGATGGTTGTAGATTCAGTCCAGCAGGCAGACAATATCTATGCTGTTTTTCATAGAAGCTGTTGCAATGACGATAGTGAAGAAATACCGGTAAGGAAAGCAAAACGATTAGTATGGACTTGTAAATTCAGTGTTCCGCCTCAAGTATCTTGTGTCACACTGTCATAAGAATGAAGTGGCAGTGGGATCACCGTTAGCCTCAATGTGAGGTATCATCTTTGTAACATAACTTCAGGGTAGGTTGCTAGTCGACTGGTTAAGATAAATTACCCATTACGGATGTCATTTTTACGATGTTATTTGACTGACAGGTAGATCGAGAAGTCTCCACGAAACATAGTTGCATGTCAACGCTCTCTAACGAAATGGCCAGTACACCTTGAAATCCGAGCCAGGTGAAGATATCGCGTTTTTAATAGTGCTCATGTTTTGTGATGAGGAAGAGATGTTACAACATAAAACGCATGGTACGGCAACTTGAACAGAACAGCACACACACTTTAGAAGACGTGTAGCGTTTAAGCATACAAGTGATTTGCGCACAAGTCTGATAACTGGGGTTTCAAAAATGTGCTTTGTTGATTTTACGGATTGGCCAGAGCAATCTTTACTTAATAAACACAATGAAACTTGCTGTCCAGAACATTTCATTTGTAAACATACGATGAAGAACACAAAAATGAATTGCAAACCATAAACAAACAATTTGTTTTTATTTTGTTTTTCTGTGTAAGTGATAGAGGCGCTAAAACTTCGAACAAAATATAGCACTTCAAAATATAATACTTGTTTTGAAAGTTCAAATCTATAATCGGTATGTTTCAGCACTAATGTTTAGACCTTAACTGAAATAGATTTTACCGGCTGATGCTACTTATTTGTAGCTTCCGTTTTATTAAAACCTATGAGGGTAGGTACACAGGTTACATACCAAAATGATTATCTGAACTCATCTAATAGTATCACGTGATATGATTAACTCAGAGGTTGACAGAGGCTGAGCGTTTGATTGGATCAATCCATTTAAATTGTTCAATTAGTGCAGTTTAAATGGAAGAAAATTAGCAGTTGCAGAAGGTACCCCAGTCTGTGCACATTCGTGTTCATTATATGCTCAAAAATGTCCAATCAAGATGTGGAACCATAGTCGTGTACGCATAATTTTAGTATGCTTACTGTGTTATTTTGATACTGATCACATAAACCACGCCTCAACTACTTCTTCGGAAACTAGGCTTTATGAATCAGAAAGAATTGGTTTTGCTAGTCCGATCAACCCAAGCAACCTTATCATGTTTAACCTGATGAGGAAGCACTTAAAATGAGCTCATGTATTATGTACTTATCTTTGATCTAATAAGGTTTATGTGCAAGACAAGTATGCTCAGTTGATTACGTCAAATTAGAAAATAACTTGCAGGAATGGAAGTATTCACTAAACCCACATGGTTAGGAATTGCCGAAGCAGTTTGCACTTTTTGAACCCTTCTGAAATGTTGTTTATAAGGTGAGGAGGTCAGTACAGTACAGAAATGACCGTGTTAATGAGGAGGAGACTTAACTTGTAAAATAACCTCAACACCATCGGATACGCAGATTTTGGTTGGAGTAAAATGCAGCTGGACATCTTTATGGATTTCAATACATGTAATATCCCTCCACTGGAGCTCCTCTATTAGACAACTTTGTTTGCTGGATAAAACAACGATGCTTTATCAGTTTGTTGTTCAAATCAAACGACTTGTCACTTCGAATAGAAGGTTCTTGTCTCATGTGCTGCTGTTTCAAATGGTTTGCGTTCATTTGTTTCCATACAAGGTGAATTTATCAAAAGATGATCGACTCCGTCTGTTATATTTATTGTACTGTCGACCTACTCATCTGTTACACTTTTCTGTTGGTCAGTCGAATAATGGTCTACGATTCCATTGGAAGCAAATGCTTTATGCTTACGTCATTCTTTGTCATTGTTAACAATTATCACTTCAACACGCCCGTCTACTCTTTAGTGATCCAACTTCTTTTTAACCAGAAAAACTGGAAACGTAAACCATAACGGATGTTCATTTTGCAGACGTGCATTCCTGCCATCGAGAGGCATCTCGTTTCAATACGAATCTGAACAGTTTGAACTGTCGTGATATTGATGAGGAGCACAAAAGCTGCGCGACAGATATTGGCTCGAGAACAAGCCGTTAGGAGCTTCGCATTATGTCTTTGTCCCATGTTCCGAACATTGTTGCATTCAGGCGAACCGTGCCGCTCCTTACTTCCAGACTGCAGGCCTCAGCAACGCTTTCAATGTTGTGTTCCTCAGAATTTCAGTAGGGTAGAATGGCGGAAAATACTTTCAGACATATGCCAAACTGTGAACTATCAGATACCGCTTTAAAAGACCATTCCACTGCAACCAGTCTACTACTGTTACCTCAGCGGACCGGTCGGAAAAATCTTTGTTGATAGGACAGTGTTCTTTTGATAGGGAAGTAAGGTTGCATTCCAGACAGTTGTATTTTATTCGTAATACTTAAGCTAAACCAAAAAATGTCACAGTACGTAGTCACTGCAATTTGGAGAAACAGCACAGTGTTCAAAATTATCTTCAGTTAGAGGTGGGCGAGAGCGGAAGCACTGAGTCGTAACAAATTGGTAACCCTCATGACGTTCAAGTAGAAACTGTTTCCAGTTTGGACCTCATATGTTCATTGCAAGTCACAAGTTTTCTGTTCATTCACAGAACAGATTGAAAAAAATATGCGGCTAACGTATTACTTACGTCCCAACACATACTGTCAAGATGACTGCAGTTTGGAACTTGACTTTCACGATAAACGGCCAAATTAATGAATTGAGAATAGTCACAAATAAGTACTTGTTTACCACTACAAAGATCTATCAAAGATCTACCATGTGAGTTTCTTATAAAAACAACCGTCCGTGCTCAGCAGCGGAACCTAGTTGATGCGTACCGAATTAGCTTGAATACCTTATCAAGCGCTTGGTGTTATGAAAATAGTAATAAAAACCAGTTGAGCGATGGTAATATTTCAATATGACATTCAGTAGTACAATATTAACCGACATATAACAGCAACGTTAGGCGGAATGAATGAAAAAGTAGACTAAAGGGCCATAACATCAATATGACCTGCTGTTACATAATATTCCTATATAAGAGGTATGTTAATCAAACCATTGCGACCAGTGTTGTTTGCACGGAAGATAATGACCCGTCCAGAAGTGTAGCCTAGTCTCGACTGACTGCTCTTCATTCACATTACTTTCTTTTAAGTACGACAGATTTATAGCCAAACACCTTAAGCAAGATGAATAAAGACAAAGTCATCACGAACACTGCTCGCACTCTCACTTTCCGAAGAGTATGACGACTTGACGTTGATGGATGATAACCAGAATTTGAAATTAGCATAGTCTGAACGTATTGCGCTCTTTACCGCGTTCCACAAGACACTGTTGGCTAACACATTTACTGTCGTGCAGAGATTTTACTTAAAGTAGCTCAGGTTCAAATCACAACATTTGACGATTTTTTCGAGTACTCCTGTAACCACTGACACTCTAGTGTAGTGACTTTCTTCTCAAAACTGAAGGATTCCACATTGTAACAAAATGTGTTTTAACAGCACTCACTTTGGGTTTAGAAAATTTCGCAAATTCGAATGGGTGTTTGGCCTGTAAACACAAAATGGATGACAAACAATGAGTGCAGATTCTTTGTTACATGAGCATATATCCAAAGTCCGATAGGTTGAGTAATTTGAATAGGGTGTTCTTTTTAACACAGGCTGATTGCCACTGCTATACAGTCAAAATATCAAATTCCAAAAAGGCAATATATCTAGTCGGTAATACATCATAATATTCCGTACTTCATGTATGCCACGACAGGGGACTGAGGTGAGTAGGTAATCATTATAAAGTAGAGACTTTAATCATACAAGTGGATTCCAACGGTCTAAATCGTGATTAAAATTTAATGCTTAACTGCTATTAACTGTGTGTTCTTCAGTTTACAAAACTGAAACCCATTTGACAAATTAACAGACTTTTTGGTAGCTTAGGACGTATGCTAATAAGGCTCTGTTAATCAGTTTAGTTATCGTAGGACGTTTCTGGAAATCAAAATTCCTCACGATTGATCCTGTTGAACTCTGCCGTTTGACCCCGCCTAACTAGACGCCTGTTCTTGTTATTCCCAAAATCCGCGTCTAATTTTACTAATTGCTCAATCATGCCTCTCGTAATTAATGATTAGTAGTAGGGGATTTGGATTTTCATGTAGATTGAACATCACCCACAATTGATCGCAGCTGTCGCATTCCCATAGACTTTCCAGTCAGCCCATTTCGAAAAGAAACACTAAACTCGAGTTTCGCTCTCATTAGAGCTCGTCAGTAGTGCATATCATCGCCACCGCCGGGACTTGAACCACGGACATTCAGTTCATGAGGCAACCGTGTTTACCACTGCGCCATTGACCTCACATTAGGCACGACCGAATTATCATATGTGAACACTCAACCACTTTCGTTTGTGAGTAATGATCAGGTTGCCCGATCGCCTCGAGAGGAGACACAGTTACTGTCTGTTAACTCCAATCGATGACCCCTCGACTAGGACTTCTCTCCAAGTTGAAATCGCGGAAATCATTGACTTGTTGAGCGGTATTTGTTGAACCTTACTCACCTGCCTACATACCCATTGTTGTATGCCCATCTCACCCTCCCCATCCCCTGTGAATACGGCCTTCCTATGGACCGCCGTGAAACTGATGCCGACTAATCGGTTCGGCTATTTAGACTCAAATTAGACCGATCCGATCGCATTTCGTCGATTCGGCATTACCTGTCGGTCGCCTGTGCTTGTACTTGTCGTGGTTTTTGGACCCTTGACGGCCTATTGCGGCCAACTATTGTATCTTATCCCACGAACGCAAACGAATTGAGGTTTATTCCTTGTAATTGATTCTATTATTTATGGTAATAGTACCACGGTTTCCAGCGGCTTGACTTGGTTCTAATATTTGGCGTCGTTGGTTATACGTGCGACACTCAACGTTCGTCGGAAGAACGTACAGTTATTCAACTTTACAGGGAAGCTGGGTTATGCTTACTGGCCAGGTTGAAATAGGACTAGGTCGTGTGAGCACACCATAGCTGATACTATTGGTACAAGTGAGTAAATTCACACAGAACAAAGTAGCAGAATGAGGCATTTTACGGTTCAAATTCAAAGACACAAACATACAAAGGAAGAACTGTACACAGAATGTATCTAGGTATTCTTAATGCTGATCTCGGCCAGGGTATCAACTTTTGAACAGTAAACAGGTTTTATTTTCTGCTGAATGCAACGCATCTGTTTCATTCCGATGTTGCACATATCTGTCTATATCCTTCCAAGTGTGGCCGTTTTGTGCAGAGTTTACAGATTTTAATGTCAGTTTATCCGAAGTATCACGTTTTGTGCAATTTCTCGCGGCTGTGTCATTCGAACTAACAACCTCGTGGTGGTCAACCAACAACGTGGTCACGAAATATGAAGGCCTTGGCTGCTCCGCTGAGCAAATTGGGTAAGTGTCACCTGCCTGGATAGGGTCCTCGTGATCACACAAACCGCTGGTTGGATACGTTATCCGAGATGGCGGTGTGTTGCAGTCAACGACATGCCTTTATCCGTATCATTTCTAGTTCTTCCGCCTAGTCTTCTTTTGATGATTTTCAACCTTCTCAGTAACGTTTTCTTCTAGGATATTCCACGTCACTGTCGAGACGAGCGACGGCCCGAGCCACAGTACCTTTTCGTCAGGCTAATGGCTGTTATAATGATGATGATGATGGTGTTGATGATGATGATGATGATGATGATGATGATGATGATGATGATGATGATGATGATGATGATGATGATGATGATGAT
>LUCH01000283.1:104704-131660 GCA_013368495.1 Paragonimus heterotremus | reverse complement strand
ATGATGATGATGATGATGATGATGATGATGATGATGATGATGATGATGATGATGATGATGATGATGATGATGATGATGATGATGTTAATCAAGTGGCCTAGAACCACTGAAATGAATACACTGAAATTTTCAGGAACCGTTTTTACATGCGGATACTAAACGAAACTTTCTGTACGGTGGCATAGAAACACATCCAGAAACCCCAACAAGTTAGGCATTCCAGTGTCTAGTATCAATTACAATCTTTGGTGGCAAATTTCAAGCCGGTTAACATGACCATCGGATGTTGGCTATTATGGAACACGTACACTTTATATGGTTCGAATGGCCCACAGAATGCTGTTAACGATCTGCACTCAGGCTATGAAGTGGAGCTGTCTACGAGCAATTGTTCAAAAGTTAACCCGAATGTTATCACCGTGTTAACGATAACTGACTTCAGTAAACTTGATTTTGGTTGCTGATAAATAGATAAAGCATTACCAGAGTCCATTTAATGACATTCTGAGTAATAAAATCACGGCGGCTGATATCATCAACCTAATAGTCTAAGATCCCCTTGATGAAACGTTAATTAGAAAAGGAAGAAACTGTGAAAGAAAAGGTGTTCTTTTCATTCGACTTTACACTGTCGAGTACATTCAAATGGTCGTCGACATTACACAGACTGTGCTCGGAGATTATCTGCACAGATGACCCTACTAAAGTTGACACCGCTAAATAGTCCACAACATTGAGAAACACACAGATCTGAAAGTCGTCTGAGTGGGACCTTCACCTGATCAGATGTTCAGAAGATGATAGCGATTTGTTAAAATATATCGACCCATTACTTATATGAAGACTGCAACAACGACTATGATCAAAGATGTCGCATTGAATGTAAAGTCGTGAGCTGCAGAACACTGGATGATTTTGTAAACGGTAGCTGTCCTGACTATACGGATTATGAAATACCTATGGAACAACGTTAACAGTAATTGGTAGTATTCAGTAGAAAATAGCGAGGAATCAATCGCTGTGAACCGTTTGAGCTATGACTAAAAAACGAGAGGCATAAAAACAGCATTAGTAGTAGTAGGCGAGCGGAGTACACCTGTTCAGAATGTGATCAGATTTGCAAATCGAATGCTGGCTTGTCGGCGCATACTCGTGTGCATTGACGCAAGAATGGTCCAGAACAGGAACTGGACACCCAGCCTGCCACAATCTTCGACTGTGCCAACTGTGACCGCAGCTTTCCCACCAAAATCGGTCTCAGCCAACACAGAAGGCATGCACATCCCTTTGAACGCAACAATGGAAAGCTCATATCCATGAAAACCGCCGGATCCAATTGGTCTCAGCAAGAATCGGCTTCTCTCATCAGATATGCCGATGCACTAGCTCCGTCGTGCCCTACTCGACGCGAACTTCATCATCGGCTCCTGTCACATTTTCCAGGTCGTACATTGGAGAGCATTCGGACTCGTCTGTATGCGCTGAATTGGCAGAGGAATACTGCGCCCGCTACCAATCCAAACACCATCTCAAAGATTAACACGACATCGGATATTGGGTCCTAAGCCGTTGATCATTCTGAGTGGTTTACCTGTTTGATACAAACAGTGATTACCCACCTGGAGTCCAATAGCGAGGCTTTCCTTCACAGCGATGAGCTACTAGCTATTGCCCGCGATCTTCAGGCAGGTAACTTCACAGTGGTACAAGCTATATCGCTGCTGAACATGCACGCTTCACTAGCCTTTCCGTACACCTGGCGTTTTGTCACTCGACGACGTGGTCGTGTTCACGTCGGAACCCACCTGACTACGAAACAGATACGGAAGGTTAACTATGCAGTGATCCAAACGCTGTACCACCAGCGTTAAAAAGACGTTGCGTTTGCAGTTTTTTCTGGCAACTGGAGAACTGTCTATAGGATGAACCGCTGTCTCCTAGATAATTCCAGCAAATGCTGGTCCGAGGTACTATCGGCTCATGCACACGTTGATGAGCGACCACCTCGCGCGATCCTGCCTCCGGACTGGTCTCTGGTCGACCCGATTACCGGAGAAGAAGTGTCACGCACTTTGAAGCATATGGGAAATACCGCTCCAGGTTTGGACAAATTGTTGCCCAAACATTTGAAGTGTATGAAAGCTGATGCCTTGGCCGGATACTTCAACCTGTTCCTGCTAACCAAAGGTTGTCCAATCCATTTGTGTCGCTCCCGCATCACGCTTGTACCCAAAGTAAACAATCCTTCATCCCCCACCGAGATCAGACTCATCGCCGTATTTTCAACGTTGATACGTTGTTTCCACGGGATATTGGCCGATCGTTGAAATTCACGCTTGCAACTGCCCGCCCTCCAGTTTGCATTCCTACATCGTGACGGTTGCCTTGAGGCTAACTCCCTGCTTCATGCGATGCTTCGGAACTCATGTACCACCTCTTCTAGTCTGTGTGCGGCCGCTAGTGCCCCGGAACTATCCGGACTGAAGATCCACACACAGACGACTAAACTCATAGTCATCCGCGGTGACCGTAAACACAACGCAACTGCCATCTCCGATGAGTCTATCCACTTCGGCCCGGACATTATCCACTCACTTAGCGCCTATGACACGATGACCTACCTAGGTATCCCGTTCACCTGGAAAGTTAAAGCATTCACTAACCACCGTCTGCAACTTCGTACGATGCTGGATGAAACCACGAAAGCGCCGCAGAAGCCACACCAACGTCTTGATCTGCTGAGACAGCATTTGGTCCGAAGATGACTCATTCATTGGTGTTGAGCCGAGTTCACTGTAACACGTTCAAATCTATGGACTGTACGATTCGCCAGTTTGTTCGACAGTGGCTCGGCCTTCCTAAAGATACACCAATCAGCTACACCTACACCCCAATTCGTTTGCGCGGTTTGGGCATCAAGAATTTGTCTACTACTATTCCCATCTCGCGCAAATCTCGAATGGAGAGTCTTCCTTCTTGCCAATGTCCGCTGTGGTCAAAGATAATTCTGTTCTAGTTTCCTTCAAATTCCACGAAACATTCATGCGGAAAACCTGGCGTTAATATTTGCCACTTCTCTGACATTTGTCTCATCATGAAAAACATTCTTCTGTCTTGATGCGTGGGCCTTGAGTGTGATAGCACTCCTGTTCCTAGATCGGCTATTGATTTTTTCGGACTTACTGTTTACTTTATCTACTCTTGATTATTTTTACGTGTACTTTTTTTCTTATTCTATAGCCCGTTTGTTACATACAGTACAAGTATCTCTTCATTTGATGACTGAACTGTTGACGCTTGCTACTATTGTGAGAAGATTCGTCAACTGTTCATTGTTGCTAACTACGTGGCGTCTCACATTTGACAGACAGCCTGCTTTCACATTCACCTTTTTACATATCTGTTGCTTAATTTTGGTGTCACCGTTTGCTCTTCCCTTGAACGAAGGCTTGTATATTGCTGTTCAGAATAAACGATATTGTCTTTGTAACAGAGCCGGATTTAGCTACATAAGGTCAGTTATGTAACAGACCCAATGAAAATGAATGACGTATTCGCCCTTGACATTAAACAGTTGCTGCTCTGTGTCTAGCATTTTAATTCGACCACTAACGAAAATGTGCCTGACATACATTTATTGACGAGAAGGGACAGGTCGAACTTTAGGTGATATTCCGCATACCATTTAGGTTGCAACTGATGTAAGTTTGTGCTATCTTAAACATTACAAAATATATGACCATGTGAAACAAACCTTCACGAGTTCGATTGAACGGTTCAGTGATAGCCATCGTTGTTGATCAAACGTAGATTTGACCTCCTCAGCCGACAGAAGGTGGCCCACACCTTCCTCGGCAGCCTTATGACCGACAGTGGTCCGTAACGATATAATTAGTTCTTCGTTAATTTTGAATGCACTATCTTTTTTAGAGGTGCCTACGAAATTGATTTCCGCAAACACGGCGACGCCCATCAAATCGTCGCGCTGGTTACCGTTAATTATGTGATTTCCACAGGAGGCATCGTTGTCAACCTGAAATATTGAGAGTTAAATCAAAGATCACAATTTAAATTTAGGTTTGCAGCGTAATTATACATCGATCACATACCTTATCTCTCGCACTGTGAATATTTTAAGTCTTCTGTGATGTCCAATATGTGTAGCACCAGAAACATGGACGGGAAAAGAGGTGCGTTTTCCCTGGGATTCAATCCAAACCTAAACGTAGTATTTGTGTCCTTCTCATATGATGGAAATCTACATGCACACAGAAAGCGAACGCATCCTGAACTTTAGCAGCTGGTCAGTCCCATTAAAACGAGGTCAGTAGAATCCATTTTTTCACTTGGTAGTTTTCATCAGCAGTATATAGTACTACATGATGGGAAGGTGAACTACAGTCCGTTGGGGACGACTCCATCAATGGTTTTAATGTGATTGAAAAGTCTTAATCGCAATTTCAAGGTTCGAAATGTCTACTCTAGATTCAACCAAATCACCAGAACACTACCTATGTGCAAATATAGCTGTTTTTTGCATAGTAATGCTGTTGTATTTAATGGGAGGCAAATGGTTCGGCTGTCAAGGTAGTCTCCTCCAAAGAACGTGGAACCGGGTCTTAACCTAAATTGGATATGGACTGCCATCACTAATTAACCCTAATAAAAACCAAGCTCAGGTCTAATGCTTCATTTCATAAACTAATAATAACACCCAGTACACATCGATCAAATCTGCAGGTTACCTAATACCACACATAGTATGTATCTCAATAGGCAGCTTCACTAGAAATGACGTACATCATCCTTAACCCCGTTTGGAAATCACTACCTGCTGGAAAATCGAGTACAGTTCAACGATAAACTCTAGTGGTACCTGTGAATGAGCTCAGCTTTGATCCAGATGATAGTGGGTGTAAGAGCCAGCAGGCACAAATGAGAATTGTGCCCTTTTTTGGGGGAAAGAACTGCGATTGGTTGTATACAGTGTATCTCTCCAAAACTGATAACCATCGAGTACTTGTCCAGAATCGCCATACCAGATTAAATGAGATAATTCTATCAAACCTTTCGAATGTAAACGCGAATTGCGATGTTTATTTAGAGGAGAAAGTTGTGCTCAATCGTGTTTGATCTGTTACAACCGTACCCTGAAACGTCAAGAAAATGTTTTTGCCTCCTTACCACCTCTTATTAATGGGTGAAACTTGAAGCGCATCAAATTTCGTGGAATTCCGTACATCACGCCGATGGAAATACCCAACTGTCTATTTACTTTTCCGGCAGTTCATTCCTGAATGGAATTTCTGATTACAACTGATGGATTTTGGTTTCGTGTGGACACATTATGCCTTGAGCCAATCACAGAAAAATATAATAGAAACGAGCGTTCCAGCTTCCAGGTTGAAACCGGTGGCCTCTTCATATTCTCCAGGAGGTATTTTGGTTGCCTTTATGACCTATGATATCATTTTGCTTATTCTAAGCTATTCGAATAGATGTGCATCGAAGAATGCGGTGTTCGGACATCTGTTACACTCACCTAGACTACAGTCACGAAGGATTAACCCGATAAAATAGGCGTGTATGTCACTGAGGGCAGTACACACATTGTATGTCTGAGATGATGACTTACACCCAATGTGTGCATCTCATATAGAACAGTAAATGCCACCCATTGTGTATAAGAATGTCATATAGTCTACAGTTCGAATCCCAAGTAACTATTCGGAAAATGCTGACACAAATGCACATTTAATAACATCGTATTTCATAAAAGATGAATGCTGTCAATATAACCATGAATCTTTTGATAGAAAATTAGATACGTTCGCAGTTTTACACTTTTTGGCATACCTTACTCTGCTCATAAATAGGGGAGTACAAACTGAAAATCCCTTGCTAACCGAAATATTCTTATAAAGTGCATTACTCTCCATACTCGAAAGGCGTTCTGGATACCCAATAGTGTATTGTCTTCTAGAGAGGACACTTCTACCTTGTGAAATTCAGTCGACAAGAGTACTACACACTGACCACATCGATTTTATGCCCTGATTTAGTATTCTGCTTCATCAGAACTGTTATTGGTGTTATCTACCATCTAGCGGTAATGTAATATTGTAGGACCGTGGCCTGCAAGCGATTGCAATCAATAAGTAGCTAGCTTACAGCGACAGATGTCTAACCAGTACGGTAAACAATAATTTCTACCAGTGCTTTAATCTGAAGGATGGATGAAAAAACTGATTGGAATTACACAATCAGACCTTCCTTGCAAATTTAGAATTACGCACTGACTGGCGGGGCTTTACTAAGGGCCAAGTAATTCTGCTTAACACCCAGGAACTCCAGGCTTATATGTGCACCAGCATAATTCATTTTCCCCTATTAACATTCAGTGAGTTTTTAGATGTGACCCAACTGTGAAAAGTCAGCGATTCTGCTGGATTCGAACGAGCGACAGAAACACCACGCCTCTACGCGGTAAGCGCTCTATCAGCTGAACTACGAAGCCACGCCTGGAGCTCGGAAATATCACATTTGGACTCGGTTACCCACCCGTTCCACTGTGGAATCCATATGAGATAGTGGGACGGGTGGATAACCGAGTTCAAATGTGAAATTTCCGAGCTCCTGGTGTGGCTTCATTGCTCAGATGATAGAGCGCTTGCCGCGTAAAGGCATGGTGTTTCTGTCGCTGGTTTGAATCCAGCCGAAGCCCTGACTTTTCACAGTTGGGTCACATCTAAAATCATCAATCTGCCAAACTACTCATTAGTAATTCAGTGGGTGTCGGTTCCGCTTGGATGCCACCAACTAAATCCCGTGACAACATGAACACACATACTCGCCATAAACTCTTCAGGACTAATGTGTACTTTATCTAATTCAGGCAATACCTTCGTTCAAGCCAACTTATCAGGTCTGTTAGACAATGATAAAACGTGTTCTTGTCTCGAATATGTGCCAGATTTCAGCTTTTGACATAACCTGTGCATAATGTTCATGAGCTATTACGCGCGGTTTGATTCCCGCGCAGCAGATACTGCATAAGCAGTTTAACTATTGAACTATTACAGTTGGTAGTCAGTGTAAACTTTAAATCCGAAATGAACTGTATTTATCCACTTCAGCAAGGTGTGGACAAGCTACAGTAGTGTTTCTGTTTGTGACTTTCTCAGTGGGATAGTAAATTACGAGTAAGTAGTATTTATGTTTAGCTTATTTGCTACCTTCTGGTTTACAGAATTGTTCGACATGCTTTAGCGGCCTAATATTGCATCTTCAGAAGTGACTACCATGAAAGTATCATTTCGTATCTTATATTAAATGTTACAGCCATTTCAAATGCATTGGTAGCTGATGTCACTATAAACGGGGTTTACCTTAGAAACGCCTTATAAACTACCCTAGAGACCATCTGGTGACATTTAAAATAAATCTCATTTCACCCCATCGCTGAACAACACTGACTGTGAACAGGTTGATAAATAATCTGAAAAGTATAAACTTGGGATTTTGGTGCGGCCATATTACATGTGATATGACAGGAAAGTGGGTTTGCACCGCGGGGCCGATTACAAATCCCATCTGGTTTACAAAAACTTCTTGAAGGCTTATAAAAAGAATATTAGAAAACGCACCTTGCTTAAATGGTGTTCAACCTGAAAAAAACTTGTAAAAATTTTCAAAGCGACTTACTCCAATCACCCAATCGCCATCCACTAGCTCACCCCAGTGTGCGACTGAGGTGAATTGCATATTGCCTTCACCGGCATACGTGTCGTTCGGACGCTCATTCAACAACGACACTCTGGTTCCACTTGGACTTTTCAACCAAATTGACATAGAACCGCGACAGATGTGTTTCCATTGCACTATGACGATAACTTTTTCAACGACTTCCACAATACATGAAAACTCGATTTGTGAAGATTTTGAAATATCATTCACTGCCTTGACCATTAGTGTGAACTGGGCGGAATTATTTCGTTTGATTAACAGTTTGCCTGCAGAACTAGAAATCGATAGAAGAAAGCAAACTTAGTCAAGCAGTCGATTATATTACGCATTAACAATGTATATAAAACAATAATAAAATAACAACATAAAAATAATAACACAATAAAGCGAAAGGATTTAAAAAATGAACAAACGAAAAATATAATTTACATGACCTTTGTCAACCGGTGCCCACTTCAGTAAGACATTTCACTCCAGTCTCACGTATGTTACTGACTATCAGTAGTTGCGTGTACGAATTATTTTTTCCTGGTCAACTTTCATTATCGTACATTAACAGCTAGCAAAATTCCAAACTATTTTTCAGTAACTACAATCGTCACTTGAACGTTGAAGTCAGTTCTGCGATTTCAACTAATCTTGCAGTTCTTTATCGAAACTAATGTAATGCGATCACTAGAAGCGACTGGTCATCACTCAGAAACGACCAAACGGAACACAAAAACGTGGCTGTCTGTAAATGTTCACAGAGGATTGTTCGGTTGTGATCTACAGGCGGTTAGTAGTGCAGTGGCCAGCCACTTGAATCGAACTTCAACTTCAAGCAACGAAATATCCTACTGATAAGTCCAATTAAGCAAAATTTGCACATTCGAAGGGTTAATATCCTGCATGATGACTGACAAGGATTAAGTTCGGGCTTAGTGCTTCTGATTCAACATTCAATAAGTGAAACAATACAGTTTAGTGCGGTCTTTGATAATGCAGTATGGGACTAATACAACCGAAGATAACGTAAACCTCAGATCACGAGTCTGTAGTTCAACGACCTTCGGTTGCTATTCATGATCTTTATTTTCAGAAATAGTACGCAAAGTGCTTAAAACTAACTATAGTCCGCAGAACAGTTCGGTAGTCGACGTTATTTGACGGAATTGCAGAAATGTAAAATTTTCAGAATGCAGGTATTACGGCATTCGACTTTGTCAACAGCCAAAGTAATACAACAGTGCTTCACTATGTTGCACAACTCATAAATAACTGTAACGATAGAGTGAGATTTAACTTACGAATTATAGAACCTGAAAGGAAATAAGTTTGTCCCCGAGACCTATATGCCTAAATTCTTGCAACCATTACCGAAGTGATTACGCTTTGTGAACAAACAAACGCGGTGCGTACAAGAGTATAACGGCAGCAACGGCATACAATGTCTTGCTTAGGTGATAATTAGTATTCACACAATTCACTTTAATCATAACGAGGGTTTAAGAAGTGACTGATTACTTGATTAATTCGGTGATGGACACAGCGGCCCATGGAGAAAAAGTATTCATACAATACGATGTTGCAACATCGTCTGACAGAGAAAGATGTGGTATTTTCACCACTTTCACCCTAGACTAGGCTTGATTCTCATAGCGTGGCAGAAGCTTTTTGTTCAATACAGTTGACAGTGGTTCATCAGTAGATGGCATCGATGATTAACCATCGCATCTATATATATATATATATATAGAATAAGCATAAATGGATATATAAAACATCACTGGCCTGATCGCGTAGATCTAGTGACGGGGAATGCTTCATAGGAAGATTCTAACCATCGATGCTCACATGCTGTGTTTGTATGACTATCACACTGATTTATTTTAGTGGTCAGAATACTTTTAACATGAAGGGCAATACCCACCCATTATATGTAGAGATGCAGTCAAATTGTCCTGATTGGCAACCACGCCGTTTTCTAATCTCTTCTCACTTTTATCCAACCGTTGATTATTTCGAAGGGTAGTAATGATTACAACACGTATCCATAGGCATTCAAGCCAGGTCACCATAACAACGCAGATTATGAGTTTCTGTGGTTGACCAGCTGGTTGCACACCGTAAGTTTTGTAACCTACGATGTGATATCGCTTAGGCGGCAACTGTACTTGATGCAATTCTGTGGTATATAACCACGACAGGTGTGCTTAGAGCCTCAACACAAACAGACCGAAGTGTATCACACTCACCTAAACTTCTTTTACTTGAAGACGGAAAATGTGAAATTGCATCGTAGTTTACATACCTAGATGATATCAACTTACTGGGCGTAACGCTACTCAGATAAAGTCTACAAGAACATCAGATTCGCTTGTCGCATTGGCAGAGCTTCATAAGTAATCTTGAATTCATTGTGCCCGCGAATACTTACCAAGATCTATCACAAACTGATGTGAGAGGGCTACCCAGTCAAGGAAACCGGGGCACGCCGTCTTAACGAGTTGCGTGTAACAATCAACTTACGGGTAGAACTGCTCGATCCGAAAGTAATACTTCAAACTGTGAAAGTGTGAATCACACTGCGTGCAAGTACACGACTGTTATCTGTCCTCAGTGTGGTCCGTATGTTTTTAGCAGACAGACCAAAAACAAACATCCCATACGCTTTCTCTCTATGAGTCAGCTTATTAGTGGAATTGAATTTCATACGAAGACCGTTGATAACTTAAACACAGAGGGAAGTTGAAAAGAGAAAAGCTGACTAGCTTTCAGTATGACTATAGATACATTGCTCACAACCATTATATGAAAATCAAAATCCCCTACTAGTCATCAGTAGTCAAATACCGCTCAACAAGTCAGTGATTTCTACGATTTCAACTTGAAGAGAAGTCCTAGTCGAGGAAACATCGAGTGGAGTTAAAAGACAGTAACTGTGTCTCCATTTCGAGACGATCGGGCAACCTGATCATTACTCACAAGCGAAAGTGGTTGAGTGTTCACATATGATAATTCGGTCATGCCTAACGTGAGGTCAATGGCGCAGTGGTAAACACGGTTGCTTCATGAACAGCGTGACCGGAGTTCTAGTCCCGACAATGGCGAGGATATGCACTACTGACGAGCTCTAATGAGAGTGAAACTCGGGTCTAGTGTTTCTGCTGTTCGAAATGGGCTGACTGGAAAGTCTATGGGAATACGACAGCTGCGATAAATTGTGGGTTATGTTCAATTTATATGAAAATCAAAATCACCTACTTCACAACCACATTCATTTTTCGATGAGACTGAAAAGTACTAGGCTGCGTTGGACATTGAGGCAACTTGTATTCGGAAACAATCTCACATATAACGGTACATTAGTCAGAAGCCGTTCACGTTCCCAGTAGTCACAATTTTTATGATCATCATTCCAATACTTCTTAATTGGATCTTCTCTAACTTATCGGATCTGTCAAACTACTCAACACTAATAAGATTTTATTGCTGAATAGTGGCGTTGGTGGATTCTCACGCAAACCACTCGAGAGGTCCTGTTAGGTCAGTTGATGTTTTGGATCATTTGGTGGATTCCGTATGAGACAGCGAGACGAATGGGTAACATAGTCCAAATTTGACGTTTCCAAGCTTCCGGTCTGTTCTCGTACCTCAGTTCTCACAACACTTGCCGCATCTGAGCTTGGTGATTCTGTGGGACCTTTCATAACTGACTATCTACTCAACATATTGTCATAGTCTTTGAGCTGGAAACTTGGAACTGTCAGCAGTTTACATCTCAGCAGTCCACACTCTCGATGAATCAGTATTCTGAAAAGAGCCTAAAGAAAGTACACTAGTATTAGGACGAAATGTTGTGAACAAATTTGTAACGACCAAACTTTTACAATAGATTAAACTATTGTATACCAAGCATTACCATGATGCGCATGTGGATCGATCACTTTCTACAGCACTCTTACAAGTATGGTCAGCCGATAAATATCGATGTTTTGCCTGTTGTTAATTTGACCTAATAGGTTTTACCCAAAGAATATAGGAGAACGTTTGAGATTCTGGATTGTCAAGCAATGTAAGCTGTCAGGATTTTGATTCACCCGGATCATGAAGTAGCAAGATTTCGTTGCCAACACATCCTGGTTACGTGCGATCATTTACAAGATTATAAGGCCCGAATAGCCGTTTCTGGTTTCATCTGTTACTGACAGGTGTAGTCATGGTTCACCTCATGATATATACATTATGGAAATACTTTTTGAAAATACACATGCTAAACATAAATTACCAACTTCGCTTGAATTGAATGCGTTTTATGCAAGACCAGAAGTAAAGCATACGTTAAACACTATTTCCAGCTGCGCTGCTTTTGATTCTTACGGTTACAGCATTCATTCGGTCTATTTGAGGCTAACGTAAAGGCATTTATCGGAAGCTTGATTAGATGAACAAATTAAATGAAGTAATAAACACAAACATGCTCAGCTCACCCATTGTTGACCAGCTCCCGTAGTTCACTTTGAAATTCGTGAACATCATTTAAATGTTTTATGTGCCGGTAATTTTTGTCTCCAGGAATCGCGTCTTGATAACGGCCCCAACTTTCGGGCATGACAGTCCCCGTCCTTTCAGAGGCCACGCACGGAGGCTCCAATTTCGCCCATGAACTGCCCAAATCTGCGAGCCTCGCACAGTCCAGCAGTCCATAACCTGTGTGTGGATTGTACAGCACTCCAGCGCCGTTAACCAGCCACTCAGTATCCGTGGGATTTGGAATTCGAGTACTCCATGGCAAAATGTTCTCCACATCACGCGCCGAAAGTTCTGGTCTACGGTAAACATACACATATGTATATCCAAGAAGGAACTGAAACAGCGTTTGTGAAGTTACCAATGAACCATACCATTACAATTATTTTTATCGTGGACTACTTCATGATGGTAATACTCTAACCAACATGCCACGACCGACTCTGCCCGTTTTGGGTCCAATTATTGCAGAGAAAAAAAGACCGGAAGAACGGATGGGCGGATTGATGAGTGAATTACCAATCAGAAAACCTACGAGTGAACACCAATCAAGAAAAAGACAAAAATGATGGCATCAAATCTTTAGGACCAGTTCGTCATGTGACTTGGCCGGTGGAAATAGTAAGACACCTTCTTCTATGCTACACAATGATTTTAACACACGGTTTCCGCACGTTCCTCATAAATAAGTCAACATGCGTTGAACCAAAGTAAGTCCAATCTTGTTTTATGTTGTCCCTCCACTCAGTAATCAGGGCACTCATTGTAACTTTCTCTCACACCTGCCCTATGTTACTCCATCAAATGTGGACGGGGTTTACTGGCTATTTGAATTGCTGTTCACGTGACACGTTGGCAAAATGGGTACAGGTGTTCATTAATCAATAAAATGTGAGTTACCATGGTTCAAACTACGGTTACATGCACATCATTAATGATACAGCATTCATACAACCATTCGAGTTTTAAATTAAGTAGAAAAAACTGTCTGTTTTTCGAGTCTGGACAATGAAAGATTTCTTGTGTGCACAGTAACAGTTTGAGTTCATCTTGCTCTAAACCGGTCTAAATACAATTCGACTTCATACAAGGTCAGCTTTAATGAATACTGAAATAATACTGCGTAAAATAACAAGCTCGTTTTCACTGACTCATCCTTAACTTAAGTACATCACGTTTATATCATATTTTTTCTAGGAAAACCTTCAAGGAAGTAAACGGGGAACGGGTGGTTAATGAGGTTAATCAATTCAATGTCCACTTTAATATCACAAATACTAAAAAAATTCTCGACGAACATCTTACACGACTTCATTGATCCTGTGAATGCGATTATTGACATCAGTGTAACAGCCTAATCAATGTTTTCTCTCGATATCGCGTCCTTATTTATCAATATCCTGTTGAAGAAGATCATAGACTACTTACGTGATCACATCAAGGATAATGACAAGCAATTGCTTTATCTACGAACTTACAACCAAAATGTTAAGTTCAATAAATAAATTTATCGAAAAAAGGACGGTGTCACAATAGGATCTCGCAAATTTTAATACTGTACGTTTCAACCACCTTGGGTGGCCTTACTCAGGAGTGTTATAGTCGAAATCACATTAACTGTACGGCCGTGATAATTCGCACGGATGACACGATTGCTGAAGAATTAAATTACATACGTACAATATTCATAGAAAATGGCTACCTGGAAAGATTCATATACAGATTAGTGCATAAGCGGAGTGAAGTTGACCAGCTGCATTTAACCGAAATGAGTGGGTTAACACTCAAAAGTGATACGTTAGCCAAAACTATCAGTAGTTAGGCTCATAGGTATAGTTAGTCCATATTACATCGCTGAGTTACGTGTCTACTTTATATCCAATCCGGTTTTGTGCTTATGCCTAAAGGATAAAGTGCCTGTTTCCAATGCCTCGTGTTGTGTATACTGATTCACCTGTTCATGTGAAACCATTTATGTTGGCCGCACGACCAGATGCCTATCTGTAAAGGTCCGGGAACAGCATCCATGTTAGCTGAATAGTGGAATAACGAAATCTGTCAACAGCGCCATACTATCACACCCGGTGGATTCAAATAATTATGTCAATGTGACGGACACATCTCGCCCGATCTACCGGGTTAAGCTTACCTCGTCGACAGCACTGAGACGTAGGATTCTATCGGCAGCTGAAGCTACTGAGATTTGCGTGGAAGTTGCCACCCCGTGCATCTAAAGACGTTTCGTATAGACTTTGGCCAACTCTCCACCCCTTTAGTCTGCCAACATCCGTTGTATAAATGGGTGCTTGATTGCACTATGATAGTTAATCGATTGACCTCGTTAACCACCTGTTCCACGGTTACCCTCTTCGTGATTCCCCGGTAAAATATGTGATATAAATGTGACGTATTTAGCCTAATGATGAACCACTGAGAACGAGCTTGTTTGCTGAACATTATTACTCAAGACTACGTTGGGAATTTTTGCGCGAATACTTAAATAACTTGATCATTTTAATCTAACACTAGGTTTAAACAAAGAACACCAAATGAAACTTCCACAACGTCGATCAAATTCGGATGTTTGACTTATTTTTATACCCTCGATAATAAACCTTCTATTAAATGCGCCGAGGTCGAGTTGTGTAACCAATGAATTTTCTAAATTTAAGCGTTTGTTGCTCGCATTCCACTACATTTTCCTTGCTTCGTTTGACGTCAGTTAAACAATGTGATACTTTTAAACCCACGTGAGTGTAAGTTCCTCTAAGAGTTTTTGAGGAAACCGAAGAGATTTTCACAGGTTTAACCGGAATATTTGTACATCACTTTTGGAATGTGCTTACGATATTGTCAGAACCAACCCAGATTTATGGGAACAGGTCAACATTTTGTGGTGTACTACACGGTTAGATGTTGGCCTTGCCCATTTGGTGGATTTCGGTCATAAGTTGAGTTCCTTCACAAATGACAGCAGTTACGTTTGTGAAAGTACTCCTCACAGAGTTGACTGTCAGGTTTACTATGCCATACTATATCAGTCTCACTGATCATCATGTAAACCATTCACATCGTATCTGCCAACAATATATTATATCTAACATTGAATACTTCTTGAATAGCCCTGTCAAGTCGTCGATGGTTATGAACTTTATGGAGGCTGGCGGCTCGTACAGTTCAAGTGAAACCGTTCGTCCTGTTACGTTCTGGTTATCAACAGGTGAGTGGCGTACTGGTTGTATGTTTTAAATGTCTACACAATCGAACTGATAGTGAGTTTTAACTCAGAACCTTCAGTAACAATTAATCCGCATGATCTATGTTTGAAAACCTTAAACTGTTTTTAATCTCAACCACTTGCTTAAATTGTCGGTAGGTGCTCCAGTGCTCCAGCACACTTTCTAATTTTGTTGTAGTCGAACCGTTTTCACAGGACACTGCACAACGGAATGTTGCAGTGTTCGTTTCTCACATGTATAGTAAGTTGATCTATGGTAGTAAGGCAGTATGTTATCAAAAATTTTGTCGCTCCATCAAACAAATGTTATTTGCATCAGTCAATGTGGAAAATGTGAAAATGATGTGATAAATCAGTTATCTGTCCAGCATTCGTAGCGCACAGCATCCTAGAGACGATCAAACCAAGCTAAGCCAAGCTTAGTGTTTCGTGACCGAGCCTAACATCTCCAGATAACAATTTGTGCCGAACATACCGCGTTGGAATATAACTGTTCAGGATAGGAACCAAAGGCACTAAACGCTCTGCTGAGCTGGTAGGTTTTGTAGTAAGCGCAAGTCTCATTGAGTAGTTCTTGGCCATGTGGTCACGAGGCAGACTGATAGGCGAGCATGTAAAATAAAGCCAAGCACAACTGTTTTATCCTATCACGTGCTTGCCAAAAATTCTTATTTACAAATGTGTTCTTATCACTGTCAAAGCTAACCGCGAAAGGAAAGTTAATTGTTAACTGATACTTTGATCGATTTATGCTTGATCGATGTGACAGTTCGTTTTTTATACCTTGATTGGTTGGATATTATTTTCGAAACGATAATGATCAGTTGTAGTTTTCAAATATTTTTACCAAGTTGCTCCGTATGTACCTCTTGATACGTGCGGTGTGAAAGATTAGTCTGCTTTGAAAACTGTAGCTTGTCATACGTTGCTCAGTCGGTTGTTGATCTTGGTGTACGTGGAGAGGAGGTGTTTCAAATACGCTATAATGGGTACTGATAGGGTACTTGATCTGATCTTTTTAAGTGTTCATATTTGGTTCATATTTCGATCGCAATGTCAAAAGTGACAGCTAAGTTCTTGTGTAAGCATGTAGTCCACAATAGCTGAGCAAACAACCTGCGGTTGAGAAGAATCCGACAAGTAAACCTGTCAAACTAACTAGCAAATCTTATGAGGCTAAGGCGTTATGAAAAAAAAATGGATTTTTGTAATGGTTAGCTTCACATGATTGCTTTCAAATCCAGAGCACTACATACCATTTTGAACCTGATTCTATAGGATTGTGTAGATAAGATTCCGCCTAACAAACAACTGGGGTGATTTCTGCAACAAAGTAAATCAATGTTTCGCACATCTGGATAACCTACGTACACATGTATGCACGTTTCGCAAGGATCACAAGAAAAACATGTCTCTCTTTGCAGACCGAATGACTTGGATTTGTGAATGTGCCAAACCACTAAAGACACAGTATATTGTATATTTCTACTCTCCGTGTGTGAAGGTTTTCGCTGCGGTGGTCGAGGTTTTGAAGAAACCTAAGAGAATAAGGATATACGTACTGGGGATTCTGTACAGAAAATGTACTCTCGACTGTTCTGATCACAGTGACAACCGTTATGATTGTTTGTGTTTTCCATAAACACCGCAAATATCTGGATCAGCTTTTAGTGCCGAAATGCTCCAGCATTGGTATATGGTGGTCAGGAAACAGTTAGTTTGCTCACTTCATAAGTAAAACATAGCCTGCTGATGTAAAAACATCTCAAGCTTCTATGCTAATCACTAAACCGTGACAATTCTGTCTAATTTGTACTCTGTTCACCTTATGCGCAGACACCCTTTCTGAGTGAAGGTCACAGTCGTCAGCTACTACTGAGAATTAGTCGACTGCACTCATTACCCTCTACACACGGGTTTATACCACAGTTTGTTGTTGCCGTAAAACACAGGAGCAACCGATGTTTATCTCACCCTCCACAGGAAACAGACACAGTTAACAGACTAAATCTATTACAGTTAGAAGTGGATTTAACGCTGCTGCTAGTGTACGGCGCGTGCTGAAACCTACATAAGGGTTAGTATTGTTTTGAAAGGAGTTGTCGAATGCCTGACTCGAACGACAAACGGTATCTAAATTAGGATTGTTTCTCGTTCCCCATAATGGTTTTTGTTGAAGGATTGTTGTGTGACGCGCGACAGCTGATATACCCTTCTTGGAAGTTTAACCTTTCTAACCATGGTAAATCTAATTGAAGGTGATCCCCAGGCGGTTTGAACAGAGCACCCGGGAATATGACAGCTGGTCGGGACTTCACTCATCCACCAAAGCGGCCAACTGGATAGGTTCATCATGTCACAACCGGGATTAGAAAGCAGAGCTAGAAGCAGCACCAACGCACATCTGATATGTAATGTACCCATGGACGGAAGTGACCATATACATTACCAAGCTGATCTCTACGTCCATGTAACACAGGCACCATAGCCTTAACGTTTTACGTTGCTCTATCAAACGACTTGCTAGTCGATTGTGTACGGGGCGATATATTTTACGATTGATAATAATTGGTTGAAATTAGTGGGCGCAACAAGATGGCTGAAGGATTTGTTACGGACAGTGTGTAAGCAGTCCGCAGCTGTTAGCTGGTGCGTTTTCTCAAAGAACAAGAGCATATACTAAATGGTTACATCGTAGAGTCCAACTGCAAAGCGACACCCTCAAAACCTGGAATTTAAAACTGAGTAAACTATCCGTGTGAATGTATTCATGTTAAAGTTGCTCTATTAATTGCGCTACTAACTTATGTTGAAGTGAATTAATTAGAAAATGTCACCAAATTAAAGGCTTGAAATGCAGCCACGAAGAGGCTTAAGTACAGCAATCCACTTGGGAATTTCATACGATTTTAATGTTACACTTGCAAAGCGACTCTCGCAAAAAACTACCGTTAGTTTGTCCGTGCATTACAACCCAGTCAGTCAGAAGGGGTTCTGAAACATAAGACTAGCGTTTATGAAAACTTTGCCGAATGAGCGATGCTATAATCCGGTTACCCATCTTTTATTCGAGGGCTTCAAACTTGAAGCTCCTTAGAATGGGGAATCGTGAAGTAATACGTTACTCACTCGACTTCTAGCACGTCACATTTGTCACAGTTTCGTAAACAATCGACTGAGCTATCCAGAAGGACTATGTATTACTGGCGAGCTCATATTTGGACTCAATTACTCACCCAACCTACTGCACACATTGAATTTGTCAAGTGATCCAAGGGACTGACTGCCCCAAGCAAGATTTCTGAGACAGTTCAAGCTGGAATCCTCCATCACTAGCGTTGCTATCGCAACGCACAGGGATACTGTTTTTGTTACAGAACTCTAGGTTTTTCTGTAATTGGGTGTTTCATAAATTAAGATTTATAGTTTACCAGCCTTCAAAACTAGCCAGTTCGATTAGATCTAGCTCGAAGTACGTCGTAAATCATCACCGGCTTTATCGCCGATATGTGTGCTAGATCACATCTATTCTTTTGATGTCAGTACCACTCCCTCGCATTATTAACGTTCGCAAAATTCCAATGGTCAACAAAAACGAAGCGAGTCACTCCTCGCTTAAAACGATGCTTATCGTTATCAAAACTAGTAAAAAATAAACCTTTCATCTCTCGATAATTCAGAGAAGAACATTTTTGTACCGTCCTCGGTATCGTTCTTTCACATACGACCAGCGTAGGCATTAAGGTAAGTCTTGGAGATTACTTCGTGGAATTGGGCATAATCTGATGCAACATACGTTTTTTTGTTCAGACACATCTGTCCATCATCCATATGTGTTATTTCCTTATAGTGGTGACATTTCAGCAGACGATTGACGTCGTTTGCTGATTTTTACTACGTTCAAGTTCACTTGCGCTTTGAACTCGCTCAGTTTGCTGAATGTTACTACAAGATACAAAACTGACTGTTAATTTGCCACGATAATCGATTCAGTCACATAGCCTCCATAATTTACTTTATGTCATCTTCTTAGATGATATGATCATGTCGAATGATGGCCGCCATAGTGTGTTTGACAATAGCCTAGTGGTTCTAGCTGCCTAGTATGGGAAAGTAATGAACCTACAGATACTAGTTTTATGATCTCGTCTATATCTTACTGTGATTTTGTCATGGCTCACTAGAAATAAATAGATGTCATACAAACTGCATTGTTATTAAGTATAACGTTCGTGTTTACTTAGTTAAGAAAGTTGGTATTCAGCTAGACACTACAACAAGGGTATCTGTAAATTGTCGGATCATCTTAAGGTCTATTACAATGAGGTTGTGGTGGTCATAAAACACATCCGTGACTAACTCTATATCTTCCTGAACTTGTCAGGTGCGGGTTGATCGGACAAGATTAAGACCGGTAGATCTCCACGATGTGTGATGAAACCCATTTATGCCAAATCATTTGTCCGATAAACATAGCTTAAAATAAGACAGTTCAGATGGTACCCGAAGCATTCCCACATCTGAACAGGAGTAGTACAAAAAACTTGGCTCGGCCACGTGGCTGATGTACGAGTGTTGATACTTTTGCGCCACCTCAAAAAGGTGATTGGTTGAGCAACAAAATGTATAAGTCCTGCTGGCCGACATAGGAACAAAAGAATAAATAAATCACTAAGTAAATAAATCTTCGTCCATAGTACTCATTGACAGACAACTCAGTGCTACCGGTTTAACCGACCTTATGATTTACGAATTCACTTCACAAGTGTGTGTTTATGTTTGGCAACGTTTTCACCCTCTGGAAGAGCCTTCATTAAACGATTTAAATCAGAAGAGAAACAGCGCACAAGCACTATACGAGACGATCATAAAATGACGCGTTGGTGCGGAAAAATGCGATGTGTAGGAGGGCTGTCAATAGGATAAATGAGTTGACCGGTCATAAAAGGTCAACATGAAGAGTCCAGACGATAACAGAATCGGAAAGTTACTTTGTGCACGCGTGCGTGTGTCCGCAGCATACAGACTAGTCGAGATACGGTGGGTGACGAGGCTACCGTAAGCCTTCGTCACATCGTCATTACGATCCGCTCAATCGATCACACCAGATTGGACAGTTTCAACCCAAACGACTGATTCACCGCCTGTTATGTATTTGGGATCAACGGGGCTTCTACCGGTAGACGTTCTTTGTAATTAAGAAAGCCAACATTTAACACAGGAGGATGGTCACAGTCAATATGACATTTACTAACGACGGTGTATTCTGCAAAACCTGCATCGTGTTCTAATTTCCGAGGTTGCTCAGCATTACTGCGTGGATTGGTGCTGCAACTGGCATGTACTATGGTGCAGGTTTCCAGTTGGCGACCGGTCAGCACAATGTAACAGACTTGACAGTGTTTGTATTTACTTCGATCCACAGGATCTAACTAGTTCAGGTTTTCATATAAGTGTTCACTTTGTGACCGTGAAAGACGCTTGACTTGCAAAGTCCTTTATTACACGAACTCCCGTACAGGTCATGTTAAAAATGAGACCACATACGCTTACACTCATTTGCACGGCTGACGTGCATTCACATACGTTGGGAGACAGTACGTTGTCATTCGCCCTGGTGGCACTTCTCCCATAGCGCGTACACACTATTCTAAAAGTCGCTTCTGGTCTGTCGTTTTCCTGGCACTGGAGTTTGCCCTTTTGATCTTGAATGTTGCTTGTGAGTAGTACCCCACTTGTGAGTAGTATATTATTCACAGCGAAACTGCCTGTTATACAACAGCCTCGTTTACCCTTTAACATGTTTCTAACCCTATGTTTCATTTTGACGTTGAACAGATTGAAGATTTGTCTGAAGTTTCTCAATCTATTCCCTCTGTATGGAATACTAGTAGTCGACGTCCAATACTTAGGCTCGTTGACCTTGCTGCAAGCTGCCTCTTGATTAAGACGCAACACCTTGTCACATTTACTGTTATTTCTCAACGGTAATCCGAGGTTCTTTTTTTACTAGCTCATCATTAGGACTGGTTGATATCAGTGCTCCGTGGAACCGATTAGATGCAACTGTTTTCCAAGTACACGCAGGTGCACAGAGATAACAGTGGAAGGTGCCCACTGGAACTGACTTCTATTTCACGCACTCCCAGCTGTTCTGCATATTTTGAAACCTAAAATATTCAGTTCCTGATCAACAATTCGTGTTCACTCTTAATTGTTGTATGCTGGTGATATGCATTCGGGTTTTCTGCCAATTTCTCAGTGGTTTCTATGCATATCACCCTCAAGAACATCACCGATATGTCAAGATGAACCAGGGAAGCTGGAAAATAATTTGTCTTTTAAATTATGCTTCAACGAGTTAGTAACATTGGAGGAGGTGAACAAGCTCAGTGCGACTCCCTCCGTTTGGTGATGGAGTACTCCTCTGAATGTGAAAATGTGGGTAGTATGTAAAACTCCGTCACTTGTACAATCTCATCAGTTGCTAAACTAGTTCGTTAAGCTAGATTTACACATGACTCAAGAGGCTGACAAATAGTATTCGGACTTTCTATTCTGGTGAAGAACGAAGCAACATCAAGGCTGGCCACCCAATCGTATTCAAACTACTTAATGGGGAGTTCTAATTATATTATTGAACTGAGTAATCTCTGCCTGAGCTCATAGTTTGAACTAGACGATCTAAATCACTTTCAATGTTTTCAGATATCTAGGACTAGGTTTGAAAATCATACTTCTGTTCAAGAGTTTGATTCTGACAGTACATGCTCTGATAAACTTAGTATGGGTTTAACAGAAGTATCTCTTGATTCGAATGTATGGTGGACGTTTTGTTGTGACCCAAGAACGCGGATGGCATAAGGGTGGTTTATTCGACAAAGCAACACATAGGTTAAGCGTTTAAACAATACCAGAAACAAAACCACTCATTTACACGCGGTGTTCGGCCCTAGACCGTCTCGGCTGCCACAGACGTTAATGCTCAGTTCCTTTAAGCAGCAGGGACCATTATGGGCGACGCTGCACTCTGATGTTCGTTCGTGCATTTTTCCTCTGACTTGTACGATGTCAGAATATATGCTCCTGTCCTACTAATGAACAGCCGCGGCATGAGTAGTATAATACGATCGCTCATCTTCACTGCAGTTTCTTTGTTTAAGCAAAACAGCGTTCGACAAACTTCATACATTGTCATTGTTATACGATATTCTTCTGATGCAGCGACTTCTGCCGTGAGATCACAAACCAATCAGTGCTTAGCAAATGGCAATAAGTATTCCAAATAAAGTCGCCTTGGGAAGGTCGGAACGTTGAAAAACCTCTACCATCTTTTGTTTTAAATCTCTGTATGGCATAACCTGGGGGATACCTGTTAATAAGCATCAGAACAATGCACGATATATACACCTACATCCCTTCTGTTTACGGTCTGGGAGTAATAATCTCTGTCAGTAATGCAGTAGCACTGTTTCTCCTTAATCGCTATGACCGGATAATAAGAAAACCAAACCACAACCACGTTCTGCTGTTTGTAATCACCATTTAACATCAGAAGACAAAAATAAACCTTTCACATGGAAATCTTAGTGAATGTGGTAGTAGCCATTAGATTAGCTCAAATGTACATCAAAATTAGTCAAGCCACGTTAACAGGCATGAATTGAATCCAGTTTATTGGCAATACCCAAAAACACAACCAGCACACATTAATATTATTCATTAAACAGTCTACGTTGCAGTGGTTTCCAGATGTTCTCTAAGTTTACTCACAGGAGAATAGCGGCTTGTCTTGTTCATATCTTATTCCTCTTAACCAGGATAGCAAGTTAGAGATTCGATCACAACTAGCTGTCAATCTGCAGATGTGATGTAAGCTGAGGTTTTTTCAAGGTCCGAGGTAAAATATCGATTTGTTTATGGGTCGATTACTATTGTGAATCACCCAGCAAAGTTACATCCAGTGATAGGTACAAGCAATCGATGGTATACACAAGTGCGAATGAAATCGTCTAACAATGGGTTACTAGACGGAATACCCGGAAAACAAACCAATTGTTTAGTCTAGCAAACACAAAGAATATATCACCTGCGTTATAACCGTGAGTTTACTGACGAACAATATTAAAACACTCAGAGTACACACAGTTTGGTTCAGTTACCTTATTTCCAACAGTAAAGCTATGCATCCGGCAGCCAATGGAGCAGCGGCTGAGGTACCAACGAAGCTTATCATACACTCATTGTTTCCACTCGTGCTAGGCTGAAATAAGAATACATAAAGAAAGAATACATAATTCAGGTAAAGGTCAGACTAAGGTACTTATGACTTTCATCGTCATTATTCGAAGCGTACCAAAGATGAATGACCAAGATTTAAAGGCTTCCTTCGATAACAGAGTCCGTTCACACACTCGGTAGGAACTTTATTCGGTTTAAAATTTGAGTTATTTTTAAATCACTCATTTCCCTTAATCCGGTTCATCAGTAACAATAGAAGACATACATTGCGAGACGCTAACATTTTCTATCGGTGTTGAGTCCTTACTTACAAACGTTCCCCTTCAAGAAACAGTTGACTTTTTATGCGGTTTTATTTCCTATCAAAATTTGCCCTTCTGTCTCCCAGATGATTATCTGAATGAACTTACGTTTTAATGTACAGAGAATATCTGTTTTGACTTTGCAGGATCATCTTATAAACAAGTTGATGGTGAGCAAATGGGTTGTCCGCTGAGTCCAACACTTGCAGACATTTTTAGGAATGACTGAATTTGATTTATCTGATGCTATAGATGATGCCAACCCATATAAGCAATACGTAGATGATATTTCGATTTTTACCACTAATATTCGTTTTGTTTCACTTCTAAACCTCTTTAATTCCGTTCATCCTAATCTTTCTGTTTTTTTCATGAAGAGGAACCAAACAGTAGTTCATCTTTTCTGGACATTTCACTCACTAGACGGCAGGATGGCTCACTACAACGCTCAGTGCACCGCAAGGCCACTTGGAACGGTCAGTATTTAAAATTTTCTTTCTCTGCACCAATTACCCATAAACAAGGCCTGGTGAGAACCCTGTTTCATGAAACCCGGGAGATATGCACCGATGACTGCATACAAGGAGAGGAGGAAAGTTTAAAGAAGATGCTGCATCACAGCCATAAAAGACTGATCAACACTGCCGTGAGTACGGTCCCTAAGAAGCAGGTCTTTCTGAACCTTCCTTTCTAAGGCGATCATATCACAACTGATGTAAGTCAAAAATAACAGTCTGCTCTAATTCGTACATACCCTGCGGCTGAATTGCGGTTGCTACTCACAACTAGGAGTGTTGCTCAGCTTATTCATAATCGTGTCCTACCGCAATGTTCTGTCTCACATGTAATCTATCAGTTGCGGTTGCAATTGCGGTGACGTCTATATCAGCAGAACAGATCGGTTCCTAGGGCAAAGAATGACTGAACTTATGCCTAAGTGGTTGGTGCGCGTCATGACGCAACAGGCAATGGCAACAGAGCGGTTGAGATGAAATCCGACCTCATCGGTTGCAAAGCCCATCATGGAAACAGGTCACGTTGTTGACCCCCCACAATTCGTTTCATGTGTCCTTTTGCGTAATCGGAATCCGAAGTTGCTTGCCTTCTCCGAAGCAGTGTTAGTCACTACTCGCCGTGCGGTCCTGTGTGTGTATAAACTGTTGACCCACACAATTTGTCTGCCCTAGAACTGATAACAGTCCTTGTTTCATGTAAACCCAGTCGTTGATTGTTTCTATTATTGTTGCTATCCCCATGTCCTATATATTCCAATGTTTTAGGTTCGTGACTGAAGATTGTAAGCGGAATTATTTTTAAGCTGATTACTTCATCAATGCTGACCGAGATTGTAACAATAGATAATAACGAAACATGACCGTTTTCGGTTTTTCGATAGTTATACACATCAAGAGAAACGCACCCGAAGAATCCCGACATAATTTCGATGTTAGCGTTTGCAAGCTACATTTCAGCAGTACGTGAATGAACCAGCGCTTAAAAAAACATTTCAACTGGTTACGATTAGTAATGGAAGAAGACGACTGAGAGAAAACGAGTACCTACCTGGAAATACGAGCTCTATCAGTCCAGACATCATGGTGGTTGATATATTAATTGTTATAACGCTATTAATTTTATGCACATCTTAATTCATTTATCAAAAACTTGTTAAAAATGACGTTGAATCTGTTTGATCTCATTCGTAGTAAATTTGAAACGAATGTTTTACAATAGACTCTATCAAATGAGGTAGCTGTGAGAAGCGCCTACATAGGAAGACGTATACTCAGTTTATCGTTTGTGTGTTTCTGATGCTGCATTTTATGTACTAAACAGATCTCTTTATTATCTGTTCATCAGAAGTTTATACGAGTTCCATGTTTGTGACATATTCACAAGGATATGCAGGAAGCACGATAGGTTAGACTTGGTAATACATAAGTCGGATTGAGTTATTTGTGTAAATATGCAAGTCATGCCTATGCAAAGCCAGCTTTATGATAAACGGAGGTTTATCAGCTTACGATAAAAATTTTGCAGATTTCTTTGAAAAAGTAGTGGAATTTTGATCGTAAAAATAAATGGATCATTGATTTGAAACGCGAAACCAAATACTCCCTGGTTGGAGTTTGTTCACAGTTTTCGACTACGATGTAGTTGATATTTCTTACGATGACTAACGAACAGCAGATGTCATGCCCGGATACAATCGTAGATTATTTACTTTTGTTACTGTTGATTCATGTCATCAATTCATTGATACGGCGAGTCCACACGGTCTGTATGTTGTTTGCACATTTGTTCTACGGGGGCGCTCTGAATGTTAATCCGTAATGGTTACCTTAACACAAATATGTAACGTTTTAAGAGAGAATATTTTGTCTGAATTCTTTTTCTCCAGCGGTGTCTCCACTGTGTAAACGTTGTAAAGTCGTCGGTAGAGAACTCCAACAAACACACATGATATCTGTTGCATTGGACGTCAGCTGTGACTGACACGGACAGCTCTTCTAAAACTTCATATGCTACCACATACGCAACAAAACAAAAATGAATGTAACGGCGACCGTGATTTTTGTCGGTCACTTTAAAAAGTTGAGTTTCAAACCGTTTTTTAGTGAAGTCTAATACTAACCGCGACACTGTACGAAGTCGAGGATTCAGGCCCTGCTCGTCTGCGGTCGCAACGCATTTGATCGAGTCGAACCATCTAATCAATCAGACAGAATCGTTCAAGCCAACACATTAACGTCACGAGAACTTCCTTACAGCGTCTGACTCTAAACGAAAAGGACACGTGGCTGAGCAGAGTATCTGACCTAGACCACAAACGGACCGTCGCAGAAGGGATACTGACAGAGTTAACGCCCAGTGAAGCAAATGAGTTCGAAAACTACGTCCATCAAATTATGGCCGA
>LUCH01000283.1:79691-102674 GCA_013368495.1 Paragonimus heterotremus | reverse complement strand
ACTCAAACCAGAAAGAAACGGTTGACTGACAGCTTTCGCTTCAGTGATACGTTATTTACCACCCCAATCGAACCTATATAAATGTGTTGTATTTAGGCTGATGATGAAACACCGAAAACGAGCTTGTTTGCTACACGTTTCTTCTCATGACTAAACTGGGTATATTCACAGTATTTGGGGATTGGTCATCTTAAAAAATACCTTAGGATTCGTCTCAATTGAATGCAACGCACTAAAATATCTGCTTCTTGTCCATCGGATATTTGAGGAGATCCCACAGGAACTGCAAACCTGATTGACGCGCAAGATTCGGAGTAGATAGCCTTGATTCCTTTGTTGTCCAAAGCAGTCACTGCAATGACAGACGGAGAGCCGATAAATCCATCTGCACCACAATGATCACCTAGGTGTCCACCATTTCCTGAGGCAAATATAAACAACGATCCGTTTCCTTTACGACCCTGTTCAAAAACAAAATGAATGTTCATCTTAGCCAGTTGCATAAAAATGAAATTTAAATTAAACAACTAACAAGCAACATGCGGATTACTTTGTCTTCTGGATTTGAGTCCAAATTTTGGATTTCTTTTCTTTGTAACTTAGTACAGCAGTCCTAATAACTTAAGCTTCAAACCGTTTGTTTGTGAATCAAGGTTAATTGACTACAAAGCAAGAGCGATTTTTGAGTGTCACAGACCATCACGTGCGTAACTAACCAGCTGAAAATTAAGGATATTTTGTAGAGAACCAAAATTATTTTCTTCAACAGTTGCAGGTTTACGGCACCCACATTTGTTTTAACAGGTCAGACGGTCATTGACAGGAACAAAAAATGTTTGTCAAGTTTGCACTATAAAGCGATAACGTTCATCAACTTGGACTCGATACCAAAGTTGCTGGACATTAGCGGCGAATGACATGCAGTTCTGGGTAAATAGACGATACCCAAAAGGAGCGACTTCGGGGAACCCGCAGTTTGATGGTGTGACTGTTCAAGGATGACGGTCCAGGAGCAACGTTAATTCAAATTAGCCATAACGTGCACCATATGTGTCCGAGTTGAGACATGATTGAATTACTGCTTGATGACCAGGATTGCTTTATGAAAATCGTTGTCGTTCAAATAACTGAAGATAATTTCACCGATATGAAACATAAGTGGTTTAACTATTCCAACTCTTTTGCGGGTTAGTACGCCGTTTATCTCGGACTCAGTATAGTTTATAGGTCATTGCCGCTTTTGGTGGTATTAACTGGAATTGTACAGAAACGCAGTTTACCCAAAGCTCCTAATTCGCAAACTTAACTAGTTTTTCTTCCTATGGTAAGGAATGTCGTCGAGGTTCACCGGGAACGTATACCTGATGTATGGCAACAACTGCGAAAGCTCTTGCGTGTTTCCGGCGGTGATTGACCACTGAGCACACATCACTTATCTTACCGTACACTAAAAGTAGTTTTCTTGTGTGCTAAAATCATAGAAGTTGTGTGCAAGTGAAAACCATTGTTCTTTCGCTTACTTGTACTGACAAAGTCTCTTTATTACCGATTGTGATTACGTCATTCGTCCGTAAAGTGATGACATTTCGAGTTGAAGTTACTGAGGTAATTACTAGAGCTTCACGAACAACTTCCTCATCAACTTCCCTGCTTGTCTTCATAACTAATTTTTATGGCTGGCTGACAATTAAACAACAGTGTTGGTCACTGATATGATGTCAGTCATGTCTGGGTATTGCAACATTACCCACTCATTAAATAATGTGATTCGTTTCTGATGATTGGGCTGCTGTCAAACGAACATATTGAAATTCAGCGATGATTTCGACTGCAGCTGTAGGAGTTCCCATTTCTCGTAAACAACCGTACGAATCACTTAATAATACCGTTCGTTCAGTATTCAACTGTTATAGGATTGATTATTGTTATTACGGTCCATCTCAAACACAATGAGAGGACAGCTACAGCTACACTACCAATTAAATAATTTTCAAAATAAATGAGTAGTCTCAGGAGTAAGTCAGCTCCCTAGTTCTCAGATTATATGCTGAAAATTAATCCATCTGTCTCATTGAATTCGAGACTTTTGTCGATCCTAAACAGCCATGTGATTTTGTAGTCGTTTGAATATTTAACCAGTAAAAATAAGTACTTGCGGTAGCTCAATCTTTCTATTACTACGAGGAAGCTTCAGTAAAAGTAGTTTTAGAATAGTCTTATATTCATTATTAGAAAATTTGAAACGGTGTTACAAACAGTACAGAAATACTCACATTTTTATTGCTGCGTTGTAGAGAAGCAGAAGCATGGATTCTAGGCTTGTCCATCGTCTGTCCGTCATCTTTAGGTCCCCAGGAGGCCACATATATATCCACAACTTCAGACATATGAGCCATGCTGGTAGCTTCCAAGATGTCAGTCACCAAACCGGCCAACATTCGTACGACTAACAAATGTAGAAGAGTGATTATATTCAGAATGTTTGTGTGAACAGACTACTGGAGTTACATGGAATCAGTAGAAATGCTTAGTTGTTATAGTGCCTTTCTTCATAGACGATCAGACGTTTGTGATTGGTTTTTAAAATAGTAAGCATCCAGCAAAAGCCCATCGATGTTTTGAAGAGGTTTCACACGCAATATTGCTAAGTTTTTGTCTGGTTCTGTAATGTACTAGAGAACTAATGATTAGTCAAGCGAATCAGCAAGGGATGTGCAGGTTAATTATGAAAATTGGCTGGTCAAGCCCTTTCTAGTTCAGAAAGGAACATATCAAATAAAACAGACATAAAGTTTCCAAGAGTGCATGGTGTTTTTAGATGAACCGTGCCCACTGAAGTCGTTATCATTTCTGTGCGAATTCATATTCACCCTCCTGGGTGAAGTTGAAACCTGTGGAACATAACGTACCGGTTGTAGACCTTCTACTATGGTTTGAAATTTGTCTTAAATGTGTAGTTCATTGCATGAAGTTCTCATAGGCTTATATTCGGTGAATTAATACGAGAGCAGCCGCACTAAACCTCAAGCAAGATGGGCATCATATATAAACACCTATGATTACCTTAAGAACTGTGACGCAAAATGGCTAGATTTCGGTCTGTGTACTTTTTATAGATAAACTTCGTTTACCTGCTGCGTTGAGATAACGACGGAACAACACGTGAATTTTTGCTAGGCTGGAAAAGTTTTTTAATGGTTCGAATGATTAATACAGTTCAGCGAACTTTGGAGGAAATCGAGTCACTTGTCACCACAGTTGGAGGTGCCAGGAATGAAGATCACATGATTCGTTCTGATGTAATCAATGTAACATGCAGTCGAAACCAGCAAGCACGTACGAGTTGAATTTGAGTTTGCGTAACAGGGCGTGCCGTTGTGTTGCTTACGCCGTTTCAAGTTACGTTTGTGCAGGTCGTGTGCATGGCTTACTGGACCTCTGGTTCATACTTGTTTGTGTCGTTTTCGTTGTTGGAATATCCTACTTCGGAAGAATGCTGCTCCCGATTTCTCCACCTCGCCGTAAAGTTGGTGCACAATTGTAACAGACGTTCGGAGTAAAACAGCCAGCTTGTACATTACATCAGTAATCGATCAACGCAAACGTGGACCATGTAACCTACTTTGGGCTCCGCATCAGCACTTAACCGGAAGCATTTTGTCCCATTTGGATCACATGTCAATCGTGAACGGTTAGTCGTCAAGTTTTTGTGTGACCCAGCTGTCCGGTATTAACGGATGTCAGGGGTGACGAATAATTTATACTCAAGAGTCGTAAGTCGGCGGCATGCGCTGTCACAAACACATATCGATATAGACTTTTCATACCAATTAAGACATCTGCAAACTTGTTATGTATCACACACATTGCATCTTTGTTTGAAGTGTTCTTTTATCGAGATAAGCTTTAAGATAAGATAGTGCTTGACTCCGGTTTTACTCACCGTTGGGACAAACCCTTTAACGGACTGGAAATTATAATCTAGCCCCCATAGTTTTGAAGTAATTGTTGAATATTAATTCCCTAACCATATTAAACATGTGCCCGACTCACAGTACCCAGCAATCAACCATAAGCATGGATAACTGGTGCACAGTTTATCCGTGTATTCTGTTGGCATAAAAACGATATTTGCTCTTGTTCATTTCAAATGATAGCCCTGTGATCAGGATTTATCTTCAGAGTGGAAGAAACTGATATAAGTAACTAAATATACAACGTACGTATCTGGTTGGCTGAGTGTTGTATCCCATTCTCTTCATATTTCCCGCCTTGTTTTCAAATCATATATATATCGTTCTTTACCAGAACACGAAGAAAACAGAATGTATCATGTGATGTTTGAAGCAGTTGATTTCAATGTTTTGAAATATTCAGTACAATCTTGACCTGATACTTATGGCGATCTCAGGTTATCTCGTAAAATTAACCGATTCCTACTGTCTTAGGAGTTCTTTTGGGCTTAATGTTTAATTCTGCCGTTTACCAATACAAGTACCACCACTCTTTCACTACGGAAACAGCAATTACTTGATAAGGCAATCTGTCAGTTCAGTGTTTTCTAAGGCGGCATAAACTTAACAGCATAAATGATAATAGTAATCAAGGGTATCATAAAATTACATTTAAGTTTTTGTCTTTTTCAAGAATTTTTAAATCTCTCTCAACAGTTACTTACTTCCAATTTTAGCTCTGTAAGCCACGCCATGTGAACAATAGTCGTTATTTGCCACCGCAGCCAATAGACCAGCACACTGCGTTCCGTGTCTAAAATTCAAGATGAGACGAAATAAAAGCAGGCCTGTAAAAAATGATCACCCTCGTATAATTAAAACTCAGAAGCAGACAGCACGTCAATGGAACTAACGTGAGGCCCTCAAAATCAAATAATCGCATCCCAGAATTTAAATGTCATGTCTACCAGACAAGCCGTCCAAACACAAATATTATTTCTCATGACAAAATTACCCACAAGGCAGGTTAACGAGCCAACTAGGCGACGTTCTGCTTTCGACCAAATTTGTCTTGTTATATAATACTCAGAGGAACTCACCTGCGGGATACGAGAAAAAGCGTCCATAATTCATTCCATCTGTTTTTCCATGAACACAAAGTTATTTCAGTGAAGTGAATTTTGTAATCAGCCTGAAATTTGTCATTACTGCCACTTTCCTCAGCGGTTAGCCACGACCACGAACATGCTACTCAATACGACCGTAAAACCTACGAGAATTCTCAGAAGCATGACGAGTACTTCAAAAAATCTACGGCGAGCTAGGCTGAGCCGTCGCTGCCAACTTAGACAAACTTTTGAGTCACAGTCCTCAGAAAGGTTGTACAAATGGATTCCACTGCTCGGTATAAGCAACCGCAAAGTACGCAGTTTCTTTTGGTCTAGCACGTCGGTACGCAAAATTTCACATTCTACTTCCTCGGTTTCTAAAGTGGAGATAACCGGTAAATGTCCTGTATTAAATTTTCTTTTTAAAATCTTGCCCGAACGATTATACATTACAAGACATTTACTAGTTACCGGTGGACAGAATTCACCTACTAGCTCAACCCCGGATCACTTGGTTGAGGACCATCAGCAAATCACCATAGATTGGTCTTTCAGTATTCTACGTACATTCCAGCCAAGTTAATAAAACTGGTTGATATGTGGAAGGTGGCCACTTGGGAGACAGTAGAAATCAGGTTACGTGATCATATCACATATATAGGTAGAAATGGATCAGTCGACGATTTCAGATGCTTTATACAACAAATAACCCACTTAATCAACAGGGTATGTCAGTTTCGTTGATGGCTCTATGACGAATACCAAACTTCGTGGAATGTGTTTTGCTTTGAAAATGTATAGATGTAGTAGCCCATCACGATTATGTTAAAAGCACACGTTTGCTGTGCATTTTGTCTCATGATAACAGAAATTTGTAAACTGATTGCCCTCAACCGGCACATCTGATGACAGCTTCAAAATTCACGTATGCTTTCCAGCCAGCCCCTATGAAGGAATAACTGGCAAAGGGTCTATAAGAATGCAAAAGTCACGGTCATTTGTGCGTGATGTATAATTAAGGTTTACCGAAATCCCTATGTAAACAACGGAATGCATAGAGTTTGTGCAATCACCGCGCGGTTAACTAGGAACAAGCCCTGCAGCCACGTGAACTTTACATTCTTGGTAAGATTTGAAAGTGTTCCAACAGCCAACAAAACAGTCTAAACAAACAACCGTTTACGCGGGGGATATATTATACGTCAGCATCAATGAATTATTCGTGCATCCTGTCCAGATTTCTGTCCTTAACACGGTTGAACGGGAATGGTAAAGGGATGCAGTAAATCAATTGTCTAATTAATGCGTTTGTGGTATCTCAAACCAATAAGTCGTACGGGGTAATTTGAATTGTGTAATAAATTATATCGCATAGTGTTTCGGCCTCCATGTCAAGCCCTTCAGTAGAAACTGTATTTAGTGATATGGTGTGGTTTGTAGCGACCATAATAAATTATATTTTTGATAGTCGCATTTACTTGTACATTTTTGATGATCCTGGTTTTTCACCTAGTTTTGTTTTAGTCAAGCTATCTACTAACAGTCCCGGGGCTTCAAACACAACTCGCTCCGTGCCTCGCTAGCTTGACCTGTTTCCCCTGTACACTCTACTTTCCAGGGTCGATACAAATACACGGGGGTCAACGCAGTGATTCCTTGTTTTTTTATTGTCAATTGGTTTTTGATAATAAATGCAAACTGGGTATTATTCTGTTGGACTGGATGCAACAGGTTTCGCTCCTGAAAACACAAAAGAGGTCTGCCAGAGCCCCTGGGTAATAAAACCTGGATACGACTTCCTGTGGTTTCTCTAAATAGCAAATTTATTCCAGTCTGTGTTGATTAGAGGCTGAAAAGCTGCTCCACAACAACGAAAATGAACGTAGAACAAAGTGAAATAACTGACAATTTGCATCAGAATCGTTACAACTTCCCTCCGTAAATGAGTTTTTAGTGCAGAGAGGGAGATTAAAAAGAAACCAGTGAATCGCTGTCCCAGTGAGCTTACTGATCAGAAGAACTGCATGAATTCTAACACGAAACTCTGATATTTCTTCTCAAATTAAACGGTTAGATTATGTGAAATTGAAAATCAGTGGACATTATTTATGGATAGCTAAATTCCAACACTTGGCTTTGCCTACTCCGGGTTCTGTGTAATGTGAACAGGTGAGAATGTATAATTGATCAAGGTAAAAGAATAACTCTTACCTATCATCCTCACCCATAAACCTGTTTGGACCACGAAGACTAACGTCACCATCATTCAGGTTGATCGATATGTCGGGATTGAAATTGTCCTTCAAGTCGAAGTGATCTGTGTCCAGTGCGTCATCCAAAATCAGTGCATTCACACCTTTTCCACTAATACCCAACGCATAGACCGGATACACGTTCAGATCGTAGCCAACAAGCTCACTTCCACGAGTCCCGTCGTTCAGCTGTGGTAAGATATAAGAATGTATATTTAAATATTTAAATGTACAGAGCTGTACATTCTACAGTTAGCAAACTAATAAACGATGTTTTCTAAATTCTGGCGATCACGAGTTAGACAAAGACTGCTTACTTGTGAACCTGATATATGAAAAATCAGAACCTGAGCTCCCGATTCACTACGTTCCGATTTAATCGCCATCACCTCAAGACATCCATCACCCAGACTGTGTTTGTTAAGTGTCATATAGCTATCTGTTGGTCCATTTTCAAACCAATCCACAGAATCCGTCATCGCTTGACATTGTAAACTGGCGGAATATATAGTGCGATCAGTAAGTATTTGAATAACTCAAGGCAGTGACAACGCCGAAGAACGACATGCAGTTTTTAAGATGGCTGTAGCGCTCTGTTGGGAGAAGAAGCTGCGAAATAACGACCATTTTAGATTGAGAGTTTTGCCAACCAGTAAGCTAGAAGTAAGCCACTGAAGATGTTTCGTCTAAGAGGACAGACTCACTGCCCACAACTGCCTACCAGTTGCTGTTGCCCGGACGGAATCACGATCATCTTACCATCTGATAATAGGTAGATCATTGGTGAGTCTACGTGCTTCAGTATCGAAGTTCCCTTGCCAACTTCCTCACTCATCACTTCGAGTTCTCTCTTCCAGTCGACAATCAACTTGTGATATTTCGGAAACAGAATGCTCAGCGTGACTAAGATGTTCCGAATCAAGTGAACCGTAAAGTAGATGAATAGGCAATATTCAGCAAAAATTCACATAATCGATCGGCACCCAGTGACGGGGAGCGGCGATGCCAACATTATGTTACATTAACTTTGAACGTGTGTTTGTTCACTCATCACAAATATGAAATTGCTGCTAGTGGCACGTTTGAGTTGCGCAGTTCTCATGTTAAATCTGAAACAGTTGAAGTTGGGCAACTTTCCTTGTCATTTTTAGTCCGAAGGTTTACTTAGAACAGTCTGAATGTGTGAGACGCACGGAAACAATAGTAGAACTACTTTGCTCATTATCCACTTCTGTAATCATTGAACACTGATAAGCAAGCGCTGTCTCGTTTCAAATGTCTATATGAACGATCACACCACGATGGCACATTTAATTTACTAAACAAAAAACATGGCACAGTAAGAAGACACTAATCCACAGCAACTCTCATTTGGCCGAGTAAAGAAGCAGAATGCCTGTCGCCTTACGTGCGAATAATTTGCCTAATGAAATTTCACTTAGTCCATCACATCTTTGTAACTTTGGGGCACGGAATTCAACATCCATGCACACCAAGAACAGGACGCACAAATTTTCCGGGAAAACAACCTCAACAATGTGACGAAACAAAGATTCATGCTGCGATCTTGTACTTTCTGTTGGTCACAATATTACACTGCATATGTACATCGGCATTTTGTATAATTAATCAGTACTAGTATTGCTATGAATCCTTGAACTGAAACTAGAGACACTAATCACACTTCTTCTCAAGCTTATTTGCACTTCTGTTTCTGTTCAATATTTACTCGACTGCATTAACCAAGGAAAGTGTACATGTGTGAAACCATGTATAACATTTCACTGGTCACAGGCTCATTGTTAGCAAACAGATCGAAAACGATCATCAGGAGAAAATGTAACAGTATCTAGCTCAAACTAATTAGAAGTTTTTCCGGTTGAGTTGATATGCACAGTTCGTATTTTTGTAAATTCTCACAACAGACGGCTAAATTCTGAAGCTACTAGGACAGAGAAGCTTAGAGGACAGATTCCAGTTTGTGAGTGCTACAGAACATATAAGCGTATCAAATGGAAATACTTTTTACAAACACACCAGGTTTTAATATTGTCACTTGACATTTTCCCCCCACACTAAGCCTTTCAAGATTGGCGTTCACTTTCTTTCAGTGGAATGTAAAGATCACATTCTCCATTGTACCTTCAGTGTGCACCCCTAAAGAGGGCCATTTTAGAAAAAGTAACAATATGTTGATGAGAACATCACTTGGTCTCATACTGTTTGTCATATTTGCCTAAACTGAAGTGTTACCATATAGCGAGCACCAATCTGTTTTGTATCCTTCGTAAGAATGTCACATTAGGTATGCGCGTTTCAGCAGTCGACGCTTCAGTTATCTTACGGCGTATCACACCCGTTATTCATCATTTAAATTAAGTTCTGAATTAAAACTGAACGGAAAGACGACATTTCCAGAAAATGTACAACAACGACCTGAGTGAAAAGAAGTGCGTAGCGTAAAGCCACTAAGTAATCACCGTAGATTATCTCCGGGTTGACTGTGTGATTGACGAAACGCTGCGGATAAAGATGAAGTATTATAGCACAAGTGATTTAGACAGATGAGCTAGTGTATATTTCAGAAACTCATTCATGGCCGACTTTGGCTCTGTGTTTCCCCATACAGAATTTAATAAACATATGCTTTCTATACACATCAATAAACTCTTCATCTTTTTATCTTCTTCAATGAATCAGAAAAAGACCTTGAAAAATATTTTCCTCTACGTAACTGCATTGAACTCTGACAGTTTAGTTTTCTCATCTTCGTGTCCCGAGAACAAAACATCCTGGATAACTTTAGATGAGATCCAACTGTGCAAATTCAGGGCTTCGGCTGGATTCGAACCAGCTACAGATAGGATTTAATCGAATCAAGAGCGCGAGTGGAGCTTATTCGCGTGCCAATTCCGAACCGGTTGACCAAAACTGATTGACTTTACCTGTCTGTTGTTTCACCGAGTATATCGTATATTTCGTATGTATAATGACTGAATACTGAAAATTGCTGTTCGGTTTTTGTGTCTCTGCGATGGTGTATGTATCTGTTGGGCGTGAAATATTAGGTTGAATCTTCTCGCTACTTGTTTTGTGTTACGATTAGCTCTGGCTGGCCCACCTTATCTGTCTACCTTATTTCTTCTCACACATGATTTTATTCCCTTGTAGGATGGATGTCCTCTGATCTTGTTACAGCCAGACCTTTATTAGATAATTTGGTGATTTTTGGTCAACACCCCGGTTCTGATGTCACACACTGTTTTCTCGTTCTTGATTTTGGAAGTTATCAGACCGTCCTGTGTCTTTTCCCCCGTGCTACTCGTCTAGTAGCATTTATTTGCCCTTCGTTGGAAATGTCGTCAACTGGGATTTGTTTTGTTCGTTTTTGCTAAGCGAACTGATCCTATAGCCAGGGAAACCGATCATAACTCCCTCTGAATTTTAGGTGCGAATTATCAGCACGTCATTCTATAATCATCAAACATAGTTCCAGTACTCGGTTTGCTTCTAGACCGTTTATCTTCCACAGTTTTCCCCTTATCTTGTGCGTCTCGGTTCGTCTAGAGTCTACGAAGTTTAGTTACTTCCGAGATATACCAGGCTACTCACCATCGTTATTCAGTAGTATACAAGGATAGTAGCATTTACACTCTAGGAGGAACACCATATCATGAACAACTTATGGACGTTAACTGCCAGCTGCTGCGGGAAAAGTTGTAGTTGGGGAACGAAATCTAGAACAAAAAATCACTTCCAATTACTTAGGGGGATTAATGAAAGTTAACCATCAAAGTTAAAGCGGTTAGATCAATAGTCCGGTCGACTCATCGGAAACTAGTCCGGAGGAGTACTGTTGCTAACGGGACTGGATGTGATGGATAGGACACTGTATAAGACAGAACTTGGCCTTACAACTAAACATGTCTCTCGAGTGAACACGTGATCACTGAATTATGCTTCCAACTTTTTACGCCGGTTTGTCTAGCTTTTTATGTTGTCATATTGGTGCTCATGTTTGTGGTTACCCGTCAGTCATGGGGAAACAACACGTATCTCTCTATTACGTCTTGTGCCCCGACTCTGAAGTATTTCAGAGGTGGTTACAATGTGAATGTAGATTCCACCTATGGACTGGGGTTTAGACCGAATTCAGAGAGTTCTTCCACAATTCATATCTCACTGATTATTAAAACCAGTTCACATTCAGGTTAACTGTTAATTTTCGTCACATAACGAAACAGTACATTAGGGCCGACTTCATTTTTGGAAACTTCTACGAACACTACTGGGATGACAGTGTTTTAATCAGTAATTCATCATGAACACCAAGCGGTGACTTCAAACTTTTATTGGTAAACATCTATTTCGAAAGATGAAAATGACCGACAACACTGACTGATTGCTATTGGCGTACGTGACCAGTAATGGAGAAAACCGAAGCCTTCAGTGAATGACCCCTCATCTCATCTACACAATTTCTGGCGGATGGATTTACAACTACCTACGCACAATCTTCGTCATTCTGACTTGTGGCTGACTTCCGTCATTCTCATGTAAATGGAATTGCACTCACACAAGTATTACAAAAGACAATAGGAGGCGAATACGACATTTTGATGTTCGTTAACAGCCTTTGAGGAAGTAGACGAGTCGCTTTCAAAACAGTCTACGACTTTTGGGGAAGCTAGGAAATGATCACTGTCTGTGGGTACTGAGCGTATCGAACTAACACAAAGCTGCCAGCACCATAAGACGCCCAATTAATCGAAAGTTCACTTGGTCCAAGCGGTACTTATGGTAAGTTAGGTTACTCTCAAGTTAGCGTGAGAATCTCACTCAACCAAGCCTGGAGGCTTTAAACACCCGACGAAATTAACGGGAATGCCAACACTGTGAAAAAGTAGAAGAAGAAGAAGAAGAAGAAGAAGAAGAAGAAGCAAATGGATGTGAACAGTGTTCTGTTCGATGAGTCAACAAACCGAAAGTCAAAAACTAATCGGTCTACTAGCCCAAATGTGAAAGCGATATTTATCAGACTTCTTTTCGCCAGTGTTGAAGTCTTTTAATGAAGTCTCTGTCGGTGAGAAAGAATTCCGATTACTCTAACAGCTACGAGTCATGTGGCGACAGCGCTGCGGCCTTGAAACTGGGACCCTCGACCGTCAGATCAAACGTCAACACATCATTCACCATGCTATCCTCTTATTTCCGGAACACGAAAGTATTCAGTGTTGTCAGCATTCTATGTACGAAGTCTTCCTTCTTGAAATAATAAACTGTGATTTATTTGTCTCTGCACTACACAATTTAATCGTTTAAATCATTGGTTTCTAAGGTGCCAGCTACCGGCGATTAATTAGTGTGCACAGACTTCATTCGGCCGTAACTTGTACAGTTTTACTGATCATTAATTGGCCATGTACACATCAACCTCGATCTGAGTAAAACTTCAACTTTCCATCTTGTTCTGATCGAATCAAAAGGTCTACGGCTACCATGATAGACTGCACATGACCGTGAACTCTAACTAATTATGTAACCTTGGTAGTACTTGTGGCTTTCTCTGTATCTGAGGACAGTGTCCTCTGCAGAAGGAGATTTCATAAATGTATTGTATTTTAATTTCTGCAAAAACACTGCACACAGTGTAAGGGAATCAACTCGAACAAAGATCCTGCAACATCTTGCTAGTAGGTACTAGTTTCATTCGAATTACGCACATCTGTAAACGTTCAAGACGTTTAAAAGCACTACATTAGAGTTTTGTTTCTGTTGAAATTCGATGGTAGTGTATATCCTTGCTGTAGTTGGGATTTGAACTCAAGTCAGGTTTCTTCGAATCAACGACACTAATCAGTGCTTCGGAGACCTCAAACTGTGCACGATAAAAACTATCTACAAACACCCAGTCACTTTTCTTTGTGAATACTGTTCAGAATCATGCAGGACTGCAAAAGCTACAGTAAATTCAGTTTTATTCCACTTATATCAAGGTCATTTACTACTCATCAGCAATACATTTGGAAGCTTTCATATTCCTTTATTTATAGATCATTTTGAACTTTCTTCCAAATTCGAACAACAGACCACGAGAGTTGTCAATATCTATTTCATTATCTTCATTGATCATTACAAGCTAACTGATAGTGATTTTAACTGGCCAACTTTCGCCTCAGTGTTTACCACTCATTCGCAGTTAGCACCAAGACTTCATCGTTAAAGTACAATACATTAATTTTCTAAGTATTGCTGTTGGCTTGAGTTTAATAATATTGGAAATGCCAAACAGACACTATTCTCATTCAAAAATTCAATGTTACATTTACAAAAAATTTTAAACTTCCTATTTAAGAATGGGCCTGCATGAAACTGCAAAATCGCTTCTACAGATAACACTAGTGTGCAGACAATATTCATTATTTTAAATAAACACTGCTCATCTCTGTTGAAGTTGTCCAGTCCCAGTCTACTTCTATTGGGATAATAATATCATCCTGTTCAGCGAGGGCCTTTACTCGGGAATTAAGCTTGATGGACTTCAACCGCCCGTCTGTATCGTCGATTAACTGCATCGACTATACTGTCCCTCTTTTGTGAACAACTGGTTGAATAAAAGGCCAGTACCGGAAAACGAAAGTGAGCTCATCTACGGTATATATACAGTATACATAACAAGTATATGTATATAATTAGTAAACTTATGGTATCACACTGTACCTGTTGTGCATCTGTTTCCAACTGGAACAAATATCAATATTGTCGTGATCAAGAGCAAGTGATAAGTATATGAGAGTGATGGGCAATCGTGGCGCAAATATGACAAAAGATGCAACGAAATAAATGAACTTCACATCGCGGTACTTTTATAGTTACACCAAGCAATCAAGACCAAAGTTGCTCACGCCTGATAAGTGGACAACCAACCTGGAAGTAAAACAGGTTTTTCAGTTATCTTCTTCAGTGCTTCCCATTATTTTGTAGATAACTCAAACTAATAACGGTAAAAATCAAATTAGCTAACGTGGAATTATCTCCCTCAAACTGTTCGGTCACAAATTGTGTGGGTCCTATGTTTCCCAGTCGTACATTTGAACAATGATGACTAGGACTGTGACATCATTAGTCGCTTGTATAAAGTCTATGCCCCAGTTTCTTTGCTAACCTGGTTGATAAACACATTACGTTGCTTATCGACATGGAACAGTTAGACAAGTACTCGGATATCTCGGTATATTCTACGCAACCTACAAAATATATAGCTCTCACATACCCATTTTAACCGAGTCAACCAGTACTCCCAACTAAAGTAGTAATGAACAAATGTTTTCGCACGAATAGAAACCCTGATTGATTTGGTGTGCCTTGCAGAACAAGGCAGAAAGGCAATAAAATGAAAGGTATACGTTTATTCGCATACATATGTAGATGTGCATCAGTACACATCAACCGTGCTATAACATTCTATAAAAATACTCTTGGAGACCATTACGAAGTCTGGTATACCAAGTGAAGACAAAATCTATGTCAATTTGTACTGTGTGCAACAAAATTTGTTGTTTTCACTGTTACAAGAAAAATCCTCCAGATCCAAACATGCGTTTCGCATAGTTAAAATGTGTTCCGTACATGTAGCCTGCAGAATTGCCAGAGGTTTTTGGAGAGTATTCATTAGAGCGACCAGTACCATAAGTAACTTCAGAGTGAGGTTTGTTGCCTCTTTCCTGAACTCTGTTTTCTCGATAACCTGAGTCGTCATCTTGGCGTTCTCTAAACGGCCTAACACGTTCCCTGTAAGTGGAATCATGAATTTCATGATGAATTCTTGTTGGTGTAAAGCGTTGTCGTCTACGTGAATTATCCCACTGATTTCGTTGGTCTAAATTATGGGCGTACACATGTTCTTCTCGTGAATTTGGCGTTATTCGGCCGTGATAGTGAACACGAGGTCTCCTCTCCACGTCTGCGTATTCAGGACCTTCAAGTTCCACTACGTCCAGATGACGTCTTTGGAGTCTTCCAAAGTTGTTATGTCTTCGGCCCTCGCGGTGCGGATGTGCAACCAATCTTTCAGATTTCGAATGTTCATGATGTTTTTGGCTAACGTCGTGACGAGTTTCTAACCATTCTTTTGACTTCCCCGTGTAGTCCTGCTTCTCCTGCCTTGAAGGAAATGCAATCTTAATTTCCTCCCCATCATTCAACATCTTCAACAATTTTTTCTCTGTAGCACCACGCGATTTTGGACGTAACTGGCTTGAGACTTGCGTTAGCAAGCTTCCAGCGGGGGATTTCTTTTCAGTCGGTTGTTGTACAGTTTTCTTCTCTGTTTGGGTAGGGTCATTGTGACCAGAAGGATACTTGAAATCACTATTCGTTAACATAGTATGTTGAACTTTTCCCACCTGTTCAACATGCTCACCTTTGATTGCGGTGTCCACTTTATTTGATGTTTTACCCGTTTTAAGCCCTGATTTCGTCTTGTCTCCAAGCGTGTTTGTCTGCGGCACAGCTAAGGATAGCTGCATTAGAAGCAGCAGACCGAGGCAAACCACCACTCCGAATCGCATCACGAATGCCACACACACTGCGACACGATGTTCTGTAATAATCAGATTAGCAATGTGGGCCTCTGCTTTTTATAACTTGCACTCTGAGATGCACTTCAATATGCGCTGTTGTTCGCATCACATTTCGCGTTCACTCTCGACAGACATGCGCGATTCATATTGACAGAAAACAAATTAATCGATCTGGCATTGATAATGTCGTCTTAGACTATGCTGCTAACGTCAATAGGGTCTGGATAATTTGAGTCGCAAGATGTTCTGGTTATTCCGTCATATTAATGATCGATAAATGCTTTAGTTATCCACTCAGTGAGACGATTCATTTTTATCGCAAATCTTGTCATTTTTGTTTGCTCATCATTTATCAACAGATTACCAATACTTGGAATGACCGCTGAGAAAACTGATTGCCTTTTCGTAGTTTTCTGTTGTTAAATTGGTCAAACGAGAGGAACGAAGACATGCTAATTTCACTGAGGTTTCAAGTTAAAATAGGAGTGTTTGCCTACACTTTGTAACAGGACAAATTCAAGATTTTAGAACGTGGGAAATGCGTCACTAAGACAGGTGAGATCAGAAAAGTTGATAAAATCTGATATTTTTTCACAGTTTGCACACTTTTGAAACGAGAGAAACCGTACTAAGATGAATACGATGAATATTGCTTTCTCCATTCACGTGTACATCCAGAGTCTGAACTGGTGAAATTTCGATGTGGTGTCAAAAGGCTTTAATGTAACACGTTTATAGTTACGTTATAGCTTTGCAAGTGAGGTGAAGCACGGAAGCTGTGTGTTTTTACGCAAGTGCTGTACAGAGGGGACGATTTTAACACCCCGTCATTGTTGTGGTTAAATGTCGACGTGTTACGGAAGCACAGTGTTGTGGATGTTTTACTAACACTCACATCATGAGTCGGATTGCAGTTCTGACCAAATGTTCAGTGTCCTTGTTCGCCAGATTCCACAGTATTGTCCGACTTTCGTGTAGCTGCCAAAATGCCTAAATGGACGGGACAGAGCGACAGCGTAACTTTCAGATCTCATGTCATGGGTGGGAAAACTGGCGGCGCGACTGTAAGCCGATATCCTTGTGTGAATATAATCATCCAAATCATATTCGTCAGCTTTAGCGATTGCTCTTTATCTGCAGCATGCAGATGTTCACTATCTTGTGTGCAACTAACAAGACGCGGCTGTTGTACTATGCTGAGGCAGTTCTACCATCATGTTGATATCCATTGCAGAAGTATTAGTCTGTTAGTTTGGACTTGCCATGAAAACAATACTAACGTCTGATGAACGACTCGTATGACTGCATGTCTTTCTTGTATTTTTACTTTCATGTACGAGTAAAATTTTCCAATTTATATTATCTTGTCCCCGGATAAGCACTTCAGAAAATAAAGGAAAATTTATCCGACCACGAAACGTGCGAATTCAGACCTCTCTATCAAACACACTTACTGGTTACTCATGCCAGCTGAATTGTTCCGGGAAATAGTGAACTTTCCCCAACTCACTGAGCAAAAGCTGGAGCTGTCCATTGCGTGCAAGTAAACTGGGATCAACCATGCTATACAATTGGGTTGATTTCCACAGTCATCACTGTTATGGTACTACGCTTTGCCTCCAAAGTAGCATCAAAATCATCGACATACATTTATACACTACTCTTCATGAAAGTCCGGTTTGTCCAAAAACCGCAATATAATCATATGTACATTTTGATTAAAACATTGTTTTATAAAACAAGTCAACAGGTTATATGACTAGAATATAGAGTTGTATTGAATTGCATTTAAAGAACATGGCGTTTTAATGCTGAGGTCGTTTAAGACTTATCAAACTGATATCGCGACATCATTAAACAGAGTTATTGATGCGAGATCAAGATTGACGGAAAACATCGTCCTAAGAGAAGTGAGCAATCACTCCTCTGAATTGACTAAACTTGGCAATTTATATAGAATCATCATTGTCCACGTGGAACAAGATGAAATTGCTTTCAGCAATTACGGCGGAAGAAGTATATGAAGAGTTTTGAAGCGCCACAACCTTCTGACTAGTATTTAAAGAAGCAATAGTTCCATAAAGAACTGCCTTGGAAAAGGAGGTAATGAGAGATAACTTTCATTCTGACTAATGAAACATCTTAGTGAGCTATAAAAAGAAACCAGTGGTGTTTGTGGCTATCTATATTGGGTTGTCTTCGGAAAATTTTTCTTTTGGACGAAAGGTTTGGTGGAACTGTGAAAGATACTGATCTGTTAAGATATAACTGTTGGACACTCCTTCAAAATTTAGGATTTCTTTACGTTGGTTCACCCAGTTTAACAGTGTTTCCTGCTCATATTTCTTCGCAGCCCACAGTCATGTGGAAAATGAAACATCTGAGCGATCTCCTAGGGTATAGTTTCAAGTGGAAGTAGCCGAAAATCATGTGTTACTGTTCAACTCCCCCACAGCTTTGCCAAAGATGGTTGATGTCGTCATGCTCCTGAAACATGGATTAGTCGGCGTGTGTAATTGATTTTGGATGGTTTGATGCACTTCGTCTACATCCAACCATAGATACATTAATTTTTGTTCAAGATACTTATGTGAGAAATCCTTTTTATAAGCAAGCCTGTCCTTGAGTTCCACGGTATACTAATAATTGTGTGGCCTAAATATACGTATCCAGATGTCCTCCATTTGCCGAAGATTTGCGTGCTTAAAACAGAGCAGAACATTTCACCCTCTCGGTGTGCACGAAGCATTTCATTGACTTAACTGGACTTGAAAGTGTGGCAAGAGCTCAAATTATGACGTTCACTTTACTCCAAGTAAGCACACAAGCTACCACGTTTGACAAGAACGAAGCTTGACACTGCTATTTTTTATAAACCGGTCAGCTGAAAGATCCATTGGAAGGCTAAAGTAGTGGTCGTATGTGAGTGGTGTTCAAATGTACTGAATTACTTACCGGCAATCAGTAATGGTTCACGGTTTAGACGGTTTTGCATGGCTCATTTTGATGACTTGTGGATCAACCACCCTATGATTAGTGTTGACACGGAGAAATGTAAACAATAGCTATCATTAGTGCTAGTGAATAGCATGAGGTAGGTGTTCTTGTGGGACGCTTGCTACAGTCAGTAATTTAGAACACGCTTACTCGAATGATTTTTCGTACCAGTTTAGACGCGCAATTCCGATGCTGATCGGCGCGGAATAATTTCAAACTCAGAGTTGTTAATTTACATCGGCGCTTCATGCAGTACATCAGTGTTATAATCAGACTAAATGCCAGAACTTGGGGGAGGAGAATGCACAAGGGCTTGTGTTGCTTTTACTGGACCAAATGAATGACATGTTGTCCACAGATTTGACCAGCTATACACTCAGTAAATTAGAAACCAGAAATCCATCGTTTCAAAATGGCCGGATTACCAGCACTTAAAAAGGCGAGCAAATGTAAGCCAGTGATAGGATAAACATACTTCAGTCATATGCAACATTGAGAGGACACTCGCAACTGTCCACTGATAGTATTCAAGGTTGCCAGTCCTGGAAGGCTGAAATTTTTTCCTACACATTTATTGAACTTCCGAACATCTTTAGTACTAATGGGATACATTGGTTAGAGAATAAGTGGCGAACATGAGACTTTTTCTAAAACAAAACAATACACTTGCGTTAATTTATAAGGTGCTTTTTAAATTCCAGAATATGCTACCATAGTGAGAACGTCCTGGGTGTGTCGCTGCTTCAGATGAGACACAGGACGCTTGCAATACACTTAAGTAAAAACTACGGCTCATAGTCTTAGACTGTGCAAACCGTTGACTTATGGAGTTGAATTAAACTGACAATCGCAGACCGAAAACACGACGGTTATTTCGTCATTCAGACGAAACTTCGAGAATGAGAAGACAATTACGCCCTCATGTGAAGCGCATGGATGTTTGACGAATTATTAATTTCAAATCACAAAGATAATACAGTCTACTTGCAAGTTGTCGTCTCCACCGCACATGAAATCAAATTCTAAAAATGTTATTCTGTATGACATCCGCCCTTAATAACCACCGTTTAGCACTTCCTGTTCTAACTGGGCATTAGTATGAGACTCAGCGTACTATCTTGGGAGTGAATCATTCGACTAATTAAAACACCGTTGATAGGAGTGTGAAAATAGTCTCTGTTCTTTTTCGGATCGCGTTTGCTTTTAGTTGAATAGACACAATCCACTGCATGCGTACAGTTTGCACTAGCTATACCCATCTAAAACATCTCAAAATTCAACGAAACAATCAATGTGAAACTTTTAACTCTACCCTCCGTTCTGCTGAGACAGCTCCATAAATGCTCAAACGTAGCCAGAATTGCATACTGTCAATGAGGTGAACACGCGTTAAATATGGTGCATGCGAACCTTGGTAGATTAGACATGAGCCTTTATTCACACCACGAACTCTCCTGCTATCCAGCAATCCATTTCAAGCACTTAACTGGTCGTAAACTATTAGTTTGAGAGTGGCCAACGTATTTTTTTTAGTTATTCACCATAATCAGTGCAAACTGACTTTGTAAGATATATGTGGTAACCTCCAAAACTGATTTGTTCATCTAGTATTCTCACACTTGTTCCTAACTTGTGACAAACTATTGTATAAAGTTCATCACTAATACCGCGTATGGCGTAGGCAGTAAACATCATAATGTTGCTGTTATTTACTTCTAATTACCCTACAGGTGTTACTTGACACCGAGATTTTGTTCACACTAGTTACGTGACCGATTATATTAGGTGAACACATTTGGTACTTACCTAAATGCAAGCAGAGTAAAACGCTAAATTGAAGCACTGTCACACTGAGACCTAAAGCGAATGCAGAACCCAATGTAGAATTTGGATGTACTCCCAAAAATATTCCAGTCATTCAACTTCTGGAAGATACATTGTCGTTAAAGATCCTTGTTACCATAATGCAATTTTATGCCTGCCTTAGAAATGAAAAGGTCAAGTTAGTAATGCGTCCTTAGTTCTAAATTTACTAATTCGAAAGAGAACGGATTATTTTTCTGTCTCCAATGTTTGTCACTTTTGAAACCATCAACTGTTATGTCTGTCGATATTGTAATAAACCAGCCAGATAACAATAGTCGTCGAAACTGCCGACTGGTTGAAAGTAAAATTGTCAGTCCGCAAACTATTGTTATGATGAACAAGAGTAGTAACATAACTAATGAACAATCAAACAGAATTTGACGCATCTGTTGTGCACTATGTTCTTAAAACTCATCCTATTAGCTTCGGCCTACTAATTTCTGATGACCATGAACTTAAGAAGACGATGACTGGAGTTACAGTTCAGCGTAATATTGGCGAAGGAACTCTTGGAAGAAAAAATGAACAACTAAAATTTGACAAAATAGGATAGCTACATTTTGGATGGGAACAAACCGTTGCTTGTAACAGCCTACCATGTTAAATTTCTAACTAACAACTTTAGTACGAGATTTTCAGCTCAACAAGCAACATATATTGCGTGCACGCTAGAAAACAGATGTTATGAAATTTTATGACCAGTTCGCTGTCAGAACGACTTCCAGTTTTATACAAATATTTTGGGTCTCCGAGAATAAAAGTTCAACTAATAAACGAAAAAACTGATTTCATCGTCTTACCCACATTGGTTGATGGATTAATCAAATTTCCACCTCAGGAATTTCTCCCTTGCCCTCGTGAGCATCTACATTAATAATGACGTAAGCGGTGGTCAACAACTAAAGAAGGATGTACCCGTTTGACATAAACATGTTTCTTACTTCGATGCTGAACCCTTTGTGAATTTTTGACTATTCGTTTCTGAAATGCTGTGAGGTAACTGTCATCTCCAAGTACCTTTGTTACTGGTCGCTGAAACTCGCGGATCAAAAGTGCTCTAAGCTGAATTGAAATCACACACTTGGTTTAATAATGTGCACTCAGAAATGTCCCGCAGCACTACCGACAACTAAACGGACTAAGTGGCTCATGTGCAGAAAAGTAGACAGCGACAGTCGTCAACACATTCTTACCAGGATGTGATTAAAGAAAACACTGGAAAACATGTAGGCATATAGATTTTCGTGTAATTCTATCCCAGTTTTGTGTCTTCTTGCAACATTGTGAATCAAGAAAATTGCTGTGGATCTATTTCTTTTAACTCAAGCCTTACGAGACAAAATGTTAAGGTGCCATGCCTTATTGGGTTTACTTTTTGCTTCTTTACTACTTAAATAATAATAGTAGCTCAAAAACGAAATCTCGTGCAAATGGATACCTTATGCTCTCTTTTATTTTCCACGGATTTAGAAGTCGTACACCCAAGACATTTCGTGCTCACGCTTGTCTCAGTTAACTGTATCCTTTAAACGTTTGTCCCAATAACCTGACTGTAATAGGATGCCTCAGTTATTTACGAAACGTGCAATTACCTGACAAATTTGTAACAGACAGTTGTTGCTCATATACGGTCCTACTAGTTGTACCATTGTTGTGCACCAAATGTGTGCTCACCAGCGTACAACTGTGGAACAGTCTGTGACGCCGATGTGGTGTGCCTAAATTATTCTCTCTGGGACAACTACTTACATGCTCTCTTCTGCTATGCATCTAACATCCACAAGTGTGCCCATTGCTTCATAACAGAATGCTCTTCTGGTCTGATCAACGGATGGATAAGTAAACTAATATATTACTGATGAGTAGTCGGGGATTTGGTTAATTTTCAAATTGAACATCACCCACAATTGATCGCAGCTGTCGCATTCCCATAGACTTTCCAGTTGGCCCCTTCCGAAAAGAAGCACTAGACTCGAGTTTCGCTCTCATTAGAGCTCGTCAGTAGTGCATATCATCGCCACTGCCGGGACTTGAACCACGGACATGCTGTTCGTGAGGCAACCGTGTTTGCGGCAGGGGGGATGATATGCCCTACTGACGAGCTCTAATGAGAGCGAAACTCGAGTCTAGTGCTTCTTTTCGGAAGGGGCCAACTGGAAAGTCTATGGGAATGCGACAGCTGCGATCAATTGTGGGTGATGTTCAATTTGAAAATTAACCAAAT
>LUCH01000283.1:41800-79591 GCA_013368495.1 Paragonimus heterotremus | reverse complement strand
GGTCAATGGCGCAGTGGTAAACACGGTTGCCTCATGAACAGCATGTCCGTGGTTCAAGTCCTGGCAGTGGCGATGATATGCACTACTGACGAGCTCTAATGAGAGCAAAACTCGAGTCTAGTGCTTCTTTTCGAAAGGGGCCAACTGGAAAGTCTATGGGAATGCGACAGCTGCGATCAATTGTGGGTGATGTTCAATTTGAAAACTAATATATGACAGAATTACACACTGTCCCAGTAAAAAGTATAATTCCGTCACACTGATTCAAGTATAAACTGTGTTCCTCAATAACAAAAATTCGAGATACTAATCACCTTCTCATTCTCGTTAGATCATCTCAAATACACTTTCATAAATGGGACTTACATATTGCCAAGCGTAGGCGGCACCGACATCAGAGAACTTTGCCAGGCGTTTCAGAATTTCAGCGAAGTTTTTGAATTGTTCTTCATACGCTGCATCATTCTTGAAATTATAAAACAAGATGGTATAAACTGTAGTAATTCGTTAAGTCCATCAGTTCTATCGTGCAAACCGATAGGAAACACAAACTTTTAGTGATTTTCTTTCTGTCGCGCGAACTACTGTATTACTAAGTTGTATCAATTTAAGTTATTAGAACAACAGTTGAGAACAGCTGTGAAGCATATACCAAAATGAACAAGAATCTGCCCAAGGAAATTAGTACCGAATAATTATGACAGCTTTAGAGCAAAATTGTTCAACATTGTAAATATATAGGATTGTTTAGGACATCAAATTATCATGAGCTATGAACTAGTAATATTAAATGAGGGCTGTAATATTTTGTTTTGCTTGCAGTTAGCACCAAACTTGGATTGGATCCTCTTTGGAATGTAGAACTTCTTGTTACAAGAACTCGGGTTAGCAGACAGAGGTACAATAATGACTGTATTGTTAACAGGGACCAGCAATATACTTTTACTTGAGATCCATTTGCTAGGCTGCACAAATCGATCTCAATAAAACTCTTGCTATGTTCAGCCAACTGATACATTACTAGAAATCGTGGATTATTGAGAGTTTAGATATAATCGTGTGATCTTCTTGATGAGATAGTGCTTAGCAGTGATTACGTGCGTTTACATCGAAGTTGTTAGATAAGTGTTCTGTAGCTGATAAAATGCTTTGCCTTTCTGACAGTTTACAACATGGACTATCAAATATTTTTAATTTCCTAACAAAGGTGACACAGTTTAAATGGTCTGGCTCTTATAAGAAAACAAATGGTGGGTATTTAAACTAAATTTTGACATCGAAACTGTTATGCAATGTTTTGTGAAATAAGACTATATACCCTTCACTGAGATTTGCAGAAATGTTCAAACAGTTCCCACAAGAAAACGGTTACGCAATTTTGCCGCAAGTATGCCGCTGGTAGCGTTGGTCGCGTAACGGACGATGAAGAGGTGAATAGATTTTCAATTACTTTGTACAATAGTGTGTTGCAGTGGCTTCGTTCATTTTTGCTGTAATTCTACGCATATTCAATGACTGAATAATTCTTTTCCCAGAGTAAGTGCTGCAAACTTTGCTGCTGAAATAGAGTACTTTCTGGTTCACAAGTGCACAGAGTTTTAGGGATTAGAAAAAGGTTCAAAGTCTTGGATGACTTCTTCTCTGAGCAGATCGAAAAACGCATCGGAATGTGAGAAGAAACACCCGCATGTAGTTTGCCGACCTCGTACCCTTAGAAACACTGAAGTAGTAGGAGACCATAACCGACAAACATAAAAAATAATAACCACGAAGGAACAACTCAGACACACAAATATGGTGACCGGTAAATGTGCTGAAGGATTTGCTCAGGATGACTTGGTCACACAGCAGAATTCTGAAAGTCCTACCGAGTCAGAAGTGATCACAAAGTCAGGCAGCGCGTTCATACATCCAGGTGGCTTTCACTAAGGAGCACATATGTCAAAAAAGTGGCTTACGCACTCATGTACAAAATGTGAGTGGATGACCACTTGATGGTTCATTTCTGGCGGTGATCCTCAAATTGACATTTACTGGGGACCCATCGTTCATTCTTTCATAATCTACAACTAGTCCCTAACCTACTTGAACTCATCGCGCTCGACATGTGCATTCAGAAAGACCGTACCTTTGACGGCGACCAGAAGTTGGAAAGTGGGCTGACGAATCAGGATTTCATCTTATCAAGTTAAACGGATGGGTGTTGAGATGGTGGCTCTTAAATGAGCGAGTCAATGATGGTAGGTCACTTCATATACAAGGTGTCAACTGGCTCACTGCAAACAAAATTACTCGCATTGTCACTAGATAGGCTCACGAGGAAATAGTTTAAAGTCCCCTGCTCCTAACGTTGCCTAGTTAGGATAACGGGAAACATGATAATGACTTCTCACTTAACCTGCCCTACCAAATAAACTTGCTCCCAAGAGACACCTTCTAGATTGTTTTGGGCCAATGGTCCCATGTATTACAAGAGCGCACGCACGCTTTCCTGCCTGAAACTAGTGCTGTCGACGGCCCTTACGAAGTTCGCCAGTTGTGAGATTTTCATTGGTGGTTATCATTGGTGATTTTATTAAACGTTATTGAGAACCCTCATCCAAGACCATATACTTTTATGACTTCCCAGCAACTGCTATGAGGTGACCTCCATCCATATCCATGGATTTGCCCGAAATTGTTTCTATATGAAGTCATCTTTTTATATAAAAAGTTACAATTTAAACGCTTAGAGAATTCCTTAGTAAGTTTTCATTATGAGTTTAAGACTTTAACTCGCCCTCGGTCTTGTAAGTAAATGGACTGATCTGAATATCTTCGGAGATCTCGAATGCAGAGTTCACATCCTTAATGAATACACACTTTAAAGTACACTAGTCATCTAACATCCACAGGTAATGAGCAGTCAGTGATTTGATTGATATCAACTGAACATCACCCACAAACATTCGCAGCTTTCGCATCCCTATATGCTTTTCACTCATCCTCATGAGAAGGAATCAAGATTTGTTCTGATTGTATTTCATCAGCAGTGTGTATCATATCTCCAGCTCAGATTTCGGTCAGAGTCAACTTACATGTGAAGTAACTTTGCTAGCCAATTCGCTGCTGACATCACTTTAGGTACAACCAAATTATCACATCCAAACACTCCGATACAATCAATATTGGGATTTCTTCTGATATCCAGTAATCCCTGTGAAAGCATTGTTGACGTGCATGGGCAGAAATTGTCTGTGCTGTTCTGTGAGAGGAATCAACTGGAAAATCTACCTGATTGTGAAGCCGGCAACAGTAAGCTACTAAAACTTTAGCGTACATCAGAACTACGATACAATATCTCCTTTGTGATGTAGTCATTCTGCCTAAAGTGGGCTACCTATGTTGTATTTATAGATCTTATGATGCCTAGCTGTCAGACGCCTGACAACGACACAAACGGACGCTATCCTCGTTGGAAGGTGGATGTGTAGGCATGGAATGAGGTAGTTTATACTTCAACTGTGGGATTCTAAAGAGCCGAAGCTCCAGTGTTTTTGCCACATTTCAACACTCTGTTTCTCTCATTTGTTCGGGTCTTGCTGAAAGATGTATTTTTCACGATTGGGTTTCTTCTAAATTAACATATATATTGAACCACTTGTACGTAGTGCCTATTCAGTCTAGTATTGTTTATGCAGAATATCGCGGACATTCAACAAGAAACTTGTGGTTTACCTTGAAGTTAGGAAATTCTAGTGGGAGTTTGCTAGCATTTGAGAGTGGTGCTAGCACTTTTTGGTGGAATCTGTTACATCCTGATAATCAGTCTAATAATAGACGATCAGAGCTGGTTGATGGTACGTTTGCTCTCACCAGTATGAGTGAACTGGCTACACTGGATAGTGAACAAAACTATAGTTTATATGTCAATAAACCAAAAGGACTTTGTCGGTAACGGGTGCCCAAAATGCACCAATAAATGTCACCCACCAGCAGAAAAATACTCTTGCTCATGCGTCTCACTTTGAGACACTGTGGTTTCTACTCCAGAGACTGTGCTAAACTGGTCGCCTTGTGGTCGTGGTTTGAATATGACGAAACACTCAGGAAGCAAACCTGAGCAAGGTTTGCGCACAATATCCATGGTAAATGGCATCATACGTGAACTGAGGGCTGCCATTCAACTAACATGGTCTGGTATGTGCCTAACTTTACTCCATGTGCCTTTTTACAACACTGCGAGGAGCGCAATCTAAGCCTTCAACAAAAGTGGAGTGAGCCTTACTTCGTAAAGACTTACAGCGTTAGACTTGTGGTTGCACCACGGTTACAAGTAATCAGCAGACAAAAAACAGAGCAACCTGTGAACATACCGGTAGCTGTATGTTCTCCGGTTTCTTAATTTTGTCATGATTCTTGGCAGTTGCAACATCGAAATCAGGGCGGTTCTGGTAAAATTCCCCACCACGTTTGCTTATTCGTAGAGCAGGTTGATGAACTAGTCGAACCTGGAAGAAAAATAGAAAATATCGATATCTGAAAATGTCTTCCACAAAATCTGAACCATTTTTTGGTGTCGTACCAAGCTACTAGAGAAAGGTATTATTCATTTCCTTCAGAATGTCGTCTCGGGACATATATCACCCGAAAGGAAAAATCAAATCCATTAGTATGTAGGTTGTTGTTTTACTGCTGAGCACAGTGTGAATCAAGGACTGCCGATGAAATAAGGCAGGGAAAGTGGTAACGGTGCTGGCTAGTGGATATAAGTTTGCCTTAACTTACCACTCACTCATTTATGTTCACTTGTTACTTACAGACTGAAACTTTGACTTTTAAAACACGAACAAATCTCCGGAATAAACAGGAAACACGATAAGGAATGTGGATAATTGAACATGGAAATTCACCTTCACATTCAGTCAGAAGGGTATGGTCAAATCCACGTTTGTGTATAAAATGACCCATCCTATACATGTTGACACTGCAACTTGTACGCAATCCAACTTCAGCGTAGTTGCAGCACGTTCACCTCTCATTGTGTCAGTCCGACTAAACTCAGTCAGTTTTGATAAGTCGTTGGCGTGTTGTGTACAGAAAAATGTTGGGGTTGGACAAGTAGGACATAAATGCTGACCGGAAAATTGTATTCATCAGGGATAAATTACTCGAGACAACGTTGTACAGCCCAGTGCACGCGGTCGACTTAAAATAAACTGTCGTGGAAAAGACAGATGCTGTTTAAAAACTTGACTTCCGGTTCTATTGTCGTCGAGTCTCGTAGATTTTCAATACTCTTATGAATAACAGAAACAGTAAGTGATTTGTCATTCATTCAAGATGTCGTCAGTAGAACAGTTACGGGAAGTTAAGAAGAAAATGGGTGAGATACGGTACCTGTAGCCCTTATACTTCTTGGGATCAACTCGTTTTATCAGACAGACAGAGATTGGGTTTGCGGTACAGCAACGCGCCGTTGCTGGCGTGGATGTTAAGTAGTCGACCAACTGTGATGCGGTTACCATGCACTAGCTTAGTGTGAGACCAGGATACAGTATACGAGACAGTTTGTGTGCGTACGATGGGTTGGTCACGCCAGTCTGATTAAACCTTGAAGCTAAAATCAGCAATCAATCGTTTAAGTTCGGTAACCTGTAATCCTGTTTCGTATGTGAATTTGGAGAGCAGCACGAACGCAATTTTTGTGAATTGAGTCCCCATTTCATTATTTCATTGTCTTAAAACCAGTCCATTCCAGTTTAATTTATTAAACTTGTTTATTCTGACTTCATTATTTGTTGGTTATCGGTACCAGACTATAAGCTAGGATAGGGAGGATCCGTAAGCAAGAATGGCAATGTAACACCTAAGTTATCGAACAGCCCTTAATAGTTCGTATTATATCGTATCGTCTCACCATATTTCAAAATATCCATTATAATATATTGTTATTACTATTATTGGCTGTGTTGAGTCATATGGAAGATATTGCAACACAGCGTACTATAGACAAACCTCGGCAAATGCGCTACTATATAGCAATGTCATCAAACCATAAGTTCTATTACTGCAAAATACAAATCAGTAAAACAGTCTACCAAAAGATTTCACTCGGATAATCTTTTGTTCAATGCACAGATGCATTCAGGATGGCACCCCACCAGACGTCGTTCACGCACAACACGAATCAGCCAGCTAGCTGACGTTATATTGTGCAGTGGTACACAAAAATTAAACAGATAGCCTATGTGTAAAGTGAGTACTTGGTTAAAGTGTTTGCTGATAAAATGTGATGTTGCCTTTTTGTCTGTCAACTATTTTGGTGATCGCTGTGTCAGGGTTGTGTTCTTCTGTTGAACAAAGAATTGTTCAGTAACCAAGAGTTTCGAGGACTTATCCAAGCAGACAATTAACATTTAGTAATATACCTCCAGTTAGTCCGCTCAGCGCCGGACGCGTGAATATTTGGATACCATTTGACACATACAGTCAACCAGCATGTGCAATCAAACTGAGCATATTACTGGTTGTGTGATACAGAAGTAAGTCAATTCAGTTGACCAAAACAGCGACGGCTCAGCCATGCTCAATCAGTCCCTTACCAATTTGTCGAGAAACGAAAAATGTAGGAAGGAGATATTTTCTGTTAACCTGGCACTGATATGTTGAGTGGTTAAGTGAGCCCGCGTCAAGTGTCAGAAACACATGGCGTCAGTATGTTGAAAAGTAGCTAATTTCCGAAACGAAACCAAAAACAGAACTTGTGGCACAAAGAAAATTTCAGTTTATTGAGTTTCTGTTGGTTAGTTTGTGAACAAGATGCATCAGTAAAATGAAGACTTTCAGTTGGCGCCCACTCTCTGACTTTCATATTAGTCGTCTGGGCTCCGTTTGTAGCCTATTTGTTTTAACGCGTGAGGCACCTAAACGACTTGTTTCACTCCGATACTCGTTATAACAAAATCCGACGCTAAGGCAGCGTGGTATCCTGATTGGTCACCGCGCTGATATACCAATCTGCTCGTGATGTCGACAGTGATTAGCCGTAGCTTTCTGAGAATCGCCGGCTGACTTCGTATCGATGTACTCGTCAATTTCAACCCCTTTACAAGTAGAACGTATATTTACAGTGTTCGTAAGCAACTGATGTGAACACGTCCACCATCTTCATTGATTAGAATATAAGCGTCTTGTACTCTTGTTATGCGATAACAAACGTGAAGGTTGCAACCAAACCTATTATTTATGTGAAATTTTTCGGTTTGTGCTAAGTTCATTAACGAAGGAGAGGAGAATGGGATATTATCTGACGTAATTCAGAGGCTTATGCCTTGAAACAATCAACAATAAGACGCCAGAAACTTTTGTAAGCTTGGTTGATGTACATCTACAAGAGGATTTGTCAAACGATTTGGAGGATACCATCGTTTGTAAACTCACAGATATATATGACTTGGAAGAATTAAGGGATAAAAAACGAAAAGGCAGCAACGTTTGTCTTTTGTCGGACCAAAAACAGTTATCATCTATAGTTTTTAAGAAGAATCCTTCAGGTGGGCTTTCAACTGAATAAGTGGAAACAAATATACTGGAGTACTTTAATCAGAGTATGTACGGTTTGCAGTCAAGCATAGTACTCGTAACCCAATAAGGCTGAACTTTTTATGGGGCTGACACATAATAAGTTACAAGTTCTGCATTAGGCACAAATATAAAAGCTGTATATTACAGTTTATTGGTTAATATGCATTCCTAGCTTTCGTGTTATTTACCTATAAAATCCGAAGGGAGGATTGACGTTTCTTGTTGGTTAATTTAATGGTTGCCGCAATAATACTGTCATTCATCAGGAACAGATGTCGAAAGGGTTGCTATATTTTAGTGTGGTCATTGACCAGACATACAAAATGGAGGTTAGCCTGCACCGAAGTCCACTTTATTGTGGTAATTGAGTCGACTTTACTGTTCTACACATTGGAGTAATTCCAGCTTTTTGGAGTGATAAATCAATCCATACATAACTAGTGCCATTCTAACGTCACCATTTTGGCAATAGTGAAGAATATCTATGACCAAGAGGAAAGGTCGTAAAGCCGAATGAAAAAATAGCGGATAGCAACGCAATATGTAGAGAAATAATATAACTATGAACTCACGAGCATTATCTATGACTAACAGTCGGTCATTTCCATGGTAGCATGGAAATCAGGTGTCACCACTGACCACTCGACCTTACTTCCCTGGTGTCAGCGGTGAAGGCTTGTTGTAACGAAATCAACATGCCCAATGATAATAACACCACTGCCAACACCACGTCACGGTGAACGCTGTAGGTATTAGGATAGCACATTCGACAGGTGGTGGAATATTCTGTCGAATTATGGTACTTAAAATTACACAGATGGAATGGTACATACCTGGTCTCAAAATCAAGTGAAAAATAGCACCATAAACCGGATCGTGTTCAAGCATACAGGATACAATCCTGCCCTGTTTGAGGTAACTGCAGTGCTTTCTTCAACTTCAAATATGAAAGACAAGGATGCAATGTGATCTTGCTTTCCACAATGTCCCGATCGGAGGCGACTGCGAAATTTTCATCCAGTTCGGCCAATCAATCCAACATATCCGTGAACAATTCATCGCTAATATTGGCCTACTCATGAGTAGTTCGAAATGTCTGACAAGGTTTTTGATAAGTGTGCGCCGTGGATATGGAAGTACGCGTGTGTTGCCATTGTCCATGAAAGCAACCCGCAACAAAATTATGAGATCACCTCATAGTTCAACATTTTATTCGGCATGAAGTCAAAAACACGCTCCACTACGACTAACAAACAAAAGCTACTGAGAAGCAAACTGTCTTGCAGATGGTGTCTTACTCTCATTTGTGGCTCGATTGTTTGTTTGCAAGATGCACGCACGTAAATTTTGAATTTTTGAATGCAGATGCAGTTATGTCTAGTACTTGTGTCTCATTCTACAACTTTATTTGACCTTTCCTTGTGAACCCATGGGGTTCCCTTTCGTAACTTAGCCGCATGATCGATTTTATCATAGAATCACGGTTATTAGCTCCTGTTGATTTTATAGATTTTGTAGTCTTTTGTCAGTATTGTAATTCATTGTTCACGTGCATCGATAAACTGTGTCAAGAGTAAAGAGACAATCTGTCTACGGGGGCAGTTCATTGCTTGAAGTAGAACAGAGTACTTTAGTAGTTCAACACACACGGGCCTTCTCCAGCGACAACCTCCCAGCTGGCACCGTTTATTGATATCAACAGGTGATCGGATGTCACAGCAGCTCAAGCGGCCAGGCAACTGTTTACGAGGTGTAGGTCACGTTGAAGAAGACTTCGCTCACTGAACATCTTAGGGCTAAACGGGATAAACACTAATGAAAATAAGATCATTCTGAGCTTAAAAGCACACCAATTGAACGAGTTATGATAGAATAACATGCAAATTGCCAGTTTGTATGCCTCGGAACCTTACGCGAGTGTGCAATATCATTCCTCTTCATGTTTGTTGGTGCACAGATGACATCCGGAACTTTACTGAATACAGTAGACGCAAATAAACCGTCTAAGACCTCCTCTCTTTTATTCCTTGAAAGCTTGGTCTACGAACACTTTGGTTTAAATCTGAAAAAATTGTAACCAAGATGGCTCAAATCTAACCGATAAATTTGAGTTACATATCAGTTAGGCAGCAAATACATCTGACTGAGCGACTGAAATGGTAGTTTTCAGTATAGGCCTTTTTCAAGAACAAGCATTACAAAGTCCTGAATATCACGTTCACAGAGAAGAACATATGACAAAGATATCCAAGGGATAATTAAATTAGATCAAAGACATTCACCATTGATACTGAACATCACTCCCAATTGATCGTAGTTATTTGACATATACTGACTTTTTGGTCTGTCCCCTTCGATTAGATACACCAGATCCAAGTTTCACTCTTGTTAGAACTTGTAACTAATGCATGCCCTTGCCGCAGTCTGAATTTCATCTGCGAACACACTTTCATGGGACTGTCGTGTAAGCTACTGTGTCGATGACTGCACATTACGCACGATCAGATTATCATACGAAAGCGTCCAGTCACATTCTCCACGACTTTATGACTTCTCGTCTTAAAACTACAATCTTTAAAAGTGATCACGTTAACAGTGTGGTTGATCTAATCTTACTCTACCACAAAGAAAGAATATGAAATGGACAACTTATTCGATCGACGTACTCACAGTGGTGACTTAAACGACTATATCTATAAAAGAGGTGGACTGCATACCATAAAATAGCAATCCCATAAAATCGGAAAGAATGTAACAATTGTTACGTGCCCGGAAATTTTTTAGTCACGTTCCACACAAAACGGAATGTTGAACACATACTCTAGGATATTACTGGTGATTTTTTAATGATTGGATAGGAGTGTGTCTATCCGGTTTTTCTGTGTGTGTATGTGTGTGTGAGTTGAACGAAAATGTGATTGTTTTGCTGCAATCAGTTGTTTTTGAGTACAAATGCGCTTCAAAGGGTTTGCACCGGAAAATATAGAATTACCTACACTTTGTGTCTCACTAATTTAGATCGAGGCTACACGTGTGTTACTTGAAATATTTTATGAGATGTGTATCTACTATGAGGTATTTCTCATGAAGAACTGTAGAGGACAATCTATGTACAATACTTGAAATAATAACAAAATAAGTAGAAACGAACAGAATTTTCCGTGACCTACCCTCAACGAGTATGCTTTTAAATTTGTGTTGTGAATCTTAAATATGTGTGACGGATAAGTGTTGAAGAGTTGTCCATCAAAGAACGAAGGGATGTTTGAAGCTGATCATGGTTTGGTGAGATGTGTGTTCTTCCTCCCCAGCTAAGTTATTTACCGTAAAAACGGGTGTTGCCTAGGCTGAAAATGAGAAACCACTGTGAGTGTCATCTTACTCTCACTTGTAAATAGGATTTTTTGTCCAAGTGACGTTAGCCAATTCAAATTGAGCTCTGGGATGCACTTTTTGGAAGTTAAGTCCAATCCCTTCTACTCTTTACCTCTTAACTAACGCGCTTGGCAGACGTTCGGTAAGTTGTGTATTGATATCAGCCACCGAAGTACTGTTGTGATTGATGACGACTCTTGTTTAACTGTCTTACACGTATTCCGTAAAGTTTGTCTACAGTCATTCTTGCAGTCAGGTCACAGACCACAAATATCACTGATGCTACCAGACCTATGTGATTCATCATATATCAGGTTATAAAAACCTAGGCAAAAAAAGCTTGTCTACTTGATGTGAAATGATCCTACGATGGCTTAATAATCGAACCTAAGGTAATCAAACTCACTTCAGGGACAGGCAAGTTGGTACTTGTGTCTAACAAATAATCATCAAGATATGTCTCCAAAATTTCTGTAGAATGTGGCACGCTAGTTCATGGCTTCTATAAGCACACAGAGAACTTCATATTACAATTTATTTCAATTGACTTACAGCCTGTTTTAATTCATTCTGGAGACAACGCTGTCTCAACTTAGTGATTACACTCGGGAATAAAGAAACCATCACTCCAGAAGTCATGACATTGTAAAACGGGGCGCCAACTTTGCTACTGTTCTAAAATGGACCGTCATATGAAATAAGGCGGTAGTCCTTCGGAAATGTATGCACGAAGTGAAAGTCGCTGTAAGAGAGAGCATTGTTTATACAAACAAACTTTCGCTAATCATCTGGAACAAAAGGTTTGAGATTGTAATAGACGGTCTACTCTTATATAAGGCATGCACTTAGTGGTTAGACAACTACAGTCTAACCAGAGGTAATTGCATTCTTTGTGAATTTATCTTGGTTGAGCTACAGAGAATGCCTCTTATCACAGTGTAGTCTCCGATATTCACATAGAGTTGTTTCACAAGGGTTAATTTTCTAATTCAGCATAAAATTCAAGCGTAAAATCTCATGTGTCATGCTAACCTCCCTAGAATTTCAATGTTGTCTACTCTGTAACTCACCTCCAGTCTTCTCAGTGCACTATGTTAACTTTGTGTCCGCAAAGAAGGTTTATTTTCTGCTAAACTGTAACATTAGTATCGTTTGCTTTGTCAAGCACTCACAAGAATTCTCACCCTACAAAATTGCATACCAAAACCGTTCAACCTATTTGGCGTACGTTCACAATGAACAACGGAGTCTAACTTCATTCATTGTTGTTTCTCACATAAACTTAATATCTAACGAAAAGAGATTTCTTCCTAGATCCCTCCGCCTTTGCAGTGACAAGATGAAACTTGAAGCTACATGGCTAACTGGCCCTCCCTCTCAAAATACTGTTTTAGAAAATCTAGAATACTCAATATCGCAATCTACTGCTCAGGTTCTAGTAATGCTGTACAAGTCGCTCCTCTAGATTGTCATATTTTGCATACTTCATCACTTCTTCCTGTAGAACTAACCAGTTTTCGAAGTGGCCGAAACTTTACTGGAAACGCTAACTTCAAGCAATTATGCTTCGATTGATTGTCTCATGCACTTTCGCTCTAATGTTGTGTTTTTGACTTTACACACTGTGCTACTGACAGATGTGAGAAATCCATTTATCTCGCAACGATACTGAAGGTCGTTCTTCTTCGTTTGTGGTGATCTATGAAAAGTTACCACTACGGAAACGTGTCGACAACACACTCCGAAAATTTGAGTCTTTCGGCGGCTTTGCAAGCATTGGAAAACAGGTACAAAAAAGCCAAACTGGCAGCCTCTCAAAAACCAATAACGGTTGATTATTATAGCGGGATAAAAACGGGGCTAGTTTACTACCATTGCTTGCATCCTTTAGAGAGCTTGAGAAGTATTCACTAACCTCTGAATAAGAAATCTATTTATGTGACACCCAAACCTCGAAGGGTGTTGGACTGCATGTTGATGTTTGGTCATATCATGTGATGGTCTTTTCAACGTACTGTCCATGGTTTTGTGTTTGGATACTGAAGGTAGTCGGAGGTACTCATGTTAAGTCCTTTGTGATCGTTAGAAACAAAAGGCGACCCGAATAACTACCCACCATTAGGATGTGCCCAGGGAGAATGTATGTGTACAATTTCTCCTTTATTCAAACGAGTCACATTATCCGAAGTTCGTTCGAGGTCATTCAAAGAGTGGTTATTCCGTATGTTTTTCTGTCCAGGTTGGCTCGAGAGAAGACTTTCCATTCATCAACTAACGCGCTACCAGTTAGACTGGGAAAATGTTGAGTAATTAGATAATCATGATCAATTTAGTTTGTGCCACAGTTGCAAGGTAGGCTCCATGTCAGAATAATCCCTTGCGTGAATCACCTATTAATTCCGTAGAAATCGATCACGATTGATAAGTTTTCAACAATTGTTCACTTTCCAAAACAGAGATACACAGATTTTATCAGCACAGAAAGAAGACATATGCTGCGATATGTTAACATTTCGTTTACTCTCATCAGTTGCAAACGTAAAACATGCGAGTTATATATGACACACGAATAGAGATGGACTGATTGATCCACTTAGATCATTCAAAATATTGTTACATCAAGAGAACTCGAAGTTACTGACCCTTAGCGAAACCATGTTTATTAGGACTCAGCAGCTGGCGCTATGTGCACATAGTGGTTGAAGCAACCTACAAGGTTGCCGTGGTGGTGACGACATTATACGTGGTGTGACTGTATGCGTGTCTACACACTATCTCTAATTGTCTGTCATATATAACTTGCATGTTTTACGTTTGCGACTGATGAGAGTAAACGAACTATTAGCACATCGGAACATATATCTTCTTTCTACATTGATGAAGTAATTAAAGAAAACACCATGTTTCATGTTTATGAAGAAGTGGGCGACGGACCTTTCAGCTGTTCGTACATATACTCGAATTGCACTTGCGTGTTCAAATTGTTGACTTCTTTGGGTGGTAATTTAAACTGTAGTCCAAGGGAGAGGACGTCCAGCTGCGTCTGTGTGAACTGAGTTGACGAAAGATTGTGTACATGCTTTAAACCGTCACTAGGAAATACAGTCATATTGGCTGAGCGTGAGAGATAGCTCCGTAGAGAACGAACAGTTCTGACCTTGGTGTAACGAACGGATTCTCTGGAGAAGTTTTCAAATTTGATACGACACACCAATGACAATCTGTTGAGGGCTTCAGCAAAACGGTGGTGGGTTTTTACAAGGCTGCTTACTTCATCCCGAGCAGCATCAATGTACGAACTCGTCAACCTTACTAGATTCACGTTGTTTCTTGGTAATCACTGTCTCTATTTGTGTGTCATATATAACCAACATGTTTTACGTTTGCGACTGATGAGATTAAACGAAATGTTAACATATTGCAACGTATATCTTCTTTCTGCGCTGATGAAGTTATTAATGGGAACCCAGTGTTTCAAGTGTTTCAGATTTACCAACGATCAGTCTATTTTTTTATCACAGTCATGACTAAGATAAGATCATCCAGAAAATTTGAGAAGCTACCTCAGTGACGCGTTCTCACCGCCTTTTGCAACAAAAGTCTAACAAACTTTTACCAGCGCTAGTGATGTTGCTTACCATCTGGAGAAAGCAAAAATTGTAGTGATATAACTAGCTTATACGGTTAGAAATAACTGAGAAAAACATCTCTTGACTTCCTGTAAAGCGGGAGTTGAAAAACCATGTTCTTCTCCAGTCCCACTGAGTGCTGGAATATGTTTGCCAAATTTAGGATGTGTCAGATGATCTCCAGAAGTTAAAGCGTACACATACTTGAATGAATCATGAGCTTCATTCATTACTATTTCGATATTAGCAGCCACATTCACCATACACACTGATGAGTTTCAAACCCTTTCATCAAATGCCACCTGGAATTGCAAACACAACATCGTTTTGCCCTATCTCGTTTTTTCATACATTACGTGATAACATGAATCCGAACAATACCTACTAAACACATAACAAAATACAAATCGATGAGACATTCAGTGGACAATGTGCTAACTGAGGTTGATGAACCCACATAAGTTTATTAACATGAAACTGATGTCCACTGGAAAGAAAGATTAGTTTAACATATTCCAAAAGTTAAAACGTCTTTCTAGCTCCTCATATTAGATTGTTGGGTCCAAATGGTCCAAATTCGGACAGATAAGCACAAATCCAGCAGCCAACTGAAAAACTAGCATCTCCAAATCCGAATGTCTTCGGATCGAACGCTTTAGATTCGTGCTAATTCTAGAAATGGCACAGAAACCGATAAACTAATCTCAGGCTCTTATAGATTATGAACATTTTGTTTAGTCCTGCTATCATGCCGGTTTGTCAACTGACTTCTGTATTCCTATTGAGACTTTTCAGACGAAGATTCTACTCCAACGTGAGATCTCTTTTGTCCACAATATCCACACTACCCACAAGCAGTAAACTACTCACAGTCGATATTCAGAAACAAAAGGACAAGCTCCCAACGCCAGGAAAACGACGGACAAGAAGAGACCATCAAAGTAGCGTGTACACACTATGGGAAAAGTTCCACCAGAGCGAATGACAACTTACTGTCTCCCAATGTAGGTGAATGCACGTCTGTCGTGCAAATGAGTGTACGCGTTTGTGGTCCCATTTTTGACATGATCTGTAAGGGAGTCTGCGCAATAAACGAATTCGCAGGCCAAGCGACTTTTGCGGCCACAATAATTGAAGAAGTTACTGAGTTCTTTGTAAATCAATCATGCAAACATTCACTTCCAATAAAAGTATATTCAGTTGTCAACATGTTAATACACTGGTTCATACTCTCCCTAAAAAGAGTGATATTCCTTCGACAACGACATATTCACTCCCCCAGTAATTTGTGAACGCCGTCTGCATACTAAAATACTATTCGGAGGAGCATTTAAAATTACAGGTCTCTTTCCAGTGACTTTGATTAATGTAGTCGCCGTTACTACGATAAGATATCTGCTTTAGTCCTCTTGAACGTGTATAAATATTGCAGTACTTCAGTACACAAGACTGAACGTTCATATATTGAATCGTGCTAGTTAAACAAACAACTTACAGTGAGAAAACGGGGTCAGAATACCATTGTCCTCTGATTAAATTAGGGGAACGAAAATGTACAAGGGGAGTGAAAAAGACTCACACAGATGCACACAGAGACTCACGACACAGGCGATATCTGCCTCTATTCTTCACCGTATTAGATGACGTTCCGAACCAAAGGTGTCCATTTTCCTTTAGAGACCAATCAAGAGGTTGGAATCATTTTACTGAAACAACCTTCATTGTGATTGTCCTAAAACCATTAAACCAAGTCTTCAGATGACCAGCAGGCTGCTGCTTTCAGCCTAACCAACCACTCGTAAGTATGTGTTGATGTGGCACGCGACCAGCTGGCATTCATAAATTGCGGCCAAACTGAGGGAACATGTGAGAACGGGTTACGATGCTGAGAGGCCGAAAGAACCCACCCGTTCCAAACGTACGTCAGTGAACTTCATCATTACTAACAGGGCGTTCCCACTCCATTTCACTAATGCTTCGAGGACAATGACAGACGAAAACAGATATTCTATGAACAAGAATTCAACTAACTTTGCGACCGAATAATGAAATCACTCTTACAGACGGGGTCACACACTTGTCATTCCACATGAAGACTGAGATCATGCTGACGCTATAGATGGCGTGAGTTGGTAAACGCCATCCAAACATTTGTTGTGCAGCTTGTGATTACATCAGACATTCCGCCAGTGCCGACACGGCTCACGAGGAACAAACTTCTCAATTACCTCCAGCCACTCACCAACAAAGGTTGGAGCATGCGTGGGTTCCGCCAATCTTGCAACAGCATCTTACACTTAGTAGGTGCAAACGACTTACCAACCTGATAAACTGATGACTCTGGTCTGTCTAAGATGTTCTGGACTCTCTGAGAACCCTCGCATATTAGGGCAAATTTGAACAGTAACGAAGAGGATGGACAAACCTGTTGCACCCCACTTGAGATTTTAAGGATCAGTGATACTTCGCTACAAGCCCCAACCCGGCCCAAAGTCTGATAGTTAAATGCTTTCTAGATATTCACTCGCCTCACCGCCACAGTTTCCCTAAATAGACAGTCATGGAATGCAGCTCTGTCAACTTTGAATGAGTAGGGAATTGAAAAAACAGAGAGTGCTTAAGGTTATTTTGGTGGTACATTAGCATTACCACTAAAACTTTCGTCATGTTTTGGTTTGTCTGGCCGTTTATCAGCCTTTGTAAATAATTTTAGCCCAAGGTCACAGTCTTTTAAGTTTCAGTCGTTATTATTAGTTCTTATTTGCCTTTTCGTCGCCTATTCGTGTCAGCGTAAGTACCCAATAGGTGAAGACTTTGTCACTCACCTTGGACTTAGGGCTAAGATCTTACGTTCAAAACCCGGTTACGCTGGTTGGTATGGCGTCATATTAACTACCATCATCAGTGTTTATGCATAGGCAACATGTAGAGTTGTGGAGCTAATTGGCACATGAGGAACCTCATCACCTAAGGAGACACTAATCTCCGATCAGACTGGCAGTGACGCAAAAATAGCGCAATACTTATATGCCCTTATTATTCATGACTCCACTGAGTAGCCAATGTTGACAAAGATGATGGAAAATAAAAGAAGACGGAGACTTTGATTAAATCTCTTTAGGTTAAAAACTAAAAACTATATGAACGTTTTACGTTACAGCTGGAATTCCTAGATCTCACGAAAACTGAGGACACAAAATTGTAATGAGTAATGTATAGGTTTCAGTTAAGTGGGAAGTCTGATTGTTTGATGATGTGATGGTTGTATAAAGAATGGTTAGAAAATACCTATTACGTAACTAACTGGATAAACTTCATTATATGTTCAACATTACTCGTAGTGGATGACAGCTTTCAAATGTATAAGGAAGTATAAGGAAGTGCCAGCCCCGTCATTTATATTTCAAAGAAACTCGAATTACGCCGTTATTAAAATTTTCAGATAGTACATATTCTTGTCACAGACAAGAGTTTAAATCTGGACACGTTTTCATGAGAAAACCCTGTCAACTATTACGCCACTGATATTACATTGGGCAAACGTTTAATCACATCCCCATATCAGTAGTGCTTAGGTCGGTTAATCATCCCTGGAGGTGACACACTTCCCTTCCTTTCAACTCCAGTGAATAACACCGTGATTATGGCTTGACTTTAAGTTAGAATAACATAAAGCAATCAATCGTTGAACTGCATCTTTAATATTAGTATATAGTAGGTACATGTTTTTGGTAACATTACAAACGATTTCAGCTAGAAATTCTGGTCGTGATAAGAATATACACTACCAACGAGCGCTAACAAAAATAAAACTCAAATTTGATGCTACCTCTCAAAAACAGTTCTCCAAACTGTCTATGAGAATGGGAAATCTGAGAACAACGTGAGGAATTGTTCAAACTAACTGAAAATAATAGTTGTTTAGTAAATATAAAACTGGCAAGACGTCAGCCATCAGAAGAATCAGAAGGATATAAGATAACTCAGACGAATACGCAGGATAACCGTTAAAACTACATTTCGTTGCTAATCGTAGCGGAATGAAAGCCGGCGAAAATGTAAACAGTGACTGAATTCTGAGGACTTGGATTATTCCAGATTAAATATTGTTCGTATTCGATCGCAACTTTGACATTCAGATGAGCTTGTCGACTAGCCCAGTTAGAAAGGAAACAGCAGCCTCGAGATGATAATAACTACGGTATCGATCAGAATCAACAGAACGTCTCTGTTCTTCTCCATTCGTAGTGACTGGGCAAACTGAATATCATTTACACAAGGTTATGGTTGACTGTTGGTTCATGCCTACTGTGAAGCTACCGGTGTTCTGGTTTACAAGTTAACCTCAGAGGTGCGTGGGACTGAGTGCAAATTCCGACCTAGTCAAGGATATGCACTACGGATGAGACCCAAAAAGGCAAAACTTGGATCTTGCGTCTACTTTAAAAAGAGCTTAACCGAAAGACATATCCAAATGCAAAAGCTGAGGTCAACATTAATGTTTTCAACTTGAGAAAATCAAAACATCTGTGGGACAGGTGCAACTCCAACGTCAACTATAACTAATTCAACAAAAGGTGAGCTTTACGTATCCGAAAGAAACATTAGGCGCGAAAGTTGTGATCATCGAGGTAAAATCGTTCGCACGGTTTTATCTTATAATGTAACACAAATTTTCATCAGAGTTTCTTCAAAGGGGAATCACGGCCAATCGATAAACCCGTTAGAAAGAAAGTGTTTGTTACACCGTACGGTTTATTACGGATATACTACGGCTTTCCAGTTTTACTAAGTTGCAGAGATGAATTAAGGAAACTGGTAGACTGTTGATTGACTAAGAAAATTCTCGAAAGCAGATAATGGATCAGATCAGGGGGCACTCTGTTAGCACAGACCCAGGAATAAAAGTTACTCATCCAACAAGTATAACCAAAACAATGTAAATTATTTTCCTGATGGTGGTGGGATGCAAAAACCATCATTGTGAATCAATCTACTCTTTCAAGAGCATCAGCCGACTATGTGTATACAAGCTCAAATTAACAATGACTCTCGTTTCTCGTAATTTTGACTCCCCAAATAGCTGAATTACACCTCAGACCTTCATAATTTGCGCGACTTATTCTTGTTCGATTTCTTATCCCTGATTATGGTGTGATGATTCATCTGTTGACTTCAAAGTTACTTAACAGTCCGCTTTAAAGGTGCGTCATTTGTTGATTGAAATTTCCGGGCATCGTCTGCTATAGGCATCTGAACGATATTTGAAAGTACTTTCAAAGACACAATAAATAGTTATTTTGAGTCGCGCCTTCGCTTCAGTACATCAGCGGTGCTTATCTTTGCGGAAATCCATGTTTGAATTCCGGGCAATGTACTTATGCAAGAGTTGTAGTGATTACTACAACGATGATCGGTTATCAGATAAAACCGAACTGTCATACACAGACGGTCAGTCGAGTCCCCATTTGAGTAATGTTTAGTTTGCCCGACTGCCTCAAAACAAAACATCAAGTCTTCTATTACCTTCGACCGATGAGCCCACGTTTAAAACATCCAATCAAACTGAACTCACGGAAATCACGAAGTGTTTTAAGCCGGTTTCACTGTGTTCACTTATAGAGGATTTTACTGATACAACTTGAGCCTCATGCATACTTGATCCCAATTTTCGTAATCACCTGGACCTGCCCTCTTCACACGTTCTGACAGTTGCGAAATTTGAATCCGGTGCTACATTATAAGAGCAGTAGCTTCGAAGAATATATCCTCATTAACGCTGCAGTCAGATGTGAGTAATGTTCCAGTTATCTGAACACAATCCTGTATTATTCAGGAGTAGCCATTCAACAGCTAACAGGTCCTTCAAATATGCCTCACTGTCCCAGCTACACGACTTTGATTTAGGTTTCATTCCCGCCTTGTTTTCCTCCCGTCTGAACTTCACTGTTCGCAAAAACTCAAACATCGTCTTTACCCCTTCTCATAAATTTGTTCTGTAATCAAATTTGCACAGAATCTTACGTCAAGGCTGCCTCAGATGTGCAATTAATTGTATTGAGCTTGCTCTCTTTGACTGTTAGCAAAAAACCCACAAACTTAAGTCACACTACTGCTCATGTATAAGTTGTCCCCATACAGCAAGAAATTTTATTTCCGTTACTCCTTTAAACCACTATTTCTAAAACTAAAACAGATAATTATTAAGTTAACTGGTTGAAGATTATTTAATTAAAAGTGTGCCAACTTCAAATTAATAAACTTCGGATTCAGAAAGCCAATCAATCTTAAAAGTTTAATTTTTGGTAAGATACTTGAAGCAAATAATCACGTTAATATAGAGGTAGATTTCAATAGTTTAGATTGGATTTGGTTACGGTATTTAGGTTACTGAACAGTAAAATCAAAATCGTTGAACAAGGATATATTGACATACAACTTAGAAACCACCATTGATAGCTTCCTAGTTAAACTAATTAGACAGTAGTTACTGAGATCAACTATTTGGATGACCTGTTGTTCCATCATTTTGAAGGTAAGTTTCACCCAGCTACAGTCAAACTCGTTGACTACCGTTAGTAAATCATTAACATTATTACTGTTGTTAAAACAGAGCAGTATGCAAAATATTAACAACGGTCAATCAACTGGTAACTGCTTGTGAAATAAAACCTCTCAGTAGGGTGCAACTACTTTGTGTTTTATTGCACATGCATGTCGGTGATTTTGTGAATTGTGCGACGTTCGTTAAGCTATCGTTTATCAATCATTTAGAATGAAAAGATATCCTATAAACAGTTGAAAAATGTCATCTAATGTAAAATGGACAACTTTTCGCCGCAGCTTCTGTCCTACATCGCAAACGCGGTTATCTTAAATCTCACTAATGGCGATTAAATTTTCGATGAACGGTACTACTTTACCCGCATAAATCTGGCCTCGTCTAAACATGTACACTGTGCCTGTCAACATTACGAGGCGGACACGTACATACGTACACACCTAGTCCATACAAGAGCATCTCTCTTGCAAAAGGGGGGTCAAGATAAAGTCTAACCAATCGATTGTACACAGATCGATCATACAAACAGTCATCATTTTCTTCTGGCTGAGTAAATGCGGCTGTAGATGAATAACTTCTCAACTGGTTAGATGTCCTCACAATCTTAACCAGCCAAGATTTAATTTCGAGCTATGTCCACTGTTGCAAAATCCAGTTAACAGCAGATTTCGGATTAATTCTGAAAATCATTAGGTCATATGTGCTGAATGTTGCTGAACTTTTTCTTCTCTATGAAACATGAGATTCAGTGTTAGATTTATCCGTAATTTCAATGAATCAGAGAAAGCGCACCCCAATTAGTTGGCGTCAGTTAATCTAGTTCAAAAATGCGCACGTTTCATTCGAAGTTGTGGTGTTATAAACAGCGCTGACGCTTACCGATCCTATAGTTTCGGGAATATAGCCATATTTTTAACGACTACCTTAAGGTGTACTTGTGTGACCTACATGGACTTGCTCAGAAAGTAGTCTGCTGTTCGAGATAGGCTCATTGACTGAGTTCCAATTTAAAAGACCCTAACAGACTCAAGTTTTGTTGTGATAGGTCTGACCGCTGATGCCTACACTCATCCAAAACAAACACTGGAGGCTTATTGTAGTTTTGGCATTTGGTTCCCTTTCCAGTGACTCAAGAACAATGGTTTGCAATCGACGTTGTTTCAAAATCTTTTTTCACCGTCGATGTTTCGTTATCAAGAAACCCAAACGTTCATTCAAGTAGGACAGTATGGATTAATTGTGTTGGATTATTAATCTGTACTAATTTAAAGTCCAAACCACTGAGCAGTAGTTAAAACATTACTTAACAAGTTCAGTGCGATCAATAACTGCAACTTGACTGGTGGATTCTGCTTCGGAGGTTATTGATTGGAGTTTACAGAACACCTATTGTGTCTTCTCACTAGCCACAGAGTACACCATGAGTACTGTTCTTAATTAGTTGTAACTAATAGTTCACATGTGACGGTTGTGTCATGTCTAATGTGAGGTCAACTAAATTGTAGTCAACGCTCTCGCAGCAAGAAGGACTTGCTGTTATAGTCCTCCTTAGTGTTGAGACAGGTGTGCAATATCTGCGTTGATCTGTGTCCACATCGGTTGCCACTTATTCACAGTTAACTCTCATTGGTTCTCTCCCTTGGTCAACAAAAACGGCTTAATCTTAAGAAAAAAACAAGACACTACAGAAAAGCGTACGGTACACTGTGCTTTGTACTGAGCAATTAGACTGAGTTCACTTTTGAACAAACCTAACTAGCTCACAAACGCTGTGATTCAAACTGAGTTTTGGAACATTGTTACAATGAAGTTACATAAACCGTTGTAAAAACTCTGTAACAATGAAAATGTGCAGGAAGTTCTGGCGAACTAAGCCTGAATCGATCGGCTACAGAGTGGTCTCTGTTGGAGCAGAAAATCTGTGTTTCAATGCAATGTGCCCCATATGATATTAATCACACCGAACACACACAAATATAGATAACGACTTAGGGTTATGGCGTTTATTGATCCCCTTCGACACAAAGAATGTACGAAACAGTCACCTGCACGCACATCAACAACTCTGGTCGTTTTGGTAGACATAGAGTAGATATTAGAATAGCTCAAAGGTGGAGCCACTTCACACATCTCAGAGTTGCTCAGTTTTAAATCGTCTAGCTTTACAAACAACATAGGTAAAAGAATTTCCACTGTTGAATAGTGGCTGAATATTTTATTTGTACAAATTGTGAATTCATGAATGCCAACTCGTTAAGCCCGAATACCTCTTAGGTACAAGAATTATATCGACCCGAGTGCCAACCACAATGTTCGTGATTGCTAGTGTTCATGTTGTACATTAATAATGTCTTAATTTGAAGAAGCAGGCTATAAACGAGTTTTGCCTCCGGCTTAACTACTACATACGGATAGTTTTACAGATGTTGTACATGGTTAGTGGCTGCAAATCGCACAATTGAATTAATAAATTGGGACTTCTATGAAAAGTCCGGGTTAACCAACTTCAACAGTAAAGCATAAATGAAAAATATATAGTTCAATACATTCTACCGCGTAATTACCGTATGTGCCAGTCAGTAAGAATGAACATTCTAGAGGAATTACAAGAAGTGCTTATAGAAAAGACAACATAGGCAGATCAAACCAGCTGTAAATAACTTGTTTATGACCATTGAAAATGACACAGAAAATTACAGTTTTGATTGAGTAAGACAATCGATAATTAAACAACACTCTCTGAACCCCACAGGTTAGTGTTATTTGGACTTTCTCGAAGTATGCTAACATTTCCACGAAGAGCTCCGAAAAGTGGGCAGGGTAATCGAAATGTCTCAGAGGTCATATACTAAATTGAGTAGTAATTTATATGTGTTACAGATTACATGATGACTGTTTACTAATGGTTGCCTATAGTGATCACCTGAACTTAACCTTATGACAGTCGATTAACTTGCAAGCGCCGTCATTTTTGTGCAGGAAAGTATGAACCTTTCGGACAATCCGCCTCGAAAATATACATAGCTTGCGATTCTAACAAAAACGACTAAATGACTTCTACTTCTTCAGTATATAAATGAAACAGAGTCTGGTTACATTTTTTAAAAATTTTTCGATGCCCAGGCATCAAGCAAGAACCAAGTTGATCTCAATTGAGTACTTTTTAAGTGTTTTCGCAAAACAAGTTGAAAACTGTTCAGGATTGCTGCGGCGAACGACAACTCTATCGCTTATAGACACTTTTCAGTTATCGTACGCCAGACCAACAAAGAGGGGTTCAACTTAATCAGTGTTTTACCAACACATCGACATTAACAGTTCAGAGGATTGCACAGAGAATACTAGTGAACAGGTGTATTTCCTGGATGTCATTATAACAGGCTAAGATGGTCGAACCTACGGAAAGATGCACAGGACTTTGAGAATTTATAACACTCAGTTTGACAATTTTGTTTCATTGATTGCAAAAACCTAACCCTATACACTGTCTAACTGTAAATACGTTATAGCTCTGTGAAACTGACATTCTACAAATGTAGGCGGATTTTCAAGATAAAGTATTCGTACAGTATGACCATCCGAAAAGTTTTACATCGAAAGCGACGCAATCGATTAGACTTTATTTCAGGTCGTTCGCTGTAACTGAAATCCTGTTTTTACTAACGCACTTTTCAAAGAGACACCAATGACTGATTACAAGAAAACTTCAAACGCCAATCAAAACACGCTTGCGTGCAAAATTCTGTCCCTTTTCTATCATCTTGTCAAACCTCGTGATAACTATGTTGTACTGTTATCGGTTTTGTGTATCTACGTTACGTTTCCCACGTCTGGTGTTTTAAATTAGAAGTGATGTTGATTTTCCATGTAAACAGAACATCACCCACAACTAATAACGGCTGTCACATTCTCACAGACTGTTCAGTTGGACCCATTCAACCAGAAGAACTAGATTCGAGTTTCGCTCACACTAGAGCAGCTCGTCGGTAATGCATATCTTCGTCACTGCCGGGACGTTCAATTTATTAAAAACGCATGGGATTATTATCTCATGTAGAGAAACAGTAACGTGATTAAATCAGTTTTACGCCACAGTGGTGTTCCTCTGAATATTTGTGCCCGTTCTGTTTAGATCGAATACCATGAGCCTGAAAGTCAGTTAACAATAATCTGATTCTGTACATGTCGTTTTTAATACCAAGTGTGCAACTCAGAAACTGGCAGACAACTAATCCCCTCTTGCCTTAATACAGTCAACCCCACGTGTCGACCAGCCGCTGATTAACTGCAGACAGTCCTGCAGCGAACGACCTATCTGATGACCCCGAATTCTCTCCCTGACAAAGTGATGCACTAATAACTAGCTCTGATAAGAGCAAAACTTTGGGTTTGGTACTCTCCCAAGCCACAAAAGGTGTGATCGTATATTAAAGTTGAAATAAAGTACCAGCGTTGTTTTAGTTGTGAAAATTAAACAGCCTATTACTCGTCCGTATTTACGCAATGTCATCTGAATCCATGCAGAAGTTCTCAGATATAAAGTTTTGCGCCCACACAGACGGTTCATCTACCACTTCAAAACAGGGCTTTGTTAGTTGCTCAATATTTTGACTTATATAAAACAAATGTTGTATTGCTGGTGTTGAATTTACTATCGCTGTTGTTACCGCTTAACAAAAATAAGGTCAGTCATGATGATGTCTGTAATGATGATAATGAACCTGAGTTGGTTATGGTATACAACTTGACTAAACTGCACAACCCGAAGATCTCATTTCACTAGTAACTGACCGACGTGAACATCCTGTGTTCAGGTGACAGTTAGAATTTGACAACCAGCTGAGCTACAAACTCAAGTACTAATTCATTTCTTGAAGGAATTTGTATGTTCTTACTAAGAGCTTTCAAGTTCAGAAAATCAACCGCATAAACCACCGATTCATATCAATGCCAAAATCAAACTGAGGCTCTCGAATTTCTGCTCACGATCTTTGCTTATAATCAGTCTTCTGTTGTTGGTTTAATGTTGACCCAGGCATTGACAGCTTAAGCTATTGAGTGAATTCCCAAAAGGTTTTTCTTTTGTCGTGTAGTACGCTTTTTGTTATGTTGTTGCTCTTCAATAATAAAGCCAAAATCATGTATTAACCCCACGAAATTTGCCATAATATAAGGAATTTTTTAGCAGAAAGTTTTGACACAAATTTGACTGAGCACACCAGTGTCCCACCAATACGGGTAGTGGCACATTTGCCAACTTAAAATCTATCAAATTAGTTCATTATCATAGATTGTAAATATGGTCCTAATTTGAACATAAGTTTCCTAAGGTCTAACCGATGGCCTTGAAATCTTTTCATCGTTATCAATTTCTATTTTTCATATAGTGAGTTACCTGAAAATCTGTACGAAATGTAATATGTAACGTACTACACTGTCAATAATCTTGGCACAACAAGAAATCTGCCAATATTACAAGCCCAGTCACATACGGTAATTAGATCAGATCACCTGCTCTGTCTTACAGCTAAGTGAATCGCGGACAGTTAATCCGATCGATTTAGCCTTGTTCTAGTTGACCTGGACAGACACAATGTCCCTTCTGCACCGTGTCTCTGGACTGGCAAGGTTCACACAACACACAACACAACCAAAAACAAAGGTACAATTACTTCTCAGGCGGCGTACATGGTTTGTCATACAGTGAACTGTTCAACCAACCAACTATTAGGCCAAAGTGACCGTAGAGATAGATGATCAAAACCTGATCAATTTTATCAATCTCAAGAAGTGTCTTCACTGGTAATGTGTACTTACTAGGTAAACAAACACTGGCAGCTTTGTGGATGTAGCTATGTTGTGTGGCAACCTTCATATCAGTATATTACTGCTGAAAGGAAGATAGTTAATTGTAAAGCAACAACCGTTGACCTTGGGCCAGTAACCACTCTCAAAATTGATCCTGGCTGAGCGTTCAACTATATTAATTCAGCCGTATCTGCTATGAGGTCACTGAGGTCATGGTCAACATGGTTGCTTCATGGGAGCCTGACCGGAGTTTCAGCCTAACTAGCGGCAATGATGTACGCTACTGAAGAACGTAACAAGGGCAAAATTGTGGTGAACTGCTTTTGTTCGAAAAGAATTAGATTAAAGGCCGATTTGAGGGGTAGATATGTGACCACTTGTGAATGGTGTTCAACTTCTACACAGATTTTCATCGGTTAGCTTCGATTCTAATGGCTGAGTTTGACAGACGATGACGTTAAATTCTGCTGTGGGACGTGAAGGGGAAACAACATATCTCAGCAGACACGAATAACACGCGTACCGAATTAGTGCACAGACAGTTACAAATGCAAAGTCCGCATGAGAAATTAGTGGTTTTCAATCATAGTTTGGCTATTTCAAAATACGTATTTAAGGTATGATAGTTTCAAGGGCGCGTATTCAACTGCAGAATGTAATAATGGCGCTGTCTATCTTTAGTGCCGGTTTGTAACGGAGTAGATCACCAGTATCACGGCACAAAGCTATTCGGATTTTCATTTGGAAGGGCAGATATTATTTGTTAATCTAATCACGTGATATTTAAATATAACACAGTACATATCAGTGTGCACCTAACAACGTCTCACAAACTGCACATTAACTTGACTGCAGACTTCGCTTCCAAATAGATCCCATAAAATAAACTGACCATAGAGATTTTTCCCTGCTACCGATTTCCGCCTGCCATAAGCGCTCTCTCCATGCTGTTCATGTCAAGTTCACTGCCACTGCCTACTCGTGTCAATACGATTTGTTTTCACTAACCCTCATGCGTCAATCGTTGATTTCTTAAGTCTGTCATGCTACAGATTAAGTAGGCAACTCTTGAACTGAGCAATGTGCCTTCAAATGAAGTTCACTACTATACATTGCTGTTGGTGAACAGCAATGAATTCAGGAAACAAGCGGTTTGACGAACCAGTAAAATACAAAGTGGAACGTGAAGGTATTGGGTTGATGCAGGGTAACAACTGGACGGAAAATCTTGGAGGTGGTGAACTGAAATGTCATCAGGGGTTTGGTGATCACAAACCTTTCTCTGGAAGCGTTTGTCAGACGTCGAAGTTAACATTTCGCTTTCTCACATCAGTCGCAAACTTAAAGCATGCAGTTCATGCAGGTGTGTATATGTGTAACCTACGGAAATATATCGTACAACTACAAACAGACAAAAAGTGGACAAACATTCATCTGAAGTGTTGTGCGACCAACATTAAGACAAACCGGTGGGCTGCTTCAAATAACGACAAATAAGGGATGACAATAAATAGTCCTTTGATAAGTGAACATACGCTATCTTAGTTGTGCCAGTCCATAATTTGTATAGAAGGATACAAAAATCAACGAAATAATAATCGGGTAACATGCATGCGTTTCTTATGTATGCTGAACCTAGAAATGGAAAATTCAAACGAACTGCCATTCTTACCGAGACACTGATACAGTAGGTTCTTAGCACAGAGGACAAATGAGAGGACACCTATCAATCATTTCACCGGTCTCGTTATCCAACGTGATAAAAACAGCTTACAGGTAGAATGAACAGTAGGACCAAAAGCGGAAAGAGGTGTTAAGAGAATATAAACCTATAATACCATAGGATTATTATAGTACACTTGTTGCTGTTCACAGCCGGTGAGAAAAGGGAATGCTAAAGATAATGATGTATGTACATCATGGACTGGAGTAAGTATTGCCTTCAGAAAGACCAATGGACTACAAACCCTCTGTCTGTCGACACGTTTACTGAGTATGATTACCCATGGAACCACTTTGGACATAAAATCGATCCACTTAGTGTGCCATCCAGGTTGGAAAGCTTGACATAGATCTGATAAAGATATGGAACAAGTTAGCCGTCATTTCTGTCCAACGACTGATCCAAAGTGTGTAATGAAGAGAAAACCTCTGTAAACGGTTAAACTACAAGATACTGAACTACTGCTGCAAATGTAACTTTTATCATGAGTCACCTAACGACTGCTTCGTTTTTATCCTCATTTTCGTGAACTACTCAAAACGTGAGAACACGAAATATTCATAACGATAACCACGACATGGTTGGTGGTGGGATTTCTATCGCACCGTCATTGTAGCAGAACTGTGTAAAGCTGTTCATACTTGTTCCAGAGCTCCAATAGGCTGGTATATACATAGGGTAACCACGCTTCTCACCCACAAAAGTTAAAATTCCCGCGGTAAAAAACATTTTTGGGGATCGATTACTAAGCGGAAAACTTCGTCTTCTATATGCCTATATTTCGGTACCATTGCCATAGTAGGTGTTAATCTCTTGGCTCAGTGTTCACAGTTCCGAGTTTACACTGAGTCGCGTTATGACGGGGAAAGCAGCACCAATTTTCGTCGCTGATCTGATTTGAGTTGTCTAAATAAAACGGGGACTTCGGCTGTTAAAAGTACTGTTACAAAAATTTATAATCGGCCATGAGTAAGCTGAGTCAGTCATAACGAACTAGCTGGATGTTTACCTTGGACCTCTCTGAAGTGGAATTTAAAAGATATTGACCTACTCTGTCTACACGTTTTCCTTGTGTATCTGCAGAGGTTGAAAACTAATATTGTATGTGGGGCGTTTGTCGGGAGGCAAATGTTTTTGTTATTGCAGCTTCCCAGATGCAGTCAACTCTTTCTGATAAAAACGTTTTTCAGTTACTATTTCCAAATGTACGTAGGTGACCATCACGTTTTTCAGCCAGTCTGGTGTGTGCTTAGATAGTCTTACTGCACCCATCTAATTTAGTGCGGAGCCACCAACTACACTGTCCAGTATATCGTATTCACGTAGTTCGCTAGGACTGACTCGAGTTAATCAACATTGGTTGTCACCTGTCAGAGGTTAGAGGTTCTGACACCCGAAATATGCTAACCTTAGTTAACTTTGATCGTACGAAGCTGTAAACTGTGGCAATTGTTATAGTATTGCGACGTCTTGCAGGTCGTGGAAAGTGAGCTAAAACCATGCCTATAGGGCTTTCTGAATTCGTCAGTGCAAAGAAAGTACGTAATATTTCTAATCCAAATAGACGGCTCAGTCCACTGCCTCACTAGCAAACAGGTTTCATGAAACACCGTCCTGGATATCTTGAAATTAGTTAGGAGAGAGCTTCCAGCCAGATGTGTACACTGTCTAGCAGAAAAACTTGCCTCAGGAACATTGTACGTAAGACTACCCCAAGTGCTATTCAAAGAACTATATGTTCTCTAGATTTCTGTGAATGCTGTAAGACTGTAATGGTCACGTTTACCGTACAAATTTGCAGAGTGGTCAGCTGCTTGTTTGCCCGGAATGTTAATTCAGCATCGTAGTCCAATTGCTGTGGATCCACTGAGGATTGTTTAACAGTGGTGGCAATGTTTTCGATAGGTGACGTGTTGTTGTGCTTAGCCCCTGGAATGGTAACTACACAAAGTTTTGATCGACAATTCTCGGTTCCAAGTATGCTCACATTAGATGAGCAAACTCATGTTTGGATAGGAGGATTCGCATGTTATACACAGGATCCAGCGGTCTTCGTTTTTCAAAACAACGAAAGATGTGTTTGTGAAGAGAACCATTTGGATCAACGGATCACACTAACTGCTTCCCAAGTACTCTACAAAATATTTTAATGCTACCGTAGATTGGCTCAGTTGTTTGGCCAACGGCTTGAACATAAATAAGAATCTTCTGTACAACCCCGGTTCAGGAGGTTTTCTCGTACAGGTGGTGTTTAACCTAAGACGCGTTACTATATGGAGCTGTGGCAAAAATTCCAGAATTGAAAAGTGCTTAGTATTTTGTCTTGATCACCATACACTAAGAAATTCCTTAGTTTATTATCCTGCACCAGCAAATATATTATTTAACTAGATAACCATCTATAACCTTGTCATCATTTGCAGAATCTTCACTAAATTTGAAACATATATGTATGTGATTTTCTCAATCAAAATATGGAATACTGAATGGTAGTAGAACTAGAAAAGCTTTTAGCATCTATGCCGCCCAGTTCGGAATTGATCACTTTGATAGCCTTAAAGCAACGTGCGATTAAGTTGGTTGAAACACTGACGTGTCCTTTCAACCACTCATCTTCAATCAGTCATCTCCCAAAGATATGAAAAGAAACCACAATTGTCCGCATTTCCACAGATGAATTCACAGATGTGGACGTACAGTTCTGTCTTCGTTTTTCCTTGAGTTAGTGGGTGTTTTACTGGAAAAGACTTTCAGAATACATGTTGCCGGGCTTTTACCCTCAAATCAAAGCAAAGCGTTGATTTGTTAAGTTATTCTCAGATGTATCAAACTTATCACTTTCTAGTGCTCTATGAACCAAGATGACTGAGGATGGACTGCTCGGTGATTATGTCTTTTTACACTCCTCTGGGGTTGCAAGGTCGATTAGATCAATCTGTTGCGCTTCAATAATGCTGAATACTTATAGCATTCTGGAGTTATTTTTGGATGACAGGAAGATTATCTCGGTAGGCACAGATTAAACGTCTTAGTCAATGATGATTTGTCCAACCCGTTTCCAACTTCGAGTGGCGTTCCTCAAAGGCCAACTTTGAGATCACTATGGTTGAGTCTAACCCATCTTGTCTGCCAAACTTCGTCGTATCGCTACTCAGTTTTGCGCTGATTGCATGCAAATATGCTGAGTTGCAGAAAATTTAGAGGCCATTCAAAATAATTCAACTCTGTTTGGTCAGTGGTAAGTGTGATATTACCCAAACATGTAATACCGATAAATGCAAAGTTCTACGCGACAACCATCACATTTCTGAGGATTAAATATGTGGTTGATAAGTGAATTATGGGCCTCGATTGAAAAATGGTACAGAAATCCAGCTAACAGATACTCTGGACCTACTTACAAATTGTGCAGTAAAAAGCAGAGGTAATGGGTACGACATGTAGATAGAATGAGTTTAGAAGACTGCATCATGATTTCTTCTCCGAAAGTTGAAACACTTGAACATAAACATGTAGGCTTGTCCTCTGTGTACAAAATGACAAAGCTTTCCAAGGAGGATATTTAGGAGAGTCAGAGCTTTCCAGATGAACTCGTACCCAGAATGCCTGGAGAAACCAGGTTAATTTTCAGTTAACTACAAGCACCTGACGGACGCTTTTATGGCCAGAACTTCTGGGTTAACGGTTGCTTACTGTGGAAAATGCTGCTCAAATCTGTGCTCACGACTGACTCAGCTTTAACCGATCGAGGTATAGAGTCAGCTGGCCTCATGCTTAAGGCTTTACCGCAGGTCAGCAGGTACATGTCTGTTTGTATGTCCACCTGACGTTTGCTTTCTGGCTTTATGTTCCCATATCAACTCTGTTAATGTGCCGCAGCAATTTGCAACTGCTGTCTCCGTTGAGAAGCTTTATGTCAGCGTGTTTCTTCTTAGAGCAAAAAGCGTTTATTCGCGCTTGTAGACGACCTAACAATAGTTTACTTTCCGAGTAGCACAGCTGTAGTAAAATAAGCACATTAGATCCTTCTGTGTTCTGATCATTCTTATGAACCAGTTGATGTTATGCATTCGTGTTTACAATTGATATCAGTTCAACTCGGTTAACTGGAACACCGCACCACTAGGGTTTTGCCGCCAATTACATAGTGTGTTAAGTTGGAGCGTTCTGTTTGTGTAGACAACCATAAGAACAAAAGCAGTTCTTTTTACGGTAATGACTTAGTAATCTGTCCACAAACTATACCTACTCATCCTTAGTTCACACACTGATTGAGGAAGACCAAAGTTGCATAGCCGTGTGCAACAAGCCCTGTGCTTGAAATTGTGGACAGAATGCTACCCGAACGACATTCTCATGCTTTACACATTCATGTAGTCCACTGCTGATAAACATTTGCTGGTAAAACATATAACTTTATGCAAGCTCAATAAATAAGAAAGTGCGTCTTAAGGAAGAGTGCGACCTAGCTAGTGGGTCCGAACTTCAGTTTGATTTTCTCTTCGTAGCGCAAACAATGGTTCATGTTCTAAACAATTTATATCAGGTGAAGCATTTGAGACAGTGAGTTCTGTTTAAAGAAAGTTTCGTGAGGTCAACATATTCCACATTATTCTGAAACTTTTATACCTGCGGTTCCACAGACAATAGAATTTATTTCACGATGACTAAGAAGCTCATAACCAATTTAATTTTGTGGGCCCAAAAACTTTTAGGTATATACTGTCGTCGTAATTACTCAGAACAGGGATCTAGTTTGATCGATTACATTCAAATTTGTCATTTCCAGCACATTTAAGGAATTGCAGCGTAGAAAACTTTTAGTTGAATTCATTCTTAACGTTCAATAACAGTCAGTCGGCTAGTTAGTCGCTGGACAAAAAATTCGCGCACCACCTCTCATTTTGGAGGGAAGTGGAAGTAGACTTGGAGGGATAAGGCATGCCTAAGACCCAGTTTATGAGACTACGAAGGATCGCAGAGGTGCTTGTTAGTTAGATCGAAATGAAAACAGAAGTAACACTCTTTAGAGTTCAGATCTAAGAGATTAATGAAATAATAGGAGAAAGTAAAGCGAATGTAGGTGGGGCGTATTTATTATAGATTAGAGTTTTTTCGATCGTATTAGGGGCATAGAAGTTGGAGCTCATTGCTCATTGACTCGATTGAAAAGTACGTAGAATGACGTCATGTAGAAGAGGTTTTAAGTGTTTTGATGTAACAGCTTGAAAGCCTGATTTGTAGCAATTTGTTGACTTCTGATGCTGCGTTACATACGAGAGCTTCTACGTCTTTTGATATCACACCAGTGACTGTTCCTTCGAAATTTTTATAAACTGTTTTCTTTACTCACGAAAACCTGAGTGTTTTTAGTTCATCCTGACGAATTTAGTGTAACTTATAAGGTATACTTATTGCAAATTACGGACTGATTACCAAGTGCTCAGAAAGTCCGCACTGTCATTGGTTAGATGGTGCCTGTTAACTGCGTTCATTTGCATAGTAGTGGAGCCGAAAACGGGATGCCGTCTAGTATCAGGGATCAGGGTACAAGATTAAGGATTGAAAATGTGTTGAAACGGTGTGTCCTACGTTGCAAAGTTCGCAAAGTGGCTGCTAAACCACTGAAGTTTTAATCAGTGTAAGCGTAAAGAATGGATGTGTCTAAGTCGTTTTGGTTTCAAAACGACGGTCATCCGGCTAGTAAGTCTCTTGAGTGCGGAACTCCTCAGGAAAATCTTCGAAAACAGTGTACTTTATTGCTAAATTACGGTAGTATTCTAACTGGTTCCAATCGGAAAGAATACCTGCATTATATTCCGCCGTTTATGAGCTGTGGGTGGCCACTTCAGTGACTGACAGTATAGGAGTAAAGCTCGCCTTTGCTGTCAAACTATCATCTACAGCGCTTAAACCACCGGATACGTTGTCGATTTCTATTGGTTGACGTAAATTGTCCGGGATACAATTCTAAACCCGACTGACATAGAGTACGTTGATTGCAATTAATCTGTATCTTCCATCTGGTTCGTCTCCCTACTGCGTGAGTCTTTTTCGTACATACTTGGATGAGGGTGACTTTGTAGTAAACCAATACCCTTGCAAGCATGATGAAAACTTCAAACATAGGCTACCTCTGGGTGTTCATGGAGTCGAACTGAGTGTTCATCTTCGTATGAATCAATCCACGGATTTCCGCTCAAACTGGATGGAACAGGCGTCGTACGTCCCGCATGCTGAGGAAGCACAACGTGGTAAACATTCGTCTCGCGTATCTGAAAAGGAAAATTTATTGGTCATAATGTGTTATATACGGAACACCGGATACTTGAGCTGTTGTCTGAAAACACATTACCTGAATGGTCACGTTTTACAGATGATTCCTTTAAAACTATACTGGTTAAACTTGGAATAGTAGGTTATTGCTTTCGCCATCAAAAACCGAACAGAACTCACCCATAATTACAAAGTTGCTTATCAATTTCAAGTTAATGTGTTACAAAGGACTCCTCGATGTTTACCCTCAACGTTTTCACACGATGGAGCTATGAACAATTCACATACCATAACAATGCATCCTGATCTTCTAAACATAAATAAACCTGATTACTACTCAAAAACGATAGTGCGAAAATTAACTTTAAAACTATCAATGGCGCAATGTTCAACACACTTATCTCCTTAGGTTGGAGCTCGACTGCATAGAAAAATTCTAATCTAACACTTTTCTCGAAGAAACCGTTTGAGGCGGTTTATACAACTGCGAAGGTTGATGTGCAACTTGTAGGGTCAAAAATTCCAGTTTGACATTTGTAAAGTGATCAATTTTCGACTTTTGCATATTAAAATGTGTTGAGCTGTTTGCAGTACTTCTTTAAAAAGAACTCAATGGCTTCAAGTTAATCTGCCTTCATGACCCATAACTGTTGATTACGATGTGCCTTCAGGTGGCAGTCTATCAACTTTACAAAAGTCTTTTCATATTGACGAGGTTTTTACAGAATTGTTGTTAACGTGAAAGACACGTCATGGGGATCAGAAAGGCCGAAAAATCTAATCCATCAACGTTAGTAAGCCATCTCTCTATATCTACTCTCACCGAATTATGCGAACTGAAGTTTTTCTGCTGTACCTAACGAATTTTCGACTCACTTTACGAAGAGATTATTTAGTCAGCTGAACAGTCAGATCCAACTATTGATTGATAATGACACCAGTCATTCTGAAAGTGAAACTGGATTTATGCAATAGGCTTGTTTCAGACTCCGTTAGTGTAGATGGGCACAATGCATCTTGGATTGCCGATTTTCACTAGCTGTGGTCGCATGGCCTTGAAATGGATTTTATTATGTTTCTCGATGTACACACCCAAGCCGAAACCTCAGAGCCGGTTTCGTCCTTATTTGATTTCACTAGGTTGAGATAATATGAATGAAGATATTATGAGATAGTAAGGTAGTATGAGTGAAAGATCAAATCAGCAATTCTGTGCGCTACGAAACAAATCTCTTATCTGTTCGACCATCAGTACTGTCAACATCGTTCGTGAGGAGGAAATTTAAATTTACTTGCTTTGCAGCATGTTTGGCAATCCTCCGTTCAGGCTGTCTGCACTTAAGGAGTCCAAACATAAACGAAATCGGTTGAAAAGTGTCAATTCGGAGGTAGGTATCAGAAGAGATTGTAACACAGATTTAACTTTGTTAGTCTTGGTCTGCCATAAACGAAATATTGTTTGTCAGCAACATAAAACTCTATATAGTGTCATATTTCCAAGTATACGAAGAGTGATTTGCCGGAAATGATGTCTTGCAACCACACTAGAGTTCAATTGGTGGCAGTGAGGTTTACTGAGGACAGTTTTGTTATTTTGGTACAGGTTTCAACGTACTACTACTGCGCATAGCATGATAGATAATATGATGATATGCCACTGATATGTATGAATTTGATGTGCCACTGAACAAATTGTGCACTTGACTGATCGCAGCCTGATGGTCTCTGTCCGCTAAGTACGGGGGAGAAGTGCTGTGGACTGGAATTACTAAGCGTCAACCACAAAACACTTCTCAGTAATTATTCATACTATTAAATAACTGTCTCTTCTTATGGTCCTGGCGCTTAGCCTACATCAGCATTTAAATGTGGTGAAACGAAGCTAACGGCCTGCCAGACGTAAGTTTATCATGTGTGAAATATGTTATTTATTTTCAAGAAGTAGACACCCTGATTTTGAATGTTTTAATATAGACATAACTATTTTTATTAGTTAGGTCCTTTCTCTTCTACTTCTTTACTTTCTCTCTTCATATAAAGGGCTTGCATTTTTCTTCTTCATGGGTGTGACAGTTAACATTAGTTTGAACCACTGATATATTGTTGTCTGTGGTGATAACGATGATGAAAAAACTGATGCGATTCACAGATTGTCCGTGGTTTTTTTCAGAAAAATGTATTTTTCTACTACCTCCTTCAAAAACGGGATGACTGTAGAATTGTTTTGCTTTTAAGTTTTTGGTTCATAGGTTTTTGTAATTTAACCGTCTTTGGGCAACGACCAACAAGCCTAACAGGTCATCCATTGTTCCTCACTCATTTGCAGTGTTGGCTCCTCCTGGTCGGTATATTTAAGCACGAATCAAGTTGTCTCTGTAAGGAAGATAATCTGTTCAAGTGATCAACCAACTCGGGCTACTTCGAAAATCTCAAGTAGAGTACGATTGTTTTTGCCTCATGACAGCATATTATGTAGGAGTCTAGGTTAATATGGCCAGTACCGTTCATAACATGCAAATTATTTTTATTCCAGTCCAACAGCACAACTTACGCTCCAACTTACAAGTGTAGTAAGACAACCCACTCAGAACTAACAATTCCATCATCTATCCAAGTTAATATCCCATGAGTTGATATTTGGTTTCACTTGGACAAAACAGATATATGTTTGTCAAAACAGCAAGATGACAAACGTTGCGGGATGTTAACATTTCGATTTATCTCATCATCAGCATACTAAGTACATACAGAATACATAACAAAGGCGCATGACAACAATAATTGAACAGAGTGAATTTTTGGTTCAAAAGCCCGCTCCCAGAGGAGGGGGACGGTGTCAACCATCCACTTTT
>LUCH01000283.1:13493-41700 GCA_013368495.1 Paragonimus heterotremus | reverse complement strand
TTTGAATTATTCTCTCGTAACTATGTGCTATCCGTTTCAGCTTACCAATCGATGTAAGGCGAGGAAAAAATCGGAAGTAACTGCCTAATAGTGTTTCAGTTTTCAAGCTGTTCCAGAAAACAGTTCCCCCAAACAAACATAAATTTAAAGAAAATCATGAAAAATGTATTCAGCATCAATCTGAAATATGATGAGGTTTTGTGACTCAGTGCAACGGTATATTACAACGTAAACACAAAAGTGCGTCAAACAGGCTAGAGGCGCTTGGGAGACATTACAACATTTCAATATTGACGCCGCTAACATGATGGCGGAAATCAAATTGAAGCAATCAAGTTTAATCACAAATAAATTAACTGAGTATCCGGCTGGAATCTAAAACCTGTGGTTGCAAAAAGTCCTTTGAAGACGTTTGTTGCTAGACAATGAGTTCATCCTCTTACCTCTTAAGGATTACCATACTAATCACTGCAGTGGTGAATAGATGGTAGCGAGAAAGCAATTTGAGTGAATGATTCATTTCTAAAAAGGACGGCAAAAGGTTCCATATAGATGCTTAAACTGCTTTCATTGGCACAGAGTAACTAATTCCCTACAACTGTGAACAGATTTTGCCCTTACGCACTAAGCAGTATGAACAGTATGTATCCGTTACTGAATCTGCGACGTGATTGATAACTTCCCAATCAACCGTAAACTCGATCATTTTCAACACTCTAGTTAAACAAAAATCTTCATGTCAGAGTAGCTATAGCATGATACCACAAGTGTTGAAACTTGAGTTAAGGAGATATGTTTACACTCACCCAGAGGACTTGATGCAACGGAAGCCACTCACTGTGAAACAGTCTACAACACTTCTAGCTTATATTGAGCGCATGACTTTAGTATCCGCTGAATAGTGTTTATTATATGAAAAACGCCCAACTTTAAATTGTGAGATCATAAAAATAACAAATTCCATCATGTATGCTTTGGCAGAATCAAAAAATAACATGCATACCATAAATTAACAACATATCTCGATGGATTACCACTTCAATTATTCTGTATATGAACCAATCATCGGAGTATTAAACCCAGTGTTTACCGAACAGTTTGTTGAAATCAAAAGTAGGCAGGGTTAGTGAGCTGAAAAACAATGGAAACAAAATAACACTTCCGCTGGGGTAAACATGTAATATACCTTTACCGACTGAACGGTGTCAAAATGTTTCGAATGGTTGTTACAAACAGTGAAACTCAGTCAACGGTTTCGTTACCATCACTTAACCACCACTCACAGATGATCACGCCCTACAACGTCAAGCCGAATTCTCCCAGCTCTTTTTTAAACAAGTATCATAGTTTCGGAATTGGTCGTTATTAGAGCTTACATATTAAACGAAACCTTGGCTTGTGGCGTGACGAACCCTAGTTAATCTTTTTACTATTATTTGGGAATGGTCTATCAATGGATCGCTGAACTCCCATTAAGTTTAGTCGGATGAACGCGCTTTCAGCGCAGTGATCACCATACTTATTGCTCGGGCACTTAAGCCTGATTTAAAATCTCAGTCTACGGATAACCTCTAAATAGTGGTAAATTTGAGTCAGCTACTTTCATAAAGAGAGCTAGAAGAAAAGATATCCAAACGTGTCTGCGGGCGTTGTTATCTGAACCTCACTCAACCACATCCAAAATCATGTGAAACTTACCAGTAAACAAAGAATGTCACTACTGAGATGAACAAACTTATGGACTGTGAAGAACAAGATAAGTGCTGTCATTTTTCAGAAAACAACAAGCTTTGTTGTATGTAAAAGATGTAAGATAGTCACAACTATTTACTGAAGCATCAGGTTTTGTTCTATTACCAACATCGCAAGAAATCGGGTCAATACTCCTGTGCCCATTCAGCTGTCTACCAAATATAGTACAGTCTTAACATACATACACTTACCGACTTAGAGAAGGGTTGGGTTCCATCTACCTTGGTTGGTGTTTATATGATTGAAATGTATCTTCTTTTTGGGCAATACCGAAAGTCATTCTGAGGAAAAAGAGCTGGTACTTTGGTGAATCAAAGTCTCATCTCAGAAACTAGGTTGATGAGAGTACATTGATGAAGGCTACTGTGTTCGAAAGCTGTGATTAGCTTGTTTTATCTTGTTCACTGTCGGTGTTTTTTGATTATTTTTCGGACCGAAAATACAGACGATCCTGACTAACAGTGAATAGGTGTACTCTTTCGCGAATGGAACAGTGAAGGGATTCACAGCAGTGACGCTAAATTCTTAAATCTTAAATGATTCAGGGAACTAGAGTTACTGCGTTTACTGGAAAAACTAAACGGTCTTATTTTTTCTATTGCTGTCCAACTATAGGCCTCTATGATCAACCTTTGACTTTCGTATAGAATCCTAACAAATTGTCATTCTTGTAAAACTCAGTGGCAATGCATATTTGATTAATACCAAAATTTAGCTGACACTAGGGCGAATAAAGAAATAGGGCATGTTTATTTTACAAATTAAAGGTGAAGGATTGTGTGAATTACGTCAAAACCTCATGTCTAGGTTCAACTAATTTTGAGTCAGAGTAGCTGGAACTTATAAACAAAATCAACATGAAGGATAGAGTAAAGCACAACCCTAGAGGAAGACTTAACTGCCTTGTTTTACGAAGTACCATCAAAAATACTCATTTACACGACTGACTGTCATTATCCGCCACTCCCCATAATGTACACAACCACAGACTACGTGAGACTTCGGGCCTGAAAGCGGAACGACGAAAGTAATCTACGATGGAAAATACATTCATAACAGCTATCCTTAATCCAAATTAATCCTACAGCTCACTCCAATCGGTTACGTTGTCCACAAAGAGTACTAAACATGGCAGATAACTAGACAGCATCACGTGACACCTACTATCACCAGATACAGTACGTTGACTGTTGGTCTACTAAGTATTAGCAGACATATTCGATAAAATCTGTGTTACATTCACAAGCTTAGATGACCATTGAAGTTGCCAGTATATAGATCATGCGGTTATCAAATCTCACACTGCGTTTGTCACTTGCACATCTTGGTTACATATGAATAAATATAGATCTCAAACGTTGGATCAATTTCTCACTTCATTCTTGAATATTTGGTGTTATCAGACGCTGCTCATCGAGCTTTGGGGTGAGGATAGCCAGTACACAAGGTACAGACAATAATTTAGTTTGTTGGGGGTGAATTCTATTTGAACAGAAAAAATACTAATCTGCGTAATCTACAGAACTCCAAAACCTCTAAGGTTCTGTTATACATTAAAAGGACCGAAAAATCTTGTCATTTCAACTTAAAGATCATTTTATATACATCACGAAAGTAGGATACTGAGAAAATCATTCAAAGTACCGGCCTGTCTGCATATAATCAAACAGCTGCCCTAGTCAATGAACACTGTGACGAGGTGCCTTCGTGTGTTGTTTTGGCCGTATGATCCTAAGATATATAACTTTGAAGCACTTGGTTCTCTTGATCCTATTCGTCAAGACAACATGAAGACAAACGTTTCGGGATGTTAACATTTCGATTTATCTCATCATCAGCATACTAAGTACATACAGAATACATAACAAAGGCGCATGACAACAATAATTGAACAGAGTGAATTTTTGGGTCAAAAGGCCGCTACCAGAGGAGGTGGACGGTGTGAACCATCCACTTTTGCGCAAACAACACTGGCTTTCTTTGTCTGATCAGCACAGCTTCACTGATGGCCAGAATTTTGGGGTTTGAGTGCCGTAACAACAGAGTGAACAACCTGGTTGGGTCGACGTTATGACCTGTCTCCAGGATACGCTTCACAATTGACGACGCCGGGTTTCGCGTTCTGTTGTTCCTTTGACTATCTGTCGTTTTCTTGCCATGAACCAAAATAAATTTATTTGGATATCCGTTAGCAAGTAATGTGGTTGTTAGAAAATCTTCCTCTTGTGTCAGCCGCTCATCCGTACAGATTCGTCGTGTTCTGTCGAACCATGTTTTAACTAAACCACGCCTGTAGGTCATAGGTACAAAACTGGAGAACTAGAGGTATTGGTCGCTCTAAGTGGCTTTGCGATAAACCGACCGCTGCAGCGTGCCGTCGGGATGTCTCGTAAGTAAAACGTCTAGAAAAGCTAGGGTTTCATTCGACTCAGTTTCATAAGCAACAAACAAATTTGGATGCATGGATTTTCTGAGGTTATGGAAACGCTAGACGCGACACACCTAAATATTCTGTCTCACATGTCGTTTATCAGTTCACTTGCAGTAGCAATGACAGTTGCATCGGCAGAACTGACCGGTGCTTGTGTCAACATATGGCCGGACATCTCCCAAAATGGTGGACTCAGTCTGCTGAGCGAACAGATAGTCAAAGGAACAACAGAACGCGAAACCCGGCGTCGTCAATTGTGAAGCGTATCCTGGAGACAGGTCATAACGTCGACCCAACCAGGTTGTTCACTCTGTTGTTACGGCACTCAAACCCCAAAATTCTGGCCATCAGTGAAGCTGTGCTGATCAGACAAAGAAAGCCAGTGTTGTTTGCGCAAAAGTGGATGGTTCACACCGTCCACCTCCTCTGGTAGCGGCCTTTTGACCCAAAAATTCACTCTGTTCAATTATTGTTGTCATGCGCCTTTGTTATGTATTCTGTATGTACTTAGTATGCTGATGATGAGATAAATCGAAATGTTAACATCCCGAAACGTTTGTCTTCATGTTGTCTTGACGAATAGGATCAAGAGAACCAAGTGCTTCAAAGTTATATATCTTAGGATCATACGGCCAAAACAACACACGAAGGCACCTCGTCACAGTGTTCATTGACTAGGGCAGCTGTTTGATTATATGCAGACAGGCCGGTACTTTGAATGATTTTCTCAGTATCCTACTTTCGTGATGTATATAAAATGATCTTTAAGTTGAAATGACAAGATTTTTCGGTCCTTTTAATGTATAACAGAACCTTAGAGGTTTTGGAGTTCTGTAGATTACGCAGATTAGTATTTTTTCTGTTCAAATAGAATTCACCCCCAACAAACTAAATTATTGTCTGTACCTTGTGTACTGGCTATCCTCACCCCAAAGCTCGATGAGCAGCGTCTGATAACACCAAATATTCAAGAATGAAGTGAGAAATTGATCCAACGTTTGAGATCTATATTTATTCATATGTAACCAAGATGTGCAAGTGACAAACGCAGTGTGAGATTTGATAACCGCATGATCTATATACTGGCAACTTCAATGGTCATCTAAGCTTGTGAATGTAACACAGATTTTATCGAATATGTCTGCTAATACTTAGTAGACCAACAGTCAACGTACTGTATCTGGTGATAGTAGGTGTCACGTGATGCTGTCTAGTTATCTGCCATGTTTAGTACTCTTTGTGGACAACGTAACCGATTGGAGTGAGCTGTAGGATTAATTTGGATTAAGGATAGCTGTTATGAATGTATTTTCCATCGTAGATTACTTTCGTCGTTCCGCTTTCAGGCCCGAAGTCTCACGTAGTCTGTGGTTGTGTACATTATGGGGAGTGGCGGATAATGACAGTCAGTCGTGTAAATGAGTATTTTTGATGGTACTTCGTAAAACAAGGCAGTTAAGTCTTCCTCTAGGGTTGTGCTTTACTCTATCCTTCATGTTGATTTTGTTTATAAGTTCCAGCTACTCTGACTCAAAATTAGTTGAACCTAGACATGAGGTTTTGACGTAATTCACACAATCCTTCACCTTTAATTTGTAAAATAAACATGCCCTATTTCTTTATTCGCCCTAGTGTCAGCTAAATTTTGGTATTAATCAAATATGCATTGCCACTGAGTTTTACAAGAATGACAATTTGTTAGGATTCTATACGAAAGTCAAAGGTTGATCATAGAGGCCTATAGTTGGACAGCAATAGAAAAAATAAGACCGTTTAGTTTTTCCAGTAAACGCAGTAACTCTAGTTCCCTGAATCATTTAAGATTTAAGAATTTAGCGTCACTGCTGTGAATCCCTTCACTGTTCCATTCGCGAAAGAGTACACCTATTCACTGTTAGTCAGGATCGTCTGTATTTTCGGTCCGAAAAATAATCAAAAAACACCGACAGTGAACAAGATAAAACAAGCTAATCACAGCTTTCGAACACAGTAGCCTTCATCAATGTACTCTCATCAACCTAGTTTCTGAGATGAGACTTTGATTCACCAAAGTACCAGCTCTTTTTCCTCAGAATGACTTTCGGTATTGCCCAAAAAGAAGATACATTTCAATCATATAAACACCAACCAAGGTAGATGGAACCCAACCCTTCTCTAAGTCGGTAAGTGTATGTATGTTAAGACTGTACTATATTTGGTAGACAGCTGAATGGGCACAGGAGTATTGACCCGATTTCTTGCGATGTTGGTAATAGAACAAAACCTGATGCTTCAGTAAATAGTTGTGACTATCTTACATCTTTTACATACAACAAAGCTTGTTGTTTTCTGAAAAATGACAGCACTTATCTTGTTCTTCACAGTCCATAAGTTTGTTCATCTCAGTAGTGACATTCTTTGTTTACTGGTAAGTTTCACATGATTTTGGATGTGGTTGAGTGAGGTTCAGATAACAACGCCCGCAGACACGTTTGGATATCTTTTCTTCTAGCTCTCTTTATGAAAGTAGCTGACTCAAATTTACCACTATTTAGAGGTTATCCGTAGACTGAGATTTTAAATCAGGCTTAAGTGCCCGAGCAATAAGTATGGTGATCACTGCGCTGAAAGCGCGTTCATCCGACTAAACTTAATGGGAGTTCAGCGATCCATTGATAGACCATTCCCAAATAATAGTAAAAAGATTAACTAGGGTTCGTCACGCCACAAGCCAAGGTTTCGTTTAATATGTAAGCTCTAATAACGACCAATTCCGAAACTATGATACTTGTTTAAAAAAGAGCTGGGAGAATTCGGCTTGACGTTGTAGGGCGTGATCATCTGTGAGTGGTGGTTAAGTGATGGTAACGAAACCGTTGACTGAGTTTCACTGTTTGTAACAACCATTCGAAACATTTTGACACCGTTCAGTCGGTAAAGGTATATTACATGTTTACCCCAGCGGAAGTGTTATTTTGTTTCCATTGTTTTTCAGCTCACTAACCCTGCCTACTTTTGATTTCAACAAACTGTTCGGTAAACACTGGGTTTAATACTCCGATGATTGGTTCATATACAGAATAATTGAAGTGGTAATCCATCGAGATATGTTGTTAATTTATGGTATGCATGTTATTTTTTGATTCTGCCAAAGCATACATGATGGAATTTGTTATTTTTATGATCTCACAATTTAAAGTTGGGCGTTTTTCATATAATAAACACTATTCAGCGGATACTAAAGTCATGCGCTCAATATAAGCTAGAAGTGTTGTAGACTGTTTCACAGTGAGTGGCTTCCGTTGCATCAAGTCCTCTGGGTGAGTGTAAACATATCTCCTTAACTCAAGTTTCAACACTTGTGGTATCATGCTATAGCTACTCTGACATGAAGATTTTTGTTTAACTAGAGTGTTGAAAATGATCGAGTTTACGGTTGATTGGGAAGTTATCAATCACGTCGCAGATTCAGTAACGGATACATACTGTTCATACTGCTTAGTGCGTAAGGGCAAAATCTGTTCACAGTTGTAGGGAATTAGTTACTCTGTGCCAATGAAAGCAGTTTAAGCATCTATATGGAACCTTTTGCCGTCCTTTTTAGAAATGAATCATTCACTCAAATTGCTTTCTCGCTACCATCTATTCACCACTGCAGTGATTAGTATGGTAATCCTTAAGAGGTAAGAGGATGAACTCATTGTCTAGCAACAAACGTCTTCAAAGGACTTTTTGCAACCACAGGTTTTAGATTCCAGCCGGATACTCAGTTAATTTATTTGTGATTAAACTTGATTGCTTCAATTTGATTTCCGCCATCATGTTAGCGGCGTCAATATTGAAATGTTGTAATGTCTCCCAAGCGCCTCTAGCCTGTTTGACGCACTTTTGTGTTTACGTTGTAATATACCGTTGCACTGAGTCACAAAACCTCATCATATTTCAGATTGATGCTGAATACATTTTTCATGATTTTCTTTAAATTTATGTTTGTTTGGGGGAACTGTTTTCTGGAACAGCTTGAAAACTGAAACACTATTAGGCAGTTACTTCCGATTTTTTCCTCGCCTTACATCGATTGGTAAGCTGAAACGGATAGCACATAGTTACGAGAGAATAATTCAAAACAGAAAGATTTAGTAAGTTAACGGGAAGTGGGTGACGGACTTGACAAGTGGATGTACTGAAATCTTATTTAAAAAGCATTGGTCAAATGAACGCTGAATGTAGGAAGGTGGACAGGAATGGCAAATTGCCCTCACTTAACAAAAGATGGTTAACAACACGTGGCTTTACCTTAGAAATTGAAATCCTTGCTATTAAAATTTACTAAAGAAATACATACTTATTTTGAATTATCGTGCTATTATAAGTGTCACCGTGAGTCTATGTTTACCAGCAACTATACTTGTCAGACAAAGTATAGGGGCTAACCGTGTACGTGTAGACAAGCACACAACGCTGCTTACGCAACCTTTACTTCAATTGTGAATAATACATAGTAACCTCAAAGAAACTTGAAAATTTTGCTAAGCAAAGTGATATGCTTGTTACGTGCTATTTTAAAAACTGTGCGTTAAAAAGAGCTAAAATGTTTGAGGCAACCATGAACTGAAATATTCACTTTGACCGCCCCGAATTAAGCAATTTCTATGAGATATATGGCCGAGTATCACTGTTTTTAGTCTATATTGATGGCTCAAATCTTAGTACGTCTTTCCACCGAATACGTCAACTGAAAGACTGAACGTTTGCTTCCGGTCTTCAAACGAGTTAACCACTTTTCCGACTGATATGCCCCTTGTTAGAAAGTTGTGGGAGCAGCACTGCTGCGCTAGATAAAAATCCATGTGGAACAAACTGTGCCAAAAACAGTTTTATATTTCTGATTTAACTATCATACTCTGCGAATGTCCTCTGTATATTTTTGTCTGCTAGTCCATTATGTTGGTAGCATCTGCAGTTGCTTTGACGTTAATATAAATTCAGTTCAACCCTAATTTAATTGCAAGTTGGTTCATGAAATGTAGCCTGTTGAAAATCGGTAAGCCACAACATCCTCGCAACATGGTAGAACCACCAACTTTTTCTGAGTGTTCTTTAGATGCATCATAGTTAAGCGTTTCGCCTAGGGTATTATATACTTACTGTTTGGTTAACCCCGCAAAGAGCATAATTTGAGGAAGTTTTATGTCTGTTCTGTTTAGGCAGACTGTGTATACGCCCAGGATTTCATCACTGTTCACAACTTATCTCACCCTCGCCAACTTATGAGTACTCACCGTATCGACCATAGCTACCTGTGGATCCCACACCCGCACGGCTATAGACCATTTCTGATTATCGTCTAGAATTTGACAAACGTGAGGGTTCCTACATTTCAGAAATGAGGCTCATGTGCAAGAGTTGCGGATTATCATTTTCCCGTACGGTTAATATACTTGTTTTATAACATTCACTATACACTACCTATTCACCAGTTGTTTGTTTGTTCATATTCACTGTTGTCCCATGCCACTTAATTAGCTTATACAAAAGAATTTGGATTGTAGTAAGATTCCATAATACAACCCACACTGCCCCAGGTCTATCTGGTTGTTGCAAACTAGAGTACTGGTTCCGAGTTAAGCACGCCTGAGGGGTCAAACGAACGGAACACTTCTGACTCTCGATTAATCCTGAACATGATATTTACTAATGTCTTCACTTTCCGTGCATGTACAAGGTTGTATTTTTCTCCGCAGTAGTAGGTTGCAGTTTTGTGCGTCTTATCGCATGACGATTGATATTTTGTGGCATATTTATCTGTTCTAGCAACTTATCTGTCTCTGTATTTTAACAGGACATTGCTCCGTACTGAAGTAAGTTTTCCCCAGTCCTCAACCGACGTCGCTGTAAGGTTGAAATTGAAAAACGTGTTTTGTATTGTAACACTCTGAAGACTTTTGGTTGCCAGAAAATATAATTTATGCTAAAGTGTGGTGGGATTACGACATGAACAGGTAATCAAATACGTTTACTTCCCGATGATTCAAAAACCGTTCACAAACTTTCAGTTGCTCACTCTTATAACACATAAAGGTTAAACGTGCGGTAAATTGATGAGTGTAGATTGTCCTAATCATTTTTACACAAAACTACCGTGAAAATGAAGTACAGAAGAAATCTATGGTTCAACAAGTTCCCTTACTGTAAACCGTATGATTACTGACACCGTGGCAGAAAGCCTAGGCTGAGGAGAAGTAAACAGTCGGTATATTATTTTGATGATGAATGGCCAATAAATAGTTCATAACCAAAGAAAACCACACGATATAAATATCGAAGCTTTTACCATGCTGTCTTAATATTGGCATATTTGGGACCGATTTTATAAACGATGCCTCAAAAGAGTAGAAGAAGTGGATATATCCGACCAGGTTGTCAGGAATGCTCTTTAAAAGCGCTCCTTCTCGGTAAGAATTTTAAAAGTACATTTATTCATGATGGATTTTGATATTTAGTAGTTAGAGCAGAAGAAGCTCTATGTCCGGGAGCTGGTTCAGATTAATTATGTAGTTGTAAAGTTGACCAGAATGAGAAAAACGTAGATCAGGACCATAGGCAATCATTTATTGCTATATTGCAAACAAAGTCAACTTTACTTGAGAAGTTTTAATGGTGGATTGGAACAGATGGGGAATAAAACGCTCGAGTAAGTGAACAAATTGGTCTAGAAGACTATCAGACAGCACGATTTGTTGAATGCTCAGTCACTTTCACACCGATAGCATGAGCATCTTTTCTATCCCAAAGTTGTATTGTACATATTCTCACTGCGTTAGATCTGTTTTCTAAGCAGTTTCTAAAAGCTTCCAATAGTGACTTTTGATTAATCTGATGTCCGGTAGGTTGACTTGATACTGGACTATGAACTTTGGTATCCTATTAATCATTATTGCTGATTTTATGGTGAGAAAATATTGCCCAAAAACAACATAATCACGGTGTGCAGCGTAATTTACTATGATGCTAACATGAATGCCATCAATCGCATCACCGTTGATGTGATCTGAAATTAGGTATGTTGAAAAAGTATACCCAGAAACATTTTATTTTGTACAGAACATTCATTTATACCATTAGACGGCTAGACCATGCAAGTTTGTTTCTTTTAAAATCCGCATAAGAAACTTATACTTTCAAACTTTCATTGAACTCAGTTGACTGATGGTGGGAACAGAACCTAAGACTTTTGAATATTCTTTGTCATCAAACAGTGAATCATGATACACGAAGAGACCTGAATAGCACATACCTTCAAGCTTTGCACACGCGTCACGCAAGCCAGTACTAGGTTTGTGTCAGTACAATGGGCATCCCAGAATAATGTTCTACAACGTTCTGCGCTAGCATCCTACAGGTCAAACGTAATTTACAAAGTGCGATCTACTGTCTGTAATCAATCCCAACATCAGGGTATTTTTTCTTTAGTTATACGAGGCAGCTAATTCTCTTTCATCTTCCAGTTTCCACACTGATACAGAGCCGTACAACTGTGATGGTTCGTATCAACAATAATTAGGGCAAACTGATTCGCACTTAGCAACGTTCTGGAAATTTACTCGAGATGACATTAGCTTGTTGAAGTTATCCTTAGGGAATAACTAATTCAGTGCAATGGTGTAACGATGTTTCTTGTCACCTATGTGTCAGGAAGCATTTTCTTTAAAACCCTAATTCAACACTTGATTCGTCATAGGGTACAGAAATCACTGAGCCAATGAATATGGGTCCCGAGTAAGCCCACTGAACTCTCCGTAAATACCATTAAGAGCCATAAAATGTAAGCCTGCGCTAATAACCAACTATGAATGGACCACTACTTAGCCCGTTGTCCTCTTTGTACCCACCCCTACGATACTCCATAAAAACACTAAGGGTAAGCAAGACTCATGTAAAAAAGGCACATGTTGTGAAGACACACATCACGGAACTGGGCCATATCAGAATGTAATGAAATGCGATACACATTTCAAGCAAAGTAAAGGAACTAGCTCAAGCTAGTTCATTTCATACATTTTATACAACAATGATCGCTATTTTATCTCATACGTACTAACTCCGGATCCGTAACGGCATAACTGACCTCATGCATCATAATGTATTTCGTTGTGCACATATACCTCGACAATGTAGCTATAACCAACATCCATGTATCTATAGATAAATGGCTATACATAATCAACGCCTTAATAACTATCACTAATTATTGACCATGCGAAAATAGGAACAGTCTCCTTTTCCGTTGTTGTTCATGCGCAAAAATAAGTGCTAATGACGGTTGGTGGTTTCTGTCCAAAATTAATTACGACGTATGAAGTTGGCATGAAATTTTCACCATAGTTTTAACTAAATTGACTTACCGATCCACGTATTACACCGCCCTCTCTTTTGACAAGCCTATGAATGTGGTGTGCTGGGAGGTTGCTGTGTACGGCATAATGGACTTCACTGTTGGATGATATCAGGAATGTTATAAATAACAGAAAGTCAACTATCATCATAATATCATATTAAAAAACCGCCGTTATTCTCGTTGCGGTTGACCTAGAAGCTGGAAGGTTAAAACAAGCAGCACAGTAATTATTACCTTGTTCCGAAATAAAGAATCAAAATGCTCGGATCTGGTCAGTTTGTTTTGTTCGATACCAGACTAACCTTTGATGTTTTCGAAGTCATACAACAACAACAGTGTGTCACTGTTATTACAGTAATTACCAAGAGCAGAATAATATATCTAGTCTGTTTCAAGTAAAAATGAGCCTGTGAATGTTTTAAAGCGATTTGTAGAGGCGAAGTTGACGAGCTCAACGGGGAGGCTGTTCCACTGGTTAAGACCCTTAAAGAACTGTTACCGAAAGAACCTCAGTGGACGGAGCATGTGAAACTCCCTGACATGTTTTCGTCGGCCGATATCTGTTGTTACTGGCGTTCCATTTATCAAACCGTACTGACTTCATTTTCCGCAAGTCGGATAAAACCTGCACGTTTTTCTTTATTTTGGCCGACTTCCGCTCAGTTCGGTTCTCATTTCAGATTAAGTTCAGCAAACTTTGCTAACCGTCGTCTTTGTTACACTGGTAAAAGGCTGTCCGCATCTTAATCCAGCTAACGCGATCTTTTACCTCCGAACGGATGACCACATTGTTGTATAATAGGTCGCATACCAGAAAGATTGCTAACAGCTTTTAGGGTTTTAATAAACAAATAGAGATGAAATTTAGTGTTAAAAGTCACTGGAATATAAGTTGAGTGGTTCTCGTAGTTCTACGTAAGCTATGCTCATGAATGACGTGATCACGAAGAGGGTTACAGTGACCAGCGATCGTGTGGCTTCTCTAAGGATTTCGGCTGCAACCGTGTTTTCCCGCTTGTCTGTTCTGTACGCATGATTCCGTGTACGCCTGCAATAGGAGGCCTGATACGAACTCAGTGCTACTTCTTCCAGTCGTGCAACTAATTGCACACAGCGAATGCTTGGTCTTTCCCTAACAACTCATTTAATATTTCATTCTTCTAGGTCGTTTAACCCGAATCTTTTCGAGCGTTGTCTAACGCACTAGAAGGTTCCATGCACTTTTCGCCCGACGCGCTTTTGAGTGCCGCCGAGTAAACTGTAGCTCATCTTGCGCTTCTTTCCTTTCTCTCCTTGGTTGCTGCCGTTGGCACCATAATAGGATGGAGCCAACTACTTATCATATTTCCAAACATTGCTGGAAATATACGGTTCATTTCTAAACCTCATCGCGTTCTATAGTTCGATGTCCTTTAGGACCGCGTTTCGATTGCTCTTCAGGAAAGGCGTATTAAATTGTTAGTGGACGAGGGTCTAGCGCACACCCACATGTCCGCTACAGGGTCGAAGGACGTTAGGGAAGTTGTAATAGGAGAGATTGCAAACGGTGAATGGTTTCTTAAGCAGATTTGTATATGCTGGAAAAGACTTTTCATCGTCTCGATAGCTTCAAATCCTCTTTTCAGCAGCCACTTGGCAACTGTAGCAACCAATTCCTAAGGTTTAGGTCTAAGGACTAATTTTCCTATAAATGTTGGAATCCGTCATTTGTACTCGGTCATGAGTCTGGGATTTGTTATACATTGCTTACAGGGGGTCTACCTCTGTCTTTCTGTTTGGATTTGGAGACTTTTACCCGTGTAGGCTCGCTCTAGTATTTTATGGGGTTATTATTGCTTCCTTCTAGCTGATTACGAAACCGTAACACACTCGGCAACGGGGACTTGTTTGTTATTACACTAGAATTGAAATCATACACATAAGTTTGACGCTCATCGACTTCGTGAAGTTGATTATTCCTATTTTGGCACCACCAGTTCGGTACATCCTCGTTCGGGTCCTGTGACCGTGCATAGAACTGTCAAGAAGCCCCTTAGGATTTCGTGTGACGGGCGACCAATACCTCCTTCTGGTCGTGATACACGCGGTACACAGACGGAAACTTAAGATGGTTAGCGGCACTCTCTGTGCCGAAATGATTACGTCCACCGTCAGCTATAGATAGACAACCAGGTAGATGGAGGTGTCATTCAGTTTCCACGAGTCCCTAGGCAACTCTCAATAAAGGTAGACAAGTCTCGCGTGAATTACTTTCGTCGAAACTAAAAATAAGGCAGCACGAATGACGGTTCGTTAAAAATTTCCGGGATTTCGCCAATACAAGCAACCCTCAACTAACCAGACACACTTCATCAACTCATAACGGAACTGCTAAGTATGTGAAAAAGACGTTAATCGCATCCAACTCAATATCGCATGCAGAATCCACAAAAATGTTGCTACCCTCCCCACATTGGTGCACTTCTTTCTGCGTAAGTTTGTTATGAGCATATTGGTGTGCTCTCAGCCCATGTCAGCCCATAGTTGAGCATTTCAGGCACCGCTCACACGTGGATGTGACGGACAGTATGCATATAGTGGTCCATCCGTGCGGATGAGGACAAGGATGCAGTGGTAAACGTGGTGGTTTCATGGCACCGCTGCCGGCTCTCTAAAGCCGGCCGTGGTAAAAATATGCGCGTTGTACAGCCATGAAAGTGGGCGGAATATTTTTCATAGGTGTTTTTTAAGTCTCACGCGTCTCGGAGTATTCCGCCATGTCCTGCCCCTAATTAGGTGATCGTCGTATGCGAAGGCGTTGCTCAGATTTGGTTCCGTCTCAACGCTGTGCACTACTGATGACATCTACCAGTATGGAACCTCCAATATGGCGTTCATTCTCAAAATCCACCGACGTAAATATTCAAGGGAATGCAACAGCTCAGTGCTTTTCAATTTATATAATCTCAACCCCTTCAAATTACTTGTTCCTCTCTCTACTTAAATCTTGAGCAGCCTTACTTTCGCTCACTTCAGCACTTCTTTTACTTATTGGGTGAGATCTGTTATCGCTTCTTCGGTTTTTCTGCGTTTGCGCATGCGTCCACTGCTGTCCCAAGGCTGGTTGAGAGAACCTTGGCAAACAAATGGTCTCACTCGTTGAAACTTAGTAAGCTTTGTTGGATTTTAACAATACTGCCTACACCTGGGGAATCGAACCTGCGGTCCAAACGTTTGTTTACTAGACTATGTGTTCACGACCATCAATCAGTACATGCAAGCACTCGGCCACAGCCCACCTTCAGTATAGCTCAACCTGGCCAGCCACTGTCACAGATAATGAAGTAGCCGTCCTATTTTGGCAACCGACCACAAGTTGAAATTCCAGATAACATCATATTTTTGGGCGATATTTCCTTCAGCGTTGTATTTTAGATGTGCAACTTGAACATCATTCACAAATAAGCGTAATATAAAAGTTGCACCTACTCTGTAGCCAGCTCCACATAATCGAATATCTCAACCTTAAGAGGGCGTTTTTGACCTGAATGCCATGAATTATCTCAAAGTGATAAAAGTTGATTTGTTGAGTCATCCTTTTATCACTGTGTAAACTTCGGGACTACGTCTGAGTATCCATACCGACCGCGATTACCATCCACCGAAACTCACCTTCAGTTTTTCGGAGGTTGTGCGGTTTATCCATGGACGAACTAGTCAGATATGGGATCTTTCGCCCGTCTTGTTGCAATAGGGCTCTTGCAAGTAGTCTCCAAGTTTATTTTCCAAGAGCCGATGAGTTTATTGACCGGCCACCTTAACGGATCACACCCCACAGAAAGTTGACGTCTGGGTCTCGCATAGCTACTGAGTTTTTACGTGGTTTGGTGCACCGATAGCCACTGAGATTGGGCGATTGTGTTACCGTTCTATTTTGCTGCTGTCCACTCTTTGTCAGGTGCAGTGAGTGAACTCGTTAAACGTTCGTGCACTGGTTAATGTAGCTGTCACTGCTGAAAACGCCCTTCGGCTCAACTTTTCGAAGCGAAACTCAGTGCGTTGAATGTAACCGCAGCTTGTCGACCGTTTCTGATTACCAACGAGGGTACCACGTAGACTGCATCGTACTAAGTTCTGTAACTCACATACCTCTACATGTCGCCAAACCTATCGCCAAAAATCAACTGAAACCGAGTGAGGTCCTAGGTGTTGTTTGTCTATGCTTACCTACTCAATAACCCTAGGACATGAAGGGTAAACGGAAGTGTTTCCATGCGTTTTTGTAGAACCTGCGTTTTGAAGTAAAAAAGTACTGGCGATGGTTGTTCAAGCATCTGCCTACGTTCAGTGACGACCGTCGTGTGTGACGATAAATCGGTGAGCATTTCTTCTGTCTTCATTTATTTTCTTCTTATTGATCCTCCTTTTAACATTCACAATTTTCTGGCAGATATGGATCTTTCTTGCAAAGACCGATACGGTCATTCGAATTACCTGAGCCGCAAATCAATTTTCCTACGAACGTTGATCCTGGTGTATCAAAAATCTTGATATCGTTTACTTGTGGAAACTTGTCCTCGCGTGGCTTTTCTTCCCCATTTCTCACTGCTGGGCCTTCGTTCATGTGTACCGTGGTTCCATTTGCGCTCGATCACTCCGCCATTACGCCACTGTTGCATTTAATCATATTCACTTAAACCATTAGGCTCGGAACTGGCATATTTAGTGGAAACAATATGGAGGTTCGATGCTACCTTTTTCCATTCAGTTTACAATAATTTTCCTGCATCTTGGCACTTTACTAACAAGAAACTCGCCCTGACAACCGCATTGCTTGTTGAATCCGGATCGGTTGCTTAGTGAGTTCCCAAATTGTAGATTGTCGCTGCATTACAGACGTGACTATTCTAGATCCATTTTGTTGACAAAAGTTACGTGTAGACTAAGCGTAGCTCGCTGAACAGCTGCAGGTCTGGAGTTAACGGCGGTTCCGTAAACACTGAACGTTCCTTCGGAGACGTTAAGTACCTTGAATGTCCTAATAGTGATGCATATGCACACATAAATACGTATACTTTCAACCAGTCTGCGTGGAGAATGCCCGGAAAGGTGCACATAATTTTGGACGAAACATACACATAACAACAGTATGAAAATCTGATATCAAGAAAGGCCTAATGGGGAAGAATAGAATGGTGGTCTACAAAATATTGGGTGCACATACTCTTGAACAAAGAGTTTGCGTTCGTGGTCGTTCGGAATAATGATGGAGGCGGTAACTCGAGTTGACCCTCCTGATCGTCAGTTATTTGCTCAACTTGGCATTTAGGTTGCATAAGTTTAATCGCCAAACGAGATGACATCACCGATCGGCAAGGGTTTGGGCGTATAGGATAGCACGTGAATGGTTGTTGTATATACGACGTTAAAATGACCTTCCGATTTTTTGTTGTTGACCACTTACCAGTTCACATTCTCAAGAAAACTTGATCTGGAGAATGTTTTGTTGTATTGGATTATAGTCTACGAGGTTGTATCTGAACCAGTAATCAAGGTCACTTCAGGAAATATCTCTGCGGGACGCCAAAAACTGAGCGCCAAAGAGTTTTGCTGTTTGCTTCTTATTCTGTATTTTGAGTTATATCGGAGGTTGATCGCTAAGATAACAGGGGACTAATAACCACGAATCAATGTATGAATCACTATGAGATGTGGCTGGAGTTGCGGTGACTAAAAACGTCGTTTTTAAACATCTGACGTCTTCGTCCTTGGTTGGGGAAACATTAATGGCCAAGTAAACTCTTTGTCAACGTACGCTGAAAATATTCGTCAATTTATCAGCCTTGCACAGATGGCTGTATAGGTCTGTACAGTAACTGAATTAAAGTGGTTTTCACTACTTACAGAGGCGTGTAGTGAGATCACTTACGATCTATCCAACGTTCTAAACTCCCTGCAGCGTGAGAGTTGACTTGCCTGTAGCACTGTACCCGTTCAGGTTACTTGGTGGACGCAAATTCACTATTAATCACCAATACCAAAGCTGGTTCGTTTGCAAGTTTACTTCAGCCCTACTCAAGGTTCTTGAAAGATTCCTTCTGATCAGCTTGATGCTGGAATTTTAATGGTCAAATGGAGTTTCCATTCACCTTCGTCATTTCCGGAGGCTGACGTGTTGTTTTGCTGAAGGTTCTCCCACGTCCACCACCCTAGCACCCTCACTTGTTGCACTGAAGACTTCTTGCTGTGCAATGAGTGAATCAATGAATAAAGGTTGCTTGTAAGCTCACTGCCATCTTGTAACGACCGTTGAGTTGCCTTAGCCAGGGCCCGTCCCAGTTATTATTTCTACCGCTTTCTGGTATGTGTTGGAATTTACTTTCAAAACCAGCATCCATTTTCTATATTTGTACATATATATAGAGACATGCATATGTTATTAACTTCCTTGCCCTAGTTTTAGTTTTCTGCTCCCTCACATGTGTTGACACTCTTGTATGTATATTTTGATGATTCAGTTGAGTTCCTCACTCCCGAAGTCGGACGAAGGCCACGTAGTTGCGAGAACAAACTGCGTACGCTTTTTTCCCGAATTACCTTTCTTACGACTCAGAGTGCCGGCTAGCGCAGTCCGAGTTGCAATTTCGGTTGGCACGCACCACTGCGAAGTTCATATAGTTGGCTACTGTGCTGTTTATGTCATTCCCACGCTACGTAAGAAATCTGGTGATCAAACCGCTCAATAGCAACACTTACGACACGCTGGAGGAAGCATTCTGATAGCGTTTCATTGTATTGGGAAAAAACAATTGAGACAGGTCCCAAGCGATCATCAGTTAGAGGATCATGTTCCATCTCAGTTACTTCGCCAGTTGAGACAAATGGAGTAAAACTACAAGATCAACGGTAAGCTAATTCGCCACCCGTGGATGCACAGATAGTCCGACGTCATGCAGGTACTTATTTCCCGATGAATGTTGACGAGCTTCTTTGCCGAATCAGTCATCGGGCACCTCCACAGAAAAAGTGCACCGAGCGGAGACACATGCAGAAGGCATAACAGCCAATTTAGCAGCACAGGTGGGAAACCTTTATCTAGAAATTTAAGCTGTCAAAGCCTCTCGATCACATCTCGTTTCCAGAGGACCTAGCCATTATTGGTCGTCTTTAAAAACTGGATAATGTTGGTATCACCAGGGATCCGGGGTTAAGGCACAGAGATGAACTAAGCCGTGCACGCTCCCTAATGCCTCGGGAAACGCGGCTGCTGGCAAATAATGGCGACAATCATTGCTAGCTGCCATACTTCTGGCTGCCTACTTTTTATATTTGATAGGAACTATCAAGTACGCTGTCCGAATGACACAAACACCCAGATCAGTGCTGCACCTCCTAGAAAAGAAGGCACACCCATTCCAGCACCTTTCAAGTCTCTGGCCACAGGTGAAATAGCAATACACGACTTTGGCACATGCTGCTTCACGCCAGATGTAGGCTCGTGACGTGCTTTACGTTAGGTGTTCACTTTTGTGAACGGGCCAGGTGACACCTTGGCCCACGGGCTTTCCAAAGTACTTTGGATCAATTGCCGACGCAGAGCACCATAACCCTGTGGGCCCTCTAGCGGGTATATGTGCCATAGCGTGGCTTTCTCGGCCCCTGTCCTCAGCCCGCTACTCGTCGAACCAAGCGGTAATGATGGATACCGGGCATCTCTGTGTGAATTCACGGAATTGACCCGTCCACTGAACGAGCTACCTACCGTCGTTACGGATGTGGTCTATCACATAGAGATGAATGGTCTACCAGTCTACCAGCGACCGCGAATACTGGTACCAGACGGATTGCGCATCGCTCACGCCGAGTAACAACGCGTGCTAAATGTGCATCTAATTCTCCCCTCCGACAGCCCACGAGCATCTTCGAGCACATGATTTCAAACGATACGGAAGGCGGCTGATGCCTTGGCGGAAACCATCGCGAATTGATCTGTGCTAATGTTACGGATAGGTGCCCTATGCTGCACCTCCAAGACCTGATTATCAATCTTGCAGATAAAACAATTTTCGGCAAAACCGACCTCATCTGCGCCTACTACTAAATAACGATAGCGCAGGAGGATATACCCAAATCAGTTATCACTATCTCTTCCGGTCTATTCGAATATTTGCGCATGCCTTTTGGTCACCGTAACTCCGCTAAGACGTACCATCGTCTGAAGACTGAAGTCGCCCGGAGAGAAGTTTCGGTTATGCACACACGGATAACATCCTCAGGGTTAGCTCTTCTGTGAAATAACGTGTAATTTATCTGCGGAAGTTGTCTCAGCGTCCAACGTCATACGGTCCTAATATCAGCGGAGCTGAGTCACACCCTGTCAAGCCTCATTGAGTCGTTTAGGCTACACGATCTCAGCGGGAGGGATTAAACCGGTCGATTCTGAGACTAAGGTTAGGTGATCACGCCTGCTTCTTGACACCACTCTTAGGCTTTGCAGCCTCAAGGAGCTCATGAATTACCATGGCCTATTCATCTCCACCTGCACCAAGCTCAAGCAGCCTCTGACTGATTTACTCCGGGGCAATAGGCTTACTTTACACCTAACACTCGAAGGCGCTTCTGAACCGTGGAAAAGGCACTTGCCTTTGCATGCAGGCCGACCCATCAACAACCGAAGGTTGTGTACAGCATCGGCGTTAATGCATCGGACACAACCACGGCTCCAGTTGTAACTGCCAAACCGTCTATAAGGAAGCCGTAAAGAAATGACGACTACGCAATTCAGCGCAACAGTTGATAGAACGTTCGACTGTACGAATTTCTGCGCGACAAGATATGTAAAACCATCGGCCGTATAACTTCACTGTGACGGTCGCTATCAAATGTGAAAGTGTTCCGTAAGTCACTAATCGACCGGCTAAATTTGAGTAAACATTGAAAAATGAACAAATAAAATTACCCCAGAAGTTCCTGTAATCATTCAAGCAGAATGGCAATAGTTCACCGAGCGTAAGACGTGCCAAACAAAGCAAATGGGTTATACAGTGCCCTCCGGACGAGTAAAGCGATGCCCACTGGTTAGTAAGCGTGGTTAATTTGCAAACTTGAGATGAAGTTACATGCAAAGGGGCCAAACAGAAAACTTTAGGCAACAAAAATGTCTGAATACTTTCCAACAGATCCTATAACCGCGAGACAAACCACCTGCAAAAGTTCTTTCATTATATTCGTGCCCTGTAAATTACATTGGTACCGTCTAGCACTATAACTTTCAGCCTCTTTGTGAGTACTTATAACACACTGGTCTCGGCTCAAACTCAATACAGATCACTGCTGTGCATCAAAAGCCACCTTGAAAATTGGGGACTTCCTCCATTTCTCCCACTGTGCACCTCCAATGCCCGTTCTGGAAATCAGCTTTAGATGGTCCACTTCTGGTCGGTGATGGACGAAATAAATGAGGTGCGCACTGACTGACTTTGCTGTCTTTGCTCAATTGTTCATTCACGATACCTTCAAAGGGCCAAGGGGACGCACATCAGGCCTCAAAATTCTCGTTTTTGCCTTAACGCATGCAGTACAGATTAACCCACCCGAATCGGAGTAGCATTATTCAATGAAACCGGAGCCAAATGTTTCTCGGAGTTGCGTCGGATGTCACTGGCACGACATCGCTTATGCAAAAGTTGTTTTCTTGATCTAGCCATCTGTATGGATGCAAGAGTTACGATCAACTGGGAGTGATGTTCAGCTTGAAATAAACCACTTCCATCAAGTCTGAAGAGTGGGAAAGTAGTCCCTTCTCCACCCCTACCAACATACCGATGCCAGGTAACTGTCCTGCTGTCATCGTACAGTGTCTTTCGGTGATGGTTTCCCAAATTTTCACTCCGGCACTGTTTCAAGGTAGCAACAAATTATGCGGCAGCAGAGAGGTAGAACCGGTGTCGTCTGACACCAATGGTACAGTCAGGTGGTAACCGAATACTCGTAAGGTCTCAACCAGTGACGTAAGCGGAGCCTGACTATCAGGCGCCTGCTTTACATAGACCGTGTTCGGAGTTTTTCGAATGGACCTTATCAGCCGGCCCCAGACTCCGCCCCTCTGATTAGCATACGGTGGATTTAAATGTCGCGTGGTACCTCTTTGAGGTAGCCTATCATTTACTTACTTTCGATTTGGCGCCTCAGTTCAAATTTGGAGCTCTTTGTTGGCATCCACAAAGTTTCACCTGATATCCAAAAAGACAACTGCTGGTGATTCCCTTCTTCTGGTAAGTCGAATGAGCAGCATAAAGAAAGGGTAGCTACTAATAGTCTGTCCAACTTCTAGTTGAACCTCAATAGATTTCAAGAACCTAATTAAGCAGTCATATTTCTTTTCAACTACCCGACTTCTTTTCACTTCGGGCGGATCAAAATAGTTCAAGCCGGCATGCAAAACGGCTGCCCATCCGGTTGCGTTTTCACAGAGGGATGTGAGCCATCAAGCGCCTGCCAGTAATCACATTCTGATGTCCGCATAAGACACGTTGGCTGATAACATTTTCAACCGCCGCTGCACCATGCGAAGTCTGAAGCTGATGAACTGATACGAGCACATGAGCCTCCTCAGCACGCCGTTTCTTGAAATGACAGTGGAGTACAATAATATTTGTCATGGGGTGTGTTCCCTGCAGTATGACAAAAAAGCTTCAGTCGAATTCCAAAGCCAAAATGGACAATAGTCCGGACAATCGGAGGAGACAGCCAATTACAAAGGGACGCAATTCATAAATGTGGCCTCCACTTACTCTCTCCCTGCCCCAAATAACAGACGAGTTGGGCGAAATTCGTACTTTGTAAAGAAACGTTTCTAACTGTACTGACCGCACAACATCCACTCCAACTGACTGTGGCTCAAGAGTTGTCAAACGGCCTAACTTCACTGTACCCTTCTGACGTTTGCTATTTGCCAAAAGCCAGCAAGATGGCAACCGATTCGGCCAAACGATGTCTCCCAACTGTTCGTACCATTTATATTGTTTGTAACAAGCTTGCAGTAATCCACTGAATTTACTGACAGCATTCACTCCTAATGAAACCTCTTTTAACTGAACACCTTCTATAGGTCAACTGGGTCTAAATAGGTTAGCTCACAAGTTCGGTCGTCGCCTGGAGCACTGTGGTCTACTCAACCGCTCTTGCACATACTACACACTTTTCACTTTGTGTGATGCTCTCTCCGCTGGACTACCACATGAACGCACACGCCTCCATTGCTATGGATCAGAGATATCAGGGACATATGGTGAATTAGCCGCGACAAAAAAGCTGAAAAGTTTAACGGTCTTGTTGATATAATCCAACGCAATCACCAAATTTGTCCAAACTTCCATGACTCTGAAACAAACGTCCAAACGCAAGCGTATCGCTTGAAGTGTACGAACAGCGATTACGACAGTGGCCAGCTCGAGTCAAAAAATGGAAACTGATATGAGAGGCACCAACCAAGCTTTCAAAAATAGCAATGCACAAAAACGTTTACATCTGTCGTCACATAAGCTGACGTAGGCAACCGCACCACATCTCACTTCAGATGTGTCACAAAATACGCGTAACTCAAAATCGCTCTCCATAAGTTCATTGGATCTTATGCAGCTGGAAGTCTGCACTCCATCAAGTATGCGTAAATGTTTTAACCAGTTGTGTCACTTTGAGCTATCTTCTGTATTGAGTGGGTCGTCCCACCTCAACCTCTTGAGGTACAGCTCTAGCACAAATACCTTTTCCGCTAGTAGCCAGGTGGCAACAAATTCAAGGGATTATACAATCTGGCGATGACAGTGAGATACCTTTCCTTGTGGCCGGTTTCTTTGATAGCTTCAGGCTTACGATGATTTTGTCAGCTTTGGCATCCTGCTCCACATCCAACACATGTTCTGATGGTAACCTATCGCTAATTGTTACTCTCACAAGCACTGTGTGTTCAAAACCAGCGATACTATCAAAGACTTCACGGCTATTCGACAGCCGTTTGGTACAGCAAAGCCCTCTTCTAGACAGCGATGACGTTAACCACTGGATGAAGCTGATTGTCGAAGATGCATACGGTAAGAGGGAGAAGCAGTCGTCAACATAAAAATCCGTATGAGTGGCTTGACATAGGCTTTCTTCACACGTGTGCCTAAGTGTTGCCACTTTTTTCCTCAAAGAACAATGTGCACATAAGGAGAATCAGCTAGCCTAAAATTAATTTACTGCTTTCCGATATTTCGTGGATTCCCCTGTGAGATCGCTTCGAGGCCACCCGTGCATTCTCATGACGTCGCGGTCTTCCTCGTGTGCACGAACTTGCATAAACGTCTCCTATATATCTACTGCAGCCATAACCGAAAAAATTATAAACTTCAGCAACTTATCTGAAGCTGGACAGATGACGTCACTGTATGCTACAGCGCAATCAGATACCGCGCGGTGATGGTGACTTCAAACAAAGGTACAGGTGAGATGAACAAAAGTGTGTATGAAGACGTGCAAAGCTGAATAACAAGATATGATCGTGAAATGTAAACACTATAAACTTACGATAAACCCGGAGGACCCGAGTGCTTCCACAATGTTATAAATAGATGTAGGTGGACAATCCACAAGCAGGCTAACCTTGTGCAGGAGATGTTCCTTGCAAAAACTTGAACTGAGGTGAACGTTTCATTCGAGCTCATATGTCGACCGAGAATGAACAAGCCTTCAGCTCTTGATGTGCCCCTGTTCGGCTGAGAGACGTCTTTGAGCCTCCTGGTTATTTCCGACTTACCTAAGGAGTAGTATTCGGTATTCCTTCACGATGCGCCACCAAACTGTAACTCGACTCTGCCGGTGCCGAGATTTCTGCAATCATTTTGTACTGCTGTTTTATCTATGCAAGACGTTGAAGGCCCTTCATACAGCACTAATTCATGCAGTGCTAGAGGTCTTGAAGAGGTACACCTCAGGACTGTTGAAAGAGTAGCCACAAAATTGGCAGACCCCCGATTTATGGATCGTTTAAACAGGTACTCCCAAGTGCGATTCCCACTAGTGAATAGAAAAAACCACGGCCACGACCGCTTATCGACTAACCAAACTTACCAGTTTAGGATGCGACGCATTAAGTCAAGTTTTTCAGGTATGAATTCGCTAGATGCGAAATACAAGGAGGCCGTCGAGAGTTGGGACCGAGTGCATATTCGGCGAATGGTACGAGTTCTCCTATAGCGACATGAATGGTAACGACAAGCAAATTATCGAAGGAGGTTGATGACCGGCCGTCAAAAAGCGAGCAGACCTGAAGTTCTTGTGGTTCGGGTTTGCGCCACACAGTCACATGTCATGCGGACAACCAATCGGACAGAATACATCGTACGAACTTTCCCAGTAACCTGGGTACGATATGCAAATATGGGTTTTAAATTATTCTGCAAATCGCACCGCAGACAGACCAGTGAGGTGTCCACGGCGCTGCATGGCCCTCCTTAGAGGGATACTGTGACAACCATCCTACGATTCTGATTGGGGCAACAAAGATCAACCACCCTTGACCTGATCTGGTTCGAAGCATTTCCGCTAACAAACAATCACCTTGCGATTGGCATGACAGCTCCTAGACGCCACAGGTAGAGACGCATTGACGTCCACAGTTTCTACCGAGCTCCCGCTTTTCCATTAAAGATGCCAAAACAGTCGCAAAATGCTGAACGTTCGAGACGAAGACTCCATGGAACGATAACGAACGCCATCAAGTGCGGAATCAAAGGTGATCGCGATCGGTAGATACGTATATATCATGCCGGTGTCGGACAAAACATGCGACAGAAAATGGAACGAAATCAGTTGAGTACCGATAACCCAATAAATGATATACTTGCCTCAATGGCTCAACAATGGCGAACGTTTGAATAAAACTAGACAAAGATATATTTCTGTCCCCTAAGGGACCCTCTTGCGATTGCGTTGATGCTCACAATCCTACCGTTCCATGAAATGCTTATGGATCAGTGCACTTTGCGTCCAGAACGAGTAGCGGTAGGTGCCAGGAGTTCCGGGACAGGCCATTCCAAGCTGCTCATGGCAGCGTCAGTATGCATGGGCTGGGTGACGGACGAGGGAGAACACGACTGACATGACGTGTCAGGAGAGCTACAGTAAGCAAACTTCAGACGGTCAATGAAGACGGTCTCCAACTTGCCTAAGCCGCATAAGATATACCCAAGTCCTCGGAAACCAGTAGGAACCACGGCACGCGGATGTCCAGTAGAAATGCCACAGTGAATCGTGCCCGCAAGTGATGACAATGACTAACCCACTAGACGTATAACTGACTGTTGGCAGGAAGTGCGAAGGTCAGTTTCTGAACGCTGTGCACTAGCCATGCCGTTTATGTCGATTGGATTCTGACCGGCGAATGCCGACACTCGTGATGAGAGGTTAGTCACAAAGCTATCGCTGCGGGAAACGTGGAGTACATATCACGTGAATTGAGATATTAAGTCCAAATTTCGGACTTCGTTGGGCGAATGTTTGTTGGACTTACTACAGGGCGCAGAATTATTGGCTTTTGGCCGGTTGTAAACACAAACGGGGATCTTTCGGGGCCGGGACGAAATCAACGAGCAGCCGAGTAAACTGTTAGCGACTCATGGCCGAATGTGCTATACCTTGCTTCAACCGACGGTAGACGTTTGGTAGCGGAATCGAGCGGTTTCCAGAGTCCATCGACGAAGTGTTGAAAAACGACGCCAATCACTATGTCAGACGCATCAACAGCTATACACATTTCGGCCGCTCATTTGAAATGGTGTTAAACGATGGTGGTGGCCAATGCACCCCTGAAACGATCAAACGATTGTATGATAAAAACAGGCGATTCAACACACCGTTGGTACTGCTACGGAGCAGATCTACTGAAGGGTACATAAGCATATTGCATTGCGGAGTAAACCGATTATGATAACTGGCCGTACAGTAAAACCAATGGGTGGCAGTGAGAATTATAGGATGCGGAGAATTGCGAATTACTCCTAACTTAGTGGTCAACAATCGCGTACCGTGCGGGTTCATGTGGTGCCCAATGAACACCACTGCAAGTTGGCCAACCATGGATGCAAGTCGTAGACAGCGATTTCTTCAGCTGTCCTATTTGGGAAATTATTTTACCGAAAATAACGCCGTGTTAGCTTGGTATCTGGTGCACAAATTAAAATCGTCGATATCTGCGTCAGGAATTCATATCTGATTGCTTTAACGGACCGTTAATCGAAAACGACCATATCGCAATTGTTTTCCCAAATTCGATATGGCTGCTGTTGTTGTAGTTGATTGCGTGTGGAAATGTCAACACAAGGATGCTGGAGTTATTTCCAATCTATTTTTCCGGTTGTTGAGTATTTTGTTTTCATTTGTTTGTTTTTCGTTTGTAGGGACTGAAATATAGTGCGGTTTTCGAGGCGATGTTTGAGCATCGTGAACTTTGCACTTTCTCACAGTTCCAGGAGTGCATTTAGAGATGCATGGATGAGATGGACGTTACTCACGTTCGTGGAACGAGCCGTTGGTCGAAGACTGTTCTGAGGTACGATAAGGTAAGGTGATATGGTTTCCTGAAAACCATGTAGGTTTATTATCGTTGTACGAAGTATGAAAGACTTGGG
>LUCH01000283.1:0-10294 GCA_013368495.1 Paragonimus heterotremus | reverse complement strand
CCTCGAAAACCGCACTATATTTCAGTCCCTACAAACGAAAAACAAACAAATGAAAACAAAATACTCAACAACCGGAAAAATAGATTGGAAATAACTCCAGCATCCTTGTGTTGACATTTCCACACGCAATCAACTACAACAACAGCAGCCATATCGAATTTGGGAAAACAATTGCGATATGGTCGTTTTCGATTAACGGTCCGTTAAAGCAATCAGATATGAATCCCTGACGCAGATATCGACGATTTTAATTTGTGCACCAGATACCAAGCTAACACGGCGTTATTTTCGGTAAAATAATTTCCCAAATAGGACAGCTGAAGAAATCACGGTCTACGACTAACCCTCACGTTGGTCGAGTGTGATCTTCGACGCTGCGTCGCGATATGCCGATAGCTTGCAGTGAAGTTATCAATCTGCACGTTTTAATTAGCAATCGCGCTTGGGCTACTCGAAAAGAGTTGAGAAAGTGCGTTGTGGTGGTTCGCCCAAACGTGTCCGGCCGTTTTGGCTAACTGTGCTAAGGTTACTTGTTCGTCTGCGCTAAAGATGCTTCGCCTATCCTTTGAAAACTATTGTTGCCACAGCCCTCTACAGAAGGCTCGCACCGCTTGCGCAGTGCCCGCTCACACTTTTGTGTGCCAAAAGATCTGCGACGGTATGCGGTCTTCAAACCCAGTGCAGGAGTAGTTATAAGTGTCTTAGCGTGGAGTACATTCTGACATAACCTGTAGGGTAGGACAGTTGGACGGAGTAGTTATGCGTTTGAGCGTGGATTAAAGTTTGACATAATTCGTAAGGTAGGACAAATCGACGGAGGGGTAATAAGTGTCGTAAGCTTTCAAGCTGGAGGTGTTTCTCGATGTCATTCGTTCAGCAGGTCACCATATCTCCATTCCAGCGTACGTTAGGATTTCACAGAAAAGTTCACAATAGTGCTAGTAAGGAATGTCAAAGCATGGTCACTATGACCAAGAAAACACCAATCAAATGCCCATTTGTTGTGCACTGTCCCACGTTGGAATACACTTATGGGCGGACCTGACATTTGCAGTTTTATAAAAAGCATAAAACCTGTTTTAACAACGGTCCGACCGTCATAATTGTAATCGCGTTTTCCTGCTTGATTACGTTCAAATTTAAATAAAATCATATGTATCAAAACGTATGGCATCGATGTTCATTACATTTTAATCTTTACTCTCAACTGATTTAAAACGCAGCTTTTCACTATCTTTCCACAGAACATCTTACCACTAAACTACCGCAGGTTCCACACTTACGTCTTCAAAAGACTGAAACAAAATGATTTTGCAGCAATAGAACTCTATGGTTTCATGAACTGCAACATGTCACAAAATTTCAACAACATCAATGGATAGCAAATATTTTTAACTAAGAGATAACAGAGATGTTTTCGGTCCACCGATTACACGCAGTCCCATTATACCAGCACAGGTCCCAAGGCACGTTTGTTCTTGATGCGCCATGAAAGGTATTTAAGAGGTCATGGACTTACATTCATGAAAACAAAATCATGGTGAGTAATCGCAGAAACTTCCGGAAAATAAATGCAGGGAAACTTTGTGGCTACTTGGGAATGCAGCCATGGGCAAACTACACCTCCACTCCACTCTGTAGATGATCACAATGAGAGGCCTACTGTCATCGTTTCTGCAGCCGTAGATGAATCTACACTATTATCCGGCTCCAAACGGAACAAGCCTCCAAGTCAGCTGCGCTCTAGTACATATAAACTCATTCTGAAGAAGAGGTATGCCTATACGTGCCATCGATTATTAGGATCTAAAGTTGACCAGAAAATATAAGCTGCCCTAAGTACACGGTATACATCGCTAATTCGACGTGACCGTCTTCATTACTAACTTAGTCTTACAGAACGTTTAATTGCTTATCCAAACAGTCTCTTCCGATTTTTATTATTAACTCGTAAAGGGAAGGCCGGAGTTTCACAACTCTTGGGCCCATCGGGACTTACTATCTCTGATACAGAGACCGTTGGTGTCCTTGTTGGGTTTTACGTCAGTGTTTTCACGCAGTCATCATCAGTTCCCTACATTAGTCTTGACACTAAAAATGATGGAACTTACACTGCGGATACTTCATCCACGGCGGTGATGGGTAAACTCAGGTGCCTCAGGGACGGTCTCCCTGGATCCGACGGTATACCACCCAAGGCCTTGCGGGAAGCAGCGGAACAGCTTGGTGCCCCACTTAACCTACCATTTACGTAATCCATCTCCCAGGGGACAGTACCCAGCAGTTGGAATCCTGCGAGCATGACATCCGTTTTCAAGGGCGGTAAGCGAACTTGCCCAAGTGACTACAAACCAATTGCGTTGCTGTCAAGCGTCTCAAAAATTTTAGAGGTGGTTGTATACGACTCGCTTTATAAGTAACTCACCTCGAACGAATTTTCCCTAATGCACAACACGGACTAAGCAAGTGCCGTTCATGTACAACAAATCTGCTGATAGCCACCGACCGGTGGACCAAAACAGATAATTAGATCAATGGAATGGGCGTCGTATATCTCAACTCTGCTAAAGCATTCCACCGCGTGGATCATTCCGTTTTGATCGGCAAGCTTTCCCATTATGAGGTGCTAACCGTCTGTACGGGGTGGGTGTTCATCGTGTTTTCTCCGCCAGCGGGCCTAGCCTCAATGGAGTGCCCCGAGGTTCAATCTTTGGTTCGGTGCTATTTTTGGTATTCATCTAACCCCTACTCTCAACCACCTCTCCGTTACTACTGTTTGTGGACGACGGCAAAATTTGGTGAGCCATCAACACAGCTGACGGTTTGATCATCCTACAGAAAGACCTCGACAAACTATTCAATTGGTCCCGAGCTAACCGACTCGAATCTAATGCTGGCAAGTGCAAAGTTATCCACAGTCGCGGCTCCATAAATACCACTTATCAACTTGAAAGGATGTCCGCTTCAGACAGTTCTTACTGGGAAGAACCTAGGATGCACTGTTTCACATAACCTCTCGAGCTTTGCGAACGCTGAAACAAATGTAAAAATGGCTGGCAACATCCTGGAGTTATTGAGACGTCTCTTCGGCCAGTTCGTCCCTAATTGTTTTCAGCTCCTTCATAACAGTTTCGTTCGACTGCGTCTGTAGAATGGAACTTTAATCCGCCTATCTCAGCTCCAACAGGACAAGTTGCTCCTGGAAACGATACAACGTCGAACCGTTAAGGCAGTCCGGGGTCTGAAAACTAGACCATATGAGGACAGGCTGAAATCTTCGAACGTGCACTTCTTGGAGTACCGTCGGCTTAGTGGTGACTTGGTATTAATCCTTTTGATAATGCATTCCCCGGAACATCTTTGCCGCCTGATGCTCAACAAGTCGAGTAGCGTGACACAAAGGGGTCACCCCCTAAAACTAGGGATACAACATAGCAGACTAGAATGCAAATAGCTTTTTCTTATTGCGCGTTTGCAAGGCTTGGAATGTCCTACCAGACCATGCTGTTTCAGCTAGCTCTGTAGCGCTTTTCAAGGCTCAACTTGACCAAAACCTATCGCACTAGTTCGAATACTGCACCTCTTTTACTTATTTCAGCCGGTTGCTGAGAACCTTGAGATTCTACGCATAGAGATACGGAAACCTCATACGCTGCGGGTTCCTTCTTCCGTTCACAACCCATTGACCCATTGGCTGGCCGTTCGGCTCAACTTTTTCACTAACAGGGTAAACCACTCGTGGAACAAATTGTCTGCAAAATTTGTTGAAATCAAAGGGCGTGGATACGTTCAAAAAGAGCTACACGAACGTTGGAACACCCTTTCTCCTATTTTGTAACAGTCAAAGTGTGATTTGTTTTTGTTGTTCAGGACAACCAGGATCAGACTTATCTTTTCATCTATCCCCACCCTTAGACCACAATCAAACACATTCGCACCGAAAAACAAGCAGCCTGGTCATTCCCCGGATCACAACCAGTCAACCATTAAGACTTCAACAGACGCAGGCCTTCACGAAGTCCTGGATTTGAAGTTGGACAAACCAAAAGACGGATGCAAAGCACAATTTTGTTTCGCTCCAACGACCTGTGTGACAAAGAGAAAATGTCGCAGTATATCCATGGTGTGTAACGACCTACGAACATACCCGAATCAGAAAATCGGAGTAGAGTTACGTAGTAAAATGCACGCCGGCCATCTGCACTCTGGTTATCCTTTACGTTTGCGGATAAACGTTAGGGCTACCGTAGTGGCCTAATCTATCGAATGATGAAAATGACCAAAATATGGTAACATCACAGTCGTTACGGTAACGGATAGGCTCAAAATGTAGACGTACAAATTAAACGGAAGACATATCGGTGAAATGGAAACGACTGACTGATGAGCCAAAGCCGATTAGATCGAATAGGCCACCACACGAGAGAAAGGCAGCGCCAGATAGCAGGTCCGTTAGGAAACCAATAGATAATTCCACACATGAAGTGGGATGACGAGCGTTGGGCGTCGATGGATCGGCTGATAAACAGAGCCAACAGGTTTTGATTTGCAATTACTTTACCGGTTCAAAAATTCGCACAAGTGGAGCAGTGAGAGACGATGCGCGGTAAATCCCGTTTATTCGTGTTGACGATTCAATTCGAAAAGTGATGGTGATGGATTAGAACAAGTGTACAGATGAAAGTAACAAAATGATATATACTGAATTTACAAAAAATGAATTATGAAACATAATTGGGAATTGTGGACAATACGCTACGTGGAGACATCGAGTGAAAGCGTTCTTCCGAAGTAGGGGTTCTAGCAACAATCCTGTAAAAAGAAACAATAAGAATCAGCCAAAGACCCAGTAAACCGTGCACACAACTTACATAAACGAAGAACAAAACGACGTCAACAACAAAGCAGCATGCACTGTTGCGTGAGAGTCGTTGTCTTTTCATACACAAATAAGTTTCAAACTACGGTAACGCAATCGCTTGGGAAAGTTTTAGTAAAATGGCACAAATGAATTTCCCGAATGATATAGGAAGAACCGAAATTCTTAGCGCCTAGGTGGTGTTTAAATGGCCCATTACATGTAAACCACTTCAGTACGGTGAATCAGCATGGCAGTGGTCAACGAAGACGTGTTCTAGAAAATATTCGAAAAAGGACTGCGACTTTGGAGAATACCTTGAGGACATTATCAAATTTGAACAGAAAAAATGCGCTAGTTTTTTTTATAAACAGTTCACAAACGACGGGAAGTGCCAAGAAACACAGGGGAATAGAACTGCTGCTAGGCTGTCGGTAATGATATGTAGTGTGCAAATGCGTACACTGTACACGTAGGATTACGGTTGACGAACGGCAATATGTTGTCATGACGTACATATGATATTACACTTTAGGCTCGCTGACTACTGTTACAAGGCCTCGTGGGTAGTGCACTGTCGCTGTGGTGCATATCGTGTTGAGAAGACCAACCTGGAACACACACGACTTCTAAGTTGGACTGGCTAGTACATACCCCAGAACTGGGCGTCTGCCTGTAGTAGAAGAACAACATGTCCTAGAAATGGTGGAGAGTTTTAAAAGTACGCGAGAGATGAAGTTATACGTTAAAAACAAGTTAGGAATAAAGCGGAATTCGAATGACCTATGCAATCTACGTAAGAAACAGGGTAAGATGGATCCTCGTGATGAAATTGTTAAGATGCGCGACTTATTGAAAATAGAGAGACATTATTGTCCTTTGATAGGTGAGGAATTTTTGCGGTTTGCCTTCTTCATCCCCAAAGGTTCGTTCCAACCGTGTCCCAAATATAGCAACGTAATTTTAGCCGATGTCATACACAAGCTTAATTACGGTAGCTTCATATTGTGGCACGCCATGTTGGTAGATGTAACTGATGTAGGTATGGCGTTTCCTCAAGCATTGTTTCACAACGAAACGAAGGCCAGTTACCGGATGGTTTTAGAGCGTATGTTGATGGTGGTGATGCACTTCTATCGCTGAAAACGTCGTCATTGATCTTTCGTGTACGCAGTAGCGGAATGTCCTCGAGGTTTGCCCAAAGAGGGCCACAGTATTTTGCCGGTTTCATTCAATGAATGATGGCTCTCGGCGCTGTCATCATCTGGTAGGCTCGGATATGTATCAGAGAAGCAACATTTACCAATGGGCGCTGTTGTACCTGTGTGTACATCTACTACATTCAACACATATCTGATTGGCTAATCACACAATCGCGTGATACATCGCGACTATGATTGGTTTAACTCTAACTCGCTCACTGGTTTAATGTGACGTGTTATGTTTGTGGGTCAAATCCCATACATGCCGTTCACGCTTGTTATGATTGCCTTGCGTTCTGATTTACGATACAACGGATGGCGTCGCAAGCAATGCTTACTTCAATACGTGCGCCTACAACATTTTGGATGGTTCCAGCAATATTTCTAATGGAAAACGACGTTCACGGATTACCTGGATTTGCTCAATGTGCTAAATCCGTCGTTGGACCTGATAGAGCCAACTAAACTAAAACTTATTCACAATCATCTGGGTACCGAAGGACAGAGACAGTTTGACATTCATTCTCTGTGTCATGAAACCACCCTAGAAGATGCTTTAAACACTATTGACAAAATAAAGGAGCCGTTACCAACGTAAGCGCCTCCAGATTTGCCTTTTCTCGCATCAGTCAGTAAACTGGAGAACCCCTGGAAGGATTCATTTCTCGACTTATAAGAGCCATCCGTTCGTGTGAATATTCTAAAACACCTACTAAAAAACAGAAAGACTGCATACTCATACAACAGTTTATTTTTGGAGTACGAAATGAAAAAATCGAGAATCTCTCTTAACTGAGGTTGCATCCAAATTATCTTGGGAGAAGGATTGTGAACTGGTCGGTATTAAAGAGCAAGTTCGATCGCAATGTGAATCGTTCCCAAAGTTGCCACAGCCAGCATAATTGATCAAAAGTTGGAAGCCGTCAGCTGCTTTTCAACCTCTTGGAAAATGTTTCCGTTGTGGATCAATAGCACATCCAGCGAATAATCTCGGACGCCCAGCAGGAACTGCTAAATGTTCAAGTTGTTCTAAGATAGGCCATTTTGAAAGTCTGCCGTATGCGCTCGGTACATGCACTAGAATGAGATACTGTTACTCAGCCAGAATAACTTCTTACCGATGAAACAATTTATGCTTTACGTTCCGACGAAAATGTTACTGCTTCCAAGTCTGTTAAAGAACCACGATTACCACGTTCTGATGTTCGAACCATTTATTTTTCAACTTTGACCACTAAACTGCCTCTTGAAATGGAACTAGACTCTGCATATCCAATAACTACAATTCCCTATTCATTTTATGAACGTCATTTCAAGCATCTACCCGTATATCCAACGGTTTATAAATTTTAGAGCTACTCCAACGCACCCATAGAAATGAAAGGATTTATATTACTCCAATTGTGTGTTGAACTTTCTCCGCCTGCTTCTGTTGCTGTGCATATATGCAACACTGATAGAAAACCATTGTTAGGTCGTAACGCATGGTTGCTCTGAACCTGGTACCTTCTGTTGAACGTATGACGGTAGCTTCTATTGACGTGCTACTATTGTATCATAAAGACCCACAACTGTTTGCTGATTCAATTGGTCGTGCAGTCAACGTGCCCAACCAAATTCGTTTACAGTCGGATGCAATATCGTACTCCATATCACAGACGCGACCGATACATCTTGCAAAGCGGGATGCAGTTTCTGTCGCTATCAATTCGATGCTGCAAAATGACACAATTGAACCAATAGTATGCTCGGCTTGGGTACACCCATTAGTTGCGGTCTTCAAAAATGATGGTAGCGTTCGATTGTGCACAGATCTTCGTGCACTTAACGATCAAAATGTGGTTGGAAAGTTCATCTTGCCTAATCAAGATAAAATGTTAACCAAACCTACCGGAGCAAACTTTTTCTCAAAATTGGACCTCAAAAGTGTTTTCTTTCATACTCCACATACGGACGATTCCAGACCTCTCACAGCTTTTCTTACTACAGAGGGTCTGTTTCAGTACAAAGTTTTACCAATGGGCTTAAGTTCAGCTTCGAAAGATTTATGACCCAGTCTTTATCTCTATGCCGGGGTTCTATTGTGTACATGGTTGATGTGTTTTTGTAAAATTTAAAGACCATGATTTCAACCTTCATTCTGTGTTAAACCATCAATTGAACTTGCGTTTGAGTGTGAACAAGCGTGTATTCTGTGTGACTGAAATATCATTCCTCGGTCATATTATATCTGGTGAAGGAGTTCGTCTCAACGTAGAAAATACTGAGGCTGTTGCAAATGCTCCAGAACTTACGAATTTACTTCAACTCAAACACTACCTCGGAATGTACTCACACTACTTAAGCCACCTTTCGAACCTCGCCACAGTGGTCGAGTCACTGCAATCACTTACGAGATCCAGTATTCCCTTTGAATGGTCCGGCACTCACAGAGAAGCATTTCCATGCGTGAAACAGATTATTGTTTCCGTTCCTGTCGTCAGTTTCTTCGATGAATCCTGCAGTACGTTCGTTTCAACAGATGCTTCCGATGTTGGTCTAGGAGCCGTTCTTTCTCAAATTCAACGGGGACAGGAAAAGATTATTGCCCACGCATCAAAAACCCTCTCTGTTACGAAACGTAAATATTCGGTCAGCGAAAAAGAAGCCTGCGAGAAGTGGCATATGTACATTTTCGGTAGACGCTTAACTCTGAGAACTGGTCATGCAGCATTAACGACACTTCTCAGTCAAGGAACCAAAGATCATAGACCATTAAGGATCAGTCAGTGGTATGCCAGACTACTGAATTACGACTTCTAAATTAAATATAGAAGTGGTTCCGAAAATCAAGTAGCTGACGCACTTTCTCGACTACCTTTATCTATACAAATTGATACATACGACATGAACGAATTCGAAATGGTGGCTGCTATTGATGACCTGGAAATTCATGCTGTAGCTAGAAAACGACTGCGAGAGCATACTCAGCTGGACGATGACCTCAAACAACTGAAACAATACATCTCCACTTGATGGCTTAGTTTCGAAAATATTACGGACGAGCTAAAATGCTACTACCCCTGCGACGGGAGCTTTCCGTGATAGATGACTGCATCATGCATGGATCACGGTTCGTTCCACCATTTACTTTAAAGCGTGAGATTATGCTTTTTGCTCATGAAACACAGCTTGTAACCACAAGGACCTTTCGTCATGCTAGCTAATGGTACTGGCGGCCACGAATGTCTTTTTCAATCGAGACCCTCGTTAATGACTGCGCTCCTTGCCAACACTGATAAATCAGCCAAACCAATAGTTGCCCCTGTGCAGCCAGTGGAATATCCTATGCGCCCGTGGGCAAAGCTGGCTATCGATATTATGGGACCTTTTGCGACAGCTCCTTCAAACAAATGTGACATACTGGTCGCCAATTGCTACTACAGTAAATGGCCTGAGGCACATATTTGTGGCGATGTCACGTCATCCACAGTAACTCATTGGATGAAACACCTCATTGTTCGCTTCGGGATTCCCGAAGAGATTGTCACCGCTAATGGACCTCAATTTGTCAGGTATGAGTTCGAAGAATTTTTACGTCGACAGGGAGTAAAACATTCTCGGACTATTCCTTACAATCCCTCAAGTAATGGCATGGTGAAACGTTTGAATCGCTCTTCTAAGGAGTGTATACAGGAATTACAGTTACGAGGAGAGATGTGGGAGGATTCTGTGCTTCAAGCGTTATTCACTTATCTCACCAGCCACCATAGACCGACCGGAAAAACGCTTGCCGAACTTATGTGCGGGTGAGCTCTACGTACGAAACTCAACGCAGCTCACCAACCTACATATGAAAATAGACCTAACGAAATGCTCCGAAAAGAAACTTCCCAAAAGATCTATGCTAGGTCATCGAAAACTCTGGCACCCGGAACATTTGTTCGCTTAAGAAGTCAGTCGCACAACAATGGGCAAATAAGATTTTCATCTCCGGTCTCCATAAAGCGTACTCTCAGACCCGGTACATAAGAGCTGGATAACAACAAGAAAGTGAATCAACGTCAATTATTTGCCGGACGATTGACTCAATGAGTCAACTTACCTTCACGTACGGAGCAACCCGTTGGAATCTCCCCAAATCCTCGTCGCCCATCGCGGGCTCCGAAGTCGGACGACCGTTTTACCACGCCTAATTCGAAGCTGAACGAAATGGAGTGATGTTGTACCTGTGTGTACATCTACTACATTCAAC
>LUCH01000282.1:224813-255138 GCA_013368495.1 Paragonimus heterotremus | reverse complement strand
TGTTAACCACAACGCCAGCAACCTCACAATAGGCACGATCGAATAATCTGTTAACATTCACCGCATCTGCCGTGTTAAGTGAAAATTCCTGAAGCCGAAATTGTTTCTATATATGCGGCAACGAACGAACTGAAGCAAATTCTACTGTACTGTTAGCATTATTTTGCAATGAGGGAAGCTTTTACCTCCTAGCAAATGAATATATTGTCTTGCCGTTCAGGTAATCACCAGCTAAACGTGACCATCCAATGAGTAGCACATTCACTTCAGGCGAGCAGTCCTCTGTGTTCAGAGATTACAGTGCGGCACAGATAAATTGGATTCAGGCACACAGCTTACTAGTGAGATCAGCCGTCTGGACCATGGCAACTAGATCATCTTACAAATGCTGTGTTTACTTAGATTTCCGTTCGATTTTCCGTCTTATTTTCTTTGCCCGTGAGTCCTGACCATGCCTACTAACTAATATTTTCTAGCACTATGCGCGACATCACAAACAACTTACTTAACTACTCATCCTGAAAACTAATCCGTCAAATGTCTCATATTACCAGTGAACAAGTATCTTAGGGATTACAGTTTGTCTCACCGGTCAACCAACTGTTCAGTACGAATTAACAACTCAGTAAGTACAATTGTTGATCAACAATATCAACGGTTTTCATGGCTAGTCGAGTAGTTAAGAGAATTCCAGGGAGTCCGGTTCAGGAATGTGAATAATCAGCTTTAGCAATCGAAATGGAAGGTAAGACATCAAAACATTCGGTGAGCAATTTCCAAAGTGGTTGAGCGATAAGACACAGAAATTGAAAAGTCAGTTGCGGGAATACAAATGGGAGTTTAACTTGAGTTTTTAGAAGTAGAACTTGGAATGTGATTGGGGTTCAGGGATGGGATATTTGGCTACATCAATTGTTTGCCTCACGTAAACTACTTATGTGAACGGACGGTTTGGATGTGCGGCTCAGTTACGTCCGTTGTCTGATCACCTAGGGATGGTTGTTGAAAGCTTTTCACAAAATGTATGATAAGTCGTGGGAGCCAAAACGATAGAGTCTACAGCTATTGCCCTATTGATATACTTTTCAAAGATATTGGCGAACTACGTGGGCCAGTAATTCTCGATCCCTTTCGACATAACCCTAATCTTTCAAACAGTATTTAACAACAGCCGGAAAATGAATACGTAAGCATTTGTTAGTGGAAAGATGTGTTTTGTGTTCTCATGAACCAAGATTGATTACTCTTTTTGGTATGGTTTGCTAACTTACAGAGGTCCACCGTGGTCCATTAAAGAATATGAAGAGGGTTTGCAAGCAGTTGGTTCCCAGTGATTCCAGTGAAATGACGAACAACTGTTTCCACCTTTTTGGATTTTAGCAGCAACAATTACGCCTCTTGATTACATGTATGGTTGTTACAATTGATGGTTCAGACACATCTTCTAGACCGTGGGGACGCGGTCACTGAAGTTACGGGTAGATGCATGGATTGTTTTTCTTAACTTTCCCGATTCGTTCATTGAAATCGACTTCTAAAATCTTTCTCAACTTTTCGAACGCCGAAGGGAATATCTGTAGATTCGCAGGGCAACCATAAAACGGCTGATCGATTTTGGTCGGTAACAAAAAGAAGAGCAACAGCTAGAGAAACTATTTTGCATACTTTTCTCTAACCCTAGTAGCCGTGGTCTAATGAACTAGCGTCTGGGCTGTCATAGTTGCTTATAAGTGGATAACTTCGTGATTATTGTGGGGACAGAACATTACCTGATCGCCCAAGAACATATTGAATTTATCCGATTATTTCTAACTTACGAATTGACGATCATCTTGCCTAACATCTCATTATACCTTCATGATTTCATGTAAGTCTTGAAAATGCTAAGTGTCCATGTACACATCCGACAACCATTTCTAAGGTTACTTAATAAATTCATCAATTTGAATTATCGTTAATTTGACCAAACGATATCGATTGTTTTTATAATCTGAAATACTGTATTTCCACATTCATTTTATCAACACATCGGAACTGTATGTTTATTGTGACGTGTAAACGGTTCGTTTTATATTGTCACCCTTATAGTAAAAGCAAGTCTTAATGGTGTTCCTACGCAGTATTTAGTTCATACCAATATGGGAGGATTTCACCTGGGAGTCTGTCATCACCGAAGTAATCTTTCAAAGCCATATTGGATGAGTTTGCTAAAAAAATAAACATCACAATTGTTTATGGGTGAAACCATCTGAGTATATATAAGTGATCGACAAACTAGTGTTGTCAAAACGCCAAACAAGGCAAGTTTTTCAGTCATCCACCCGCTAAACTGTACAAACTGTTTGAGTGGTGCAATCTGATCGCTAAATGTTTGATGCATTCATGACAAGCACTTGTAGGTTTATCGTTTTTGGAGGAAGTTAGCAAATGACAGCTAAAATGTTTAGGTGAAAAGTCAATAAGTCGAACTGAAGTGAGTCCCGATTACGATGTCGGTCCATGATGAAATGAGTGACACGGTGCAATCAATTACTTAACAAAACGTTGGTTAACATTGTCCTGCAGTAGGTGATTACCAATGGTTTATAACAAAGCTTAGCGCTGGTTTCCCCAAATTCAAGAAGAAACTTGCTAATGCGGGCAAAACTGACTAGTTAACGCCGATCTTTCAAATTACGGCAAGTTAAAGTTACCGGTGTCTACATAGGAATTCTTTTGACTACAGTAGCTAACAGTATTTGGCTTCACACCCATAAACTGACTCCATTGCAAAAAAAAAAGAATCACTGAAGCTGTCCTGTTATTCCAGAGATATAACAGCGTCGCTAAATGGTGATGAATACAATGTGCTTCACCACATCGTCGTTCGATTGCGCTGTTCAGTGTTGATGGTACGCTCTGAGAATTAGATAGTTGTGTAGCACCATGGTAGATCAAACAGTCGTAAGGGTATTGCCCAGCACAGTCTGAGAACAAAAGTAGCTTATCTTCACATTTGTCGAGCATTGGAGATATGTATTAATGGGAGCAAACTTCACCAGAGAATTGAGGGAAATATTTACCAATGCAGAGTTCTACCTGAGGCTGTACAGCGATCCATGGAAATCTCGGTGATTTTGATTGTCGTATCTCCAACCGGACCAAATGGGTCCCGTTTACCACAGAATATTGAGTAATTTACTTTTAATTCGGCTTCGATAAATCAAAAATGATTTCTTTATGTTGTCAAGAGACTAGATGCGTTTCATTCCCAAACTTAAATTACCGAGTAAATGACCGCTGAAACATTCAAGCAGTCGTAAACGAGGTTACGACGTAGGACCCCGAGCTCCATACGACACTATTTTCACGGTCTATTCAATGATTTGAACTATAGATACTTCACCTTGCAACGTGAAATAGCGCACATTTCCTCCACAATCCATTCATCGGTAACCAGCATCACGAACTATTCTTATTTTTGAAGTTCACCTTTTTTCATACCCTGACTGGTATCCAATGACACTGATACCCCGTCAGCAACTCTGTTGGCTTGCGCCCAGTGGATCGGTCCAAGGCGTGTAATCTCTAGCAACCCCGAAGAATCTGCGTTATTATTGTCAAAGGGCAAAAAATTCAAAGTTGTCGGCAAGGTAATCGTCTGGCAAAGTCAAAAAAGGTTTTCATATTAAAAAAAAATCTTTTTGACTACAGCATCTACTGCAAGCCGTCCATCATCATCATCATCTATAATTAGTGCATAGATGGCTGCCTACGATGATAATCGCTTCTTTCCAACCAACAAAATTATATTCCCCGAAATTTCGTATTCTGTGTTAAGGATGGTTTCTGTGAAAAAAGTCTTCCCAATATTCAGTACCTCATGGTCGAGTAGACAGCGAACTAGCTTGAAGAACCTGTAAGATTAAATTAAACACATGCGTGTATTGATTACATCAGTGGAGTGAATGGGAGTATAAACTAACCATTTGAGATTGTGAATGAATAGTCTAGACAAATTTAATCTACGCCAGCCGTTTAGTCCACCTCTGGCAATATTAACTGCAAGTCACTTAACATGGAAATTTTCTGAAAGATACATTAACTGAAACAACCTTCGACAGTAATTAAGTGTTGTTGAGATAAGCACATTATTTCAGTTCATACATGAAATAACTGATTAGGGTGACAAGATTATTCTCTTCTGAAGATAGCAGATTAACCGACATTTGATTTACGAGGCAAATAGTAAAAACCTGTTGAACGTTACAAATCACTAACATTGAGTACGTGTTTCACATTCCTGGAACAATATCGGAACTATTGTTTATCAAGTTTTAGTTACCTCCTGGTGGTCATGCAGAAGTTCTTAATCAACCGTTTGTTTAAAACAAATTGAAACGGCTAACAGTAACGGAAATTTAATTTTCAAACTGCTAAGTTCCACGCTGATAAACTAGCTTAAAAATCCGTAGTGATAGATAACACGCGTTAACTGTGCGCATGCTACAGCCATGTGTCTTAGTCGGAAGTGTTGCAAATCTTCACTCTAAAGTATATATGCACGTGACGTAACGTTGAACATGTATACCATTATAGACGTCCGAAAAATAATTCTGCATAAATCTTTACTAAAATGTTCATTCAAAATATGCACATTTTACTAGCTCGCTGAAGTTCCAGGTAAGTTACTGTTTGCTCAATTCAGTTTATTTGTTTTCTCCAACACACCGCTACCACTCACATTAAAAACAGTCAGCAGTACTACACTAATGTTACCCTCATGTCTGGAGTTTTGGTGATTGCAGTGAGACCAAAAAAGGTGTAACTGTGAGCTGATGAAGTTTCGAAGTCATTCATGCTCGGCAAACTTACTTCTTACTTATCATAAATTCCCGATTGGAGGTCTTGTGTTTTCTCTCGCCTTCCAGTGGAAATCCTGGAAAAACCTTGGCGTGAAGAAAACCTGATGTGCACAATCTCATCCTTAATCTGTCTTTATTATGGGTTAGTTTAAAATCTCGAAGTATAGTGAAGAACGGTTATTACCGTTACGTATGAACCGATGAATTTTCGTTGATCATCCATAACTACTGAGATCTCGCAATTTGTACACTTATGCGTTAAATGGTGCGCATACTATGCGTTACATAACAATGCGCCTTGATACCTGTTTTACAATTGCAGGGTAATAAAACGGTATTCTTGTGGCTTCTGCTTTGAAGCGTAATTTCTGTGTTGTAATGGAAGGAGAGTAACGTGAGATAAATCACACTGGTTTTGTAGGACAAGTAACTCGTAGGCTAGTTTTAGGTAGGATTCCGTGATATCTCAATTTCTGAACACTGTCCAACTTATCACCTTTCTCAGAATATAGTACATCTGACATTTTTTATTACCCTACCATTCGTCAGTAATCTGTCTCGGGATGGTAACAGCTCACATGACACACCACTTATTTGCGTAAAACTGTATAAAGCTAGAGTAAAACCTAAAGCATGGTAGGAACAAACTCCTAATTTTATTTCGTCACTTCAACCTAAAATAAATAATTCGAGCCACCGGACGCAAGTTTTACATGATCAGTTAGTATTGCCTGGACAAAATGAACCAAATTACCGGTAGAAATTTCAAACAAACACAACGGACAAATTAATTGAGTGACAAACGTGCATACTGACTAGGCTTGTGCCCAACGCTGTTTCGGATTATATTTTGTCGATCATGATTTTTTAGTCAAACGTGTAACTATTTCTTACTTCCCTAGCTGCATTGACCTATATCTGGTTCCGTTCTGCCTAGGTCGTAACACCATAACTACGTGTGAACTGGCATACGACATACGAGGAAAGACAAAGCATTGCTGTTTGAAGGACTTCATCCCCTTGTAAATTATACCGTAGATAGTTAAGATTCCTGTGCTTTGGCTGTCACGTATGACGTGTAACCGCGTTTAGATGACCATTTTAATAGCATTATGAAACGAACCTAATTCCTGAAATGACACGCTATTTATACAAAAGATTGGACTTCGTTGCACCCGTTCGTTAGCCGTAATTTTCAAATTAAAGCTTCTCGCTTGAGGTGCTCCTTGCTGTGGAATTCCTTGATTTTGTTATACGAGGATTGAGACGTGAATTGTAATTTGCGAAAAAAATTTCAAATCCAAATAGGTTTGTAGTACACCTGAGCTAAAGTTTTCTAATCTTATCGTATTTCAGGGGTATTTACCAATTTACAGCTCTGTCAGATCCCATCGCTTAAATGGCACCTAGAGTACTGTGTAATTCATTTCCATTGACGTTAGGGAGATTTTACGGTTCAGTTCAACAAACTAAAATATTGCCAGTCTGCTACATGCACAGACTGGTGACAACGACATTTTTCGAGATCTGTCTTTCAGGAAGTTTCTCATTACTAATCTACCTGTAACTATTACTTGAGGGGCAATCTGCGCTTGAATATAGCGCATTAGTCAACACGGTTGTCTCAAGAAAACGTGGACGTGAGATGAAATTAAGACGCTGGCGCGTAGAACTCCTGCTGACATACTTTAACAGGAGAGGAAAACTCGTTGTCTAAGGACGGGTGTTTCCGAAACATTATTGCAGGGGAAGAGTTATAGATAATGGTAAATTGTGCTCAGTAGTAAACATTATAAGTAATACAAATGAGTGTTGTTGAAGGTTTGAACATCTCACACTCATGTGTACCTCGCTTTCAGCGTTTCGCAAGGTCTTTCGCCTCTTTCTTACAAAAATACAACTTTTTTTTCTGCCAAACCGAGTCATAGCCACCATTTAAGCCATTAAAGAAACATCAATATATAGGCGACAGTTGGAAAAAGTTAACTGTGAATCCACCGTCATGGAGTATGGTGTATATTGCTTATTTTTGGTATGATTGACCAGTGAAATTGATTGACTTTGATAGCTACTACGAAAAAATCAGAACATTTGGATTGATTCATTTATGAACTTTTAGTACAATGTTTTGCCGCCTGTTTACTACACTCGTGAATTTTGCACTGATTGGTTGCACCCGAAACGGATTAACTTGCCACAGTGGCCGAAGTCAAAGGACGCCTGAGCTTGACCATTACCGCCAGTGGCTTGTTCCGTATCAATTGTGCTCCCACTGATACCCGAAGGACTAAAACTAGCAGGTATGTGAGTATGGCCCTTGTGTCCAGCCGGCCAAGTCTGGTTAGCCAATTGACTGGCTGGCATGAAACGGAAATCCTTATCTCTCAGAAAATAAACAGACAGACTGCAATGGAAAGATCTAACCTGAGAAGACAAATATGTAAAAGGTAATACAAGAAGCATTTCAGTATACTAGTGTACGTTAGTGTATTCTAGAGAGGAGAAGGATAAAAAAACAAAATTCACATTGCATTAAGAATTTCACATTTTTACTTTCACAGCATCCACACTGGTTATCTAGTGAGTCTGCTTGAGTTTGAAGTAAATTTTGGTTTATATAATACACAATACCGTGGATTACAATTTCCTAAAATGCACGGTTCCTCACACTCTGTCAGCTGAAACACTAAAACCTTAACAACCTCAACTGTCTGGTTAATATTTGCGAGTTTCTAGCATTTACTTCAAATACACAGAGGAACACATTAATCTCGATTCAAATTACATTGACTGTGAATAGAAAGACAGCCAAATATATTCGAACTACTTGACCATATTTATTCACATTTGTACGTTCCCTGTCGACCGTTGCATAAATGATGATAATAAAGACTGAGATAACCATTGGCATTCGGAAATGTGAGTAAAACATTGCTTTGGTATTTTACAAACCAGTCACACTTTCATTGCGCAACTGCCCGACACTCGCATCACCAATAATAAACTTTGGCCATCGTCTTTCCTCTTTTGGGGGAGTCAAATGCCACCGGTGAACAAACTGTTGCCATTTTCAGGGAGATGATAAATGAATACGCAGAAATCAGCTGACAAAAATCGAGCAATTTTGTATTCTTTCCTATATGAAATCACTTGAATCGAGCCTATATAACATTAGGGATTTAGTGACATTTTGTACCTTTTGTGACTGTTTTTGGAAGAGCGACGCTGTGCGGTACTACGAGCCCAGGGTGGCACCAGTTTGAACGATGATGCCTGCGCTTTCAAAACAACCATAGGCTGGCAAGCGGCCCTGATTGTACTAATAGGCAAACAGTGTCGAAGCTTTCCTACATCCCAGATTGCTCTATGCGTAAAAGTATGGTGTACGTAACGTGGGTTGCGGATTTTAAAGCTAAATACTGAAAGTCAGAGGGCTGACTGTTTCAATTCATTACCTGTGACATGCAGGTCTAAACATTTTCTGTCAGTTTTCCGTGGCATAAAGAATTATTGATGGAAATGGTGCATTTTAAATCCATCGACAACCAAGTTGTACTCTGGAAAAGAAATACAGTGAGGCTTTTTTTTGAACGAAACAAATTCTAAAGTTTTACAAGCAATTCACATAACTCGGTTACAAGTGCGTCTTTGTTTGGATTACGCTGAGTACCTATCCGAAAAATATCGCACGAATTGTGCTTATGACTGTTTTATATACGTTCTAAATAATTTACTTAACTCAATCAAACATACTAATTCCTACGGCATTTCCTCCCAGCCATTGTGTTACAGGATCCCTAATTTTTTTTACATTGAATTAATCCAACTAATGAAGTCACAGGGAATGCACCGGTTGGTTCGTCTACTGCGCATGGTGAATGACAGTGTACACAAGAGTTAAATGTTTGGTATACGGGAGTGTAACGATATAGCAATTTCAGTGTCTGGATGTATCGCGTCCAGAATAGTGGCAGTAGGTAAATACACTCCCTTCTATATGAAGTGGTATCAAGCCTTTTTATTGTGAATCTTCTTTTATTGACAAGGTTGCACAGTGATAGTGGATGGAGTGGTAAAAATACGAATTTTTCAAATTATTTCTTTCATGAAAGATTTCAAAAGCTGTCATGAAAAATACGTGATATGTAATAGAATAGGTAAACTGAGTTAAACTGGATTAAGCCCTCAAAAAACAAATACTGTTTCCCCATCTGACTTACCACTGATTGGCACACGAAGAATTTGTCCAGACAACTTCGACCTAGTTGTATTTCGCACGTAGTTCCACAATATCGGTTTGAGACTGTTTGGATCGACGTAGTCAGAATGGATTGCCGGTTAGTTTATATAACTTGATGAACAGCTTCCTAATATGTACTATTTTGTGTAATACGTAGAAGGCTGGGAAAATCGTGTACATTCTTATTTATTATATATCTCAAAAGGATCTTTCTTGGATTACCATTTTTATTCTATTGTTAGTAATTTTTTTCTATCGAATTCACTATATTTTTAATGCAGCGGATCCACATATCAAAACTTCCCTCAGGATTGCTTTCTTTGGAGTTCAGTCCGTACAGTGTAGAGGGAAACTGCTTCCACCTGGAGACGAATACGGTTCACATGGCACGAGGTCAGATAGATTACACTTTCATTGAGGGCGATGTTTGGAGTTACTGGGAATTTTATCTTGAGTATGTGCGTACTGAGTGCGTACTGAGTATGTGCATACTGTTATAACACGAGGGTGAGTACACACTGAGAAGAAGCACTCACATTCCGGTAGACCAAACTGATTCCCAAAGCTGATTTTTTCAAGTTCACAATATCCTCATCATTTTCAGTGAGGAATAAAAGCGTTCAGTAATTTCTGATTAGTGGTCAACCTCCTTCCGGCATCGCTTCAACGTTAGACTATCCCGAGGTTTGCGGAGCAAGTATGAAATCGTGCCCACATGTCCAGGTTTTGTCATCAATGCAAACCTGTTGAATATGCCTCGCTAATAATCGGAATTAGGTTTCGGATGTAACAGACTTAATGTCATTGGGAAACGACACCCACATACAAAACATTTGGAAGTATAGACCTTGAGGCACAACACTTGCCTAATTTGGTGATAGGCGAGGTTCACCTCTCATCGTTGTTGTTTAGACGAAGATTACGTTTCACTCATCAGTGACGGTTTCGGGATGTCTTTTGACGAGGCATTCATGGCACTGACATTTGAAGTCCTCAACCTTTAAGCCAGCCTAACCGCAGCCGCCTGGCCAAAATCTCGGTTAATAGCAATTTTCTTTAGTTTACGAATCACTCAGAAGCACTCGAACCGTAACCGGAATCTTGAAACCCTAATTATCGGCCATGTATCTCTCAGACTAAACGTTAACGTTACTCACAAAAAACCCGAATTTTTCTTGCCTCCATAGGAGGAAAATAATATTATTTTTAAACTGCTGAAAGTTTGAACCTCATTCGCGAATAATTAAGTTTCCAAGTGTTCCATGAACCAGTGCCATATATGTCGCACTGTTGCTCTTCCGACCACAGTTGAATAGTGAATCGTAGTTAATACTCGCCAGCCGTCCTATTAACTTACGAATAATCTAGAAGCACAAGGAGCTTTGACCGCATTTTAGTCAACCAACACAATCCATCTTTTCTATTTCATGAACCATCAGTTAATTTCGGTTAGGGAGCGTGAGTCAGTTAATCACATCCCAAGCTTTCACTCCAGCATGCACAGTGTAGTAGGTAGGGAGCTTTATGCATTCACAATCAACAACAACATAAACGTGTGAGGAACAATACGCCAAATACAATACCACATGCAAGGTTGTTCAGAGCCTAAGGTATCTTGTACAAACTATTATAACTGACCTTCTCTAATTAAATGAGTTTGCTCCCTATCATTATCTTACACTTGACCAAAGCACTGTCTTACTGAGTATTCTACTTCTCAAGCAAGACGACCTCCAGCATGGACTATGCTTAATATGCGCCTTAAGTAGTTTCTCTAGTGGGACGGCTGCACTTGGAATAAAGGTACCTAGGTTACAATTGAAGTGGTGTACAAAGATTGTTTCATATACAAAATAAATCCACGTTTAACGTGAAAACGTTCCATAAGCTGTTCAGCTGCATCATGTTTAAAGTGGTGAAATTCAATGGTTACACTGTTCATCTTAAACTTCAGTAGGAAGCTCAAAAGACGCACATTTTGAAATGCAATGATATTTTACTCCAGAAAAATGTCTAGCTTCCAATGTTTTTGTCAATTGTTCGTTTCCGTCAGTTAAACTATTGTGAGCTTTGATGTTGTATAGAGCTTTGTTGTTCGTAGCATAGAAATGTGCAAAGTGAGGTGAAAATGAAAAAAAGGGGACCACTTCGTTTTGGTAATGATTGAGAATGAGGAGGGCAATACATTTTCAGCGGATTGGGTTGGCGAAAGACGTATCATTATGTGTGATAGACTAATTTACCGTGCACATATCGGACAGGCCAAGGGTTTATGTTAATTGCTCGAAACCAACAGATCTGACTGACTTAACCAACTGTAAACGCTATAAACACCCGTAGTATGATTCATCTAACTTTTGGCGATGAGGTGATGAGTGGCTAACAGACGTAGTCTGCGTATCGTTTTGTAGAGCATAGTCAATCTACTGAGTAAGAATAAGCAATTTACTGCAATAAATTTTCACGAGGAATATTAGGTGAAAGTTTAGAAGTGAACACCTGGGGAAGGTAAACTACAGGGTATAGAAAGACCCTGTGGTACCATGCTAGAAAAGTCTATTCATTAAATAAATTGTCTATTACTGAAAGCATATAAATAGTTTTTTGTGTACTGGAATTGGATAAGTGACACCTCGGGATTGTCCACATTTTATGACATCGTTTGAGATTACATTCCCTTTAGCATGGAAGAAAAAACTACTCAGCATGTATAATATACGTACTTGATAGTGATGGGCAGATTGAACTGATAGTTGCAACAAAGCTTGCTTACTGAGGAAATGTCCTACTGAGCAGATGAAGTTCCACAGTTCTGTACCGATAAGTCAGAAACGCTTCCTGAATGTTACTTGATCAACTGAGGAAAACAGTTCTTATGAATGATAGTAAAACCAAATCGATAAAGTTACTGGACATTCTGGTTACTATTTTCTATCTTGATAATTTCTTGGTTAAAATCAAGAGATAAAGAACGCCAGTATTTAGAGACTGTTTCCTCAGTCCGGTCAATTGAGGAAGACTAAGTGATGGCGAGGATATTATTCCACAGAGTTAATGCAACCAAATTGACATGTAAACGCTCGTTCTACCTTTTAATATCCGGCGGTTTTATAATTTGCAAATTAATGGTTTAATGTGACTTTTGCTTATTGTTCAAATCAATCAAAATGACCTTGTGACACAGTACACCTGTCTGTTTTTCTCTCTGATTCTGCATTTGATTCGCCAAATCACACGGACTTTTCTTTCTCTCTTTTAGCTGCACTGTACTGTACACCTCATCACAGCACATTTCTCGCTTTGGTAATTAAACGCAATTCCACAATATCTGAGCTTGATGAATGCTGCAGTATTTTACTGGTCATTTCGAGTATACTTGTAGACATCTCACATAAGCTCGAAAATTTGACCATCGTAAATTTTTCAAATCCGGTGACTTTTGTGATGCACTTATTTGCTTCGTTATTGACGACAGCATAATGGGGGAAATTTATATTTAGTTAAATCCTGTTTGTGCACTACAGACCTGGGTTCGGAGGTTTCACACAAAATAGGCGATTCTACTACATCTGAAAATGAATATTGCTAAAATTGTGCCTGTCATCTTAACTTCGATGTTTGATTGTTACTGTGGTTTAGCACATATTGCTCTCGCTTAATGGGTGCTATCCTGTTTGGTTAGCCTCAGAAAAAATAATGAGCATTAGCTTGTCTGTCTCGGTCCGGTTGTTCAAATATGACTGACAAGTTGACAAGGATGGAACGTTTTGGGTTGTTTAACTCATCCCTGTCTTCTCACTTCAAGGAGATAACCGTTCTGTTCTATCGATTACCAAGACGCTTGCGATTCACTTAAGTAACCCTAATTTGTAAGTTCACGATTAGCTCGTGGAAACGTTGTAAATGAAGTGGAAGTGATTAATCATCCAAGTCATGAGACATTGTGATCGCCTTTTCACTGACCCTATCCACTTAACACCGAGTATTTAGCACTTACAGAACGATATCGTTTAATTTGCCGTTTGCCAAGTTGCCTAATCTCTCGTCAGATGAGTTAATTTTCACATAAGTGTATCACTCGTGAACATTAAGTTATAAAACATAATTGCTACCACTGAAAAATTGATCTTCGTGAGTCTTCCGTAAACTTCAAATTATCACCAATGCTCTCTGTATGATGACAAGTCATCTTTATACACAAAGCACTTAAACTAGTGGTCGTTGGTTAGCTGCCTCAAGTTAATCTACGGACAGTCACCTAGCATTGATGCCTTGGAACTAAATATTATATATGTAACATGGTGGTGAAGTTGTCGGTGATATCATAATGAACAAACATCAGAAACGGAATATATTTTTTTTTACTCTGTTTGCGCAGTCACTGTATTAAACATAATGGTGATACGATATGACATTACGTGTCCCGTGTTACGCAACTTACGCAGCAACACTATGGTGAATAACTGTTGTGCACAGACACCCTATTACGAAGCGAGTTGCTTACTCGGACTAAATTACTATTAAAAAAATTTAAATAAGCTACATTTTTTCCTTTGTTCATAAGATTGATATGTTGAACCGACTGTGACGAACAGCAGAAATATGATTAAAAAAAGTAAACATTACAGTCACCTACAATAGAATACGAAAATCAGTTTCTCAGGGGAGACTGTTTGAAGTAGAACGACTTCTACCCACTTCCGTCAGTCGTCAGAAAGCGATTGGTGTAAGGGTTTGCCAGGTAGCTGAGCAAACCTGTTTTTTTATTACAGAAATCACAGTAACATATAAAACTGGCTACTACAGAAAAGTGGTCTCTGTGAGGAGTCGGGATTGTTGCAAAGATAGCACTGTATGTGAATGTCTAACATTCCTGGCATGCACATGTGAACCTGAGTTCGAACGCGGTAGGTATTGAGTAAGATTCATCCAACCCAACAACGTGCTTCATAACTGCAGTCATATGTTTGCTTGGTAAAAAAGGAACAGAAAATGGCAATACTTGCATACGAGAGACATCTCATACACGTTTCACAGTCAAGCAATTTCATTCTGTCCAACAACTAATCAATATATAATGGGATTTTACTGACAGATTGAGGTTCTTTTTGTTATATGTCATAGAACAGAGTTACCAAACTGAATATCAACCTGTATGTCAACAATGGCGCCACGTTCAATCAGTTCTGAAGATAATTCACCCCAACCCTCTCTCATTTTGAAACATGCTACAAACTGACCATGTTTCACCGAGACCACAAGGTGGTTTATGTGCATAATGGAGTGGACTGTTTCTAATGGAGAAGGAAATATGAGAATTATGACGTTATCACTGTTCCCTTATGTACCGTCAACCGGTCAGTAATCTTGACAGACCGGCCAACAGTTGGTGTAGTAGCCATGCTAATTAAATTGCCAAAACTTAAACGAATACAATACTTTTTACAATTTTCAATATTTTCCTGATAAATAAACAACTGCTAGTCGAGCGCATTAAAATGTGGGCGCAGTTTACTTACCTACTAGTGTGCTTGGTTCAGATGGCCTCAAGTCGACAGAAAATTATACTCCGTAGAGGTACGAACTCACTAAAATGCAGTAGTCGTGTGGTCCTTCACGACCGGTTAGTCAAATCTATCTATCCGCACCACATATTGATCAAATGTTTGAAAAAAGTAGAATCAATTAACGTTCTTGTAACTGAATACACCATAATGAATTGTTTGCTGTTAAGTCGGCCGTAGAACAATCCTAAGCACCCAACCTACATATAGCTTCTGGAGAAAATCAAGTCGATATTCATAAGTTACGCTATTAAAAGAAGCCGTCGGCCGTTTTACATTCTGTATCAAGTCACATTAAAGAAGGTTGGACAACCTAGATATTGAACCATACCATCTGCTGTTTTTGGAAGCAGACGCTGTTAACGAGTGCAAGTGATGTTCAGTCTGAAATCAATCAAGTCTTTCGCAGTTCTTTAGTAAACAAAATATTATGTAGCAGGTTTAAGGAATTTGGAGATTTCGATTTTTTCTGTAAATCATAACCGCGTGGTTATCGATCGAAATTAACAGACATCAACTGTGGTTCCTATCTATCCGACCGAGCAATCTGTTAAATACGTATTGAAAAAATGGCTGAACGTTCCGATAAGATAATTCAACTGTGCCTGTTGTGAGGCCAGCGGCGCAGTGGTTAAACCGACTGATCCGTGAAATTGTGGCTGTTGCAGACAGGTGCACTACCGAAGATATCTAGGAAGAGCGGAACTGGGATGTAGTGCTTTGTCTCGACAGATGTTGAGTGAAAAATATGCCAAGACTGAGATCAGATGTGATTGGTGTTACATTTGAACCTTATTTCTGAAGTCAAAGTACACCGTAAGTTTAACAGTGTCGCACTTGGGCGACTTTAACTTGCACCTTAGTCGCCAAATTGCACGGTTCAAACAAACTAGAAAACCATAAGCTCCAGAAGCGATGTTGATATCGGTCTACTATCTATAAGTACCCAACCTACGTCAAAAGACTTACTCGACTAATTGAACAGTTGACAACACAGTACACCAGGTAAGTTGAAAAATCAGGCCATTTATCCTCTGGTATTTTTGAGTATCATACTGATTGACAGAACAGATAAATGAGTTCAATTTAACATCGGTCGAAATAACCGGCTATCTGGTAAATCACTTCAATTTTACAACCTCGCTTCACCCAAACTTAAAAAGGCAGCGACACGCACACTGCTTAACCAGACAAGACGGAGCGACAATTTACACTATAAACACGTTCATTTTGTTGTAGATTTGTTCCGGAAACGTTTGAATCTGTAGGGCAGATTAACTTGACCAATAGGCAGGTGAAGCCGTCAAACGACGGTAGTTTTTCAACCATCGTTCATGGGGGACGATGATTGTCATTTAACTGATTAAAAACAGAAGTCTGCCGTTGATCGTAGCTTCAGTTTTATGGGACTGACTTTCCAGATTCCTATAATCCATGTCAATGAAGTAACTTCTTAGTTCACTAAGTTGAACGGAGTTTGTATTGAAAAGTGTGCCTATGGAGCATTTTGTACTAACACCAGCCTGGAACCAGAATAACGATGTATCTACCAAAAAGGAGCCAAGGACATTGATATACAGTCTGATAACATGAAAATCACGGCCTGAAAAAAGTTACTGTTATCGATCTTGGAGCATCACTTGATGGTCGGTTGATTAAAAACCCAGTACGGTGCTTATATTCCGAAACAAACATCTCCCACAGTATGTGGAAGCCACCAAAGTCTGACATCTCTACCCTGTCCAGTGCGTAAAATACAAACTGATTGGAACGGTGATAGGTCATTGTGGCAACTGAATTGTGACCCTTGTGTTTGATTTTTGTTATGGATTAGAAATGTGCATGTTTAAACAGCCTGCCATACACACCTGTAGATAAACCAAAATACAAATAGTGTACTATAAAATTTTAATGATTTTTGTCCAACTTCTCAAAATAATTGTTTTTCACATGAACTGTTCAGGCTGACTTGCTGATACTTAACCGAGTACCCTAGTGGTTTCTATGAAGTAACCTCTCAGTTGATCGATAACGTCACCTTTTTCATCTTTTCTGCGATCACTGACTTATTCCAATTGGTTACCACCTTGTTTCAAGCAAATCCACCCATTCACACACGTAGAGTAAAAGATAAAACTACTGAAACGTTCACTCGAACAAAGTGTACCTGGCTTCGCCTGCATGATCTAAATTCATTCGAGTACATGAGTTTTGAGGCCAGAAATTGCTCCATTTACAGTCGCGATATCCCCTGCTAATTTTTGCATTAAGATAGTCTTCCAAGGTTGATCAACACAACAGTGCCACTTTTCTGAGCCTCAAATGTCCGCACCGAACACAAGGTTGTTGTATCTATGTCGTCTTGTCCTTTGTCATATCGCCATACGTAAGCAGCTCGCCCTTAATATCCGTACTTGTTGTGATTGGTTTCTCTGTGTTCTTATAATCACTGATTTACGAAGTAAACTGTGGTTACAATGAACTTTTGTATTTTTTTATTGGTTGGGATTGCACAATGATCCCGTTGCAAAATTCCGTCTTTTGTTGGCTTGAATGGAAAGGGGCAGAAGCGAATGCGGTAAAACGGTGACTCATAACAACTCATGTATCTGATTTTACCCATTGGCGAACAAGCTCATTGCCCAGTAGATTCGACAAAGCAAGTAACTGAGAAGTCCTTGCGTTATTATTGATTGTAGTGAGCTTGATGGTTGGGACATATGCATTCAGATGTCTAGCATTCTGTCGTACTAACACGGTCATAAATGACTTTCTGTCGAACTTGCTGTCGAACTTAAGGCAGACGACGATAAAGCTATTTTCTGTAGTCACATCAAGTCACAACGCTTTTTTTGCCAGAGTGCCAACATCTATGTGGAATACGCTTTTCCGTCTCTTAAGACCAGCGTGTGCTTAATGGTGGTGTATCAAGGCTGACGCATAAATCTTTTTGTCCCATTATCTGCTTAAAAGTGGTTTGTAATGTACGTGAAGTAATTAGGAACTGTGTTTTAAACGCCAGAAAATTGTTTTCCAAACTTGCGGCTGGGAAAGAATTAAGACTCTATGAGGTTGGATGTGTCTTGCAGCCGTTCATTTTACTTTGTTACTACGTTGTTCAATCGGCTGGTGTTTACAGGTTATTCCTCTTTGACAGCCACTGCTAATACACATCTGTTCTTTTTTGGTGGTTTCACAGTGCAATCTACAAGACTCAGATAGGAGGTTTTTAGTGATAACCCTATGAACAATTTTTAACATCGAGTTCATTGATTCGGCACATGCTTCATTCAACAATGCACCACTTGGCCCGTAGCCCCTTATAACCTGACAAACAACGTTCTGATTTGATTCTAAAATGAAATTGTTGCGATATCCATCTTCCGACTTGAACTAGTTCATCCGAAGAACAAGCGTTTGAACTCATACCAACAGTTAACCTTAAATCTGCCTTAACTGGGAGATTTTCTTCCCACCACTACCAGTCTCCCACTTTAAAACTCAACGCAGCTCTTCACTGGCAACTACACTGAGATTCATTGTCACCGTTGAAGTACAGATCGACATTAGCCAACCGAACGTCTATATAGGCCATTTTGATACACGCTTCTGTTATATACAGTTGCATTGTTTTGCATTCGACTATTTTGGGTAGTGAACTATTTAACCTCTGATTACTGAATACTGTTTGTGTTAGATTCATGTTTGAAAAGGCCAATGTATAGCATGAACGGTAATCAGAGTTGTACCTAAAAGCAACATGGTTATCACGCATAAGTCGTGATCTGTCTAACGGTCAGCAGATTTAAACGAAAGTTTTAAGCTGACTAGGTAAAGCATGATCGTCAGTTTATGGTTCTGAGCGTTAAATGCTTGACTTTTTCAAGGAAATCTCAAGGTTTTCACCCTCTGTGTATTGGACATTGTTCTACTGTTCACCAGTGTTATTTTATTTATGTACAACAATTTTGAATTTGTGAACCATATTTTGAACTAGGAAATCCTAACAGATTGTCTGCATTACAGGGAATTCTCCTTTCTCCCGTTGCCTTTCGCGTCGAAATAATAGGCCGTACGACCCCCTAATTTGCTTAGATTTCGAAAACAACCGGTTGCATCTGATTTTCGCACTGCACTTTCTCTATTTTACAACTTAAGAGCGATAAAATACCACAACTTTGACAGTTTTAGAAGAATGACCAGGTTTGGGTGATATAATTAAAAACAGTGAATTGACTCCTAACATATAAATACACACTGGATACTCTAGTTTGCTGAGTGGAAAGAATAATGCAATCCTAACACTGGACAAATAACAGTTGTGGACGCCAACTGGGTGTTAACTGACCACATATCGATCGAATGAATCAGCAAATAGCCAAGGCAGTTAAAGTGATTGAACAGTTTTTCTGTCCACACAAGGCTGGACTATGCAATCGAATGGCAGTGGTCTCGGCAGTGACAAACATTCGCTGGCAAACTAGTTTTGACCGGTTCGGTGGAACCTTGTAGGTAACAGTGATCATCACTGTCAGCTAGATTATCTACAGTGGCACTGGCGATTGGCTTTCTCTCACCTGTATAGACCCATGCTGGATGATTTTGTTTGATCCTTCTAGAAAAGTGCCCAGTAGTACCACCCACGTAGTTTGCTGAGCAGTTCCAAACGAACGAGTAAATCACCACAGATGAGTTGTGGACCGGAACTTTACCCTTCAAATTTAGATTAATCAGTGGTGAACTGGTGAATGAGATGGTCGGTCTGGCTGCATTGAACGTTCTCTTAAATGAACTGGTAAGCCGACGGTTTTGTGATTCCACCAGCATATCTCTTCTTCGTATGAACATGAGCTTTTTATCAACTCCTTGAGTCTTAACTGATGCTTCGACTGCTCTCATAAGTTGGGCCACAAATTGTCGGGGTAACCATTTTCTTGTAGAATATGGGTCACAAACTTCAGCTCGTGTTCCAAAGCATATGCTGAGCAGATTTTTCTCGCTCTGTCCGCTAAACATTTGACCAGATTGCGTTCGTATTTTAAATGAGTTAAACTGTAAAATTGCTGTACTGGCCCGATCAAGTAGTCTTCCGACAAACGGAACGTTTCAAATTTCTATCCGTCCTTCTACTCAAAAAGACGTTCGGAAAATGGAAACGTCTGTAGAAGACCATTTGATAACAGTGGTTAGTACCGTTCGTTCCAACTTGCCCATAACAATGTTTGCCAGTAGTGATCCTAATGAATCCCATTGCTACATCATCAGTTTGTCTGTAAATATCGCCGTTAAAAATAAACTATGGATCGTGAGTGCATTTGAGAAGCAATTCCTTCAAATTCGTTGTTGGCAAGCCGATCGGAATGTTGTCGCTTTCAATAAAATTGCATAAGTTGTCAATTTTTTCCACTAGTGCCACATTAGTAGACAGAGGAGTAACATCAGGAGAACGCGAATGTCACGAATTTTATTCACGAATTCGAAGGTATCCCGCAGACTATCAAAAAAAATGTTTTTCTGAACCGACTGCAAGATTTTGGCAAGCCATTGTGCTAAAGCGTGATACAGTGAATTCTTCAAATCCAAAATAGGGCGCAGAGGTCAATTAGGCTTATAAATCTTTGGTAGTCCATAGAGGCGAGGAATAATAGTAACTGTGGACTTCATAATTTCATGTTGGGTAGTCGGTATGACTTCTTGGTCTGTCAATCGTTTCAAACTACTGGTTATCTGCGTCTTTACTGACAATGTTTTATCTTTTTCTTTTGTCATTTTGTTAAACTCAATAGCATCTACAAGAATCGCTTGCATTTGTTTGCATAGTCTGATTTGTCCACCAACACTATTCCAGCACCTGTGTCCGGTAGTGTTAATAGTATATCTTGCCGACCCCGAAGTGCACGCAACGCCTTATGAGGTCTATTAGTTACTAGTCCTTTATAGTACATGGGACTATATCGATACTGATAACACAGGCTAACCAGCCCAGCCTTGAACTGTTCCAGTGTTTTCTTTGAGGTGTAACTAGTTGACTAGTTTGACAAAAATATTCTCAAATTGAACCTCCAGCTCTAATTGATCACAATAACGACGTGGAATGCAAAATTTTGGTGCTAATGATAGAACCTCTAGTTGCGTGATATTCAGAGGAACAGAAGAAAAGTTATGGACATACCGTTCAGGCTGGGTCGGGAAAGACGCATGCGGTTTCTTGTCTTCCAGTGTGCAAGGAAGTTTCTATCGTTTCCTCCCTGCTTGCTTATCCACGACTGAACTCACAAAATTACGAAACAACAAAAGCTCCTCCTCTTACAACTCATCAATCACGTATGTTCGTTGAGCAATATTCCCCTCTAGCTGTGTGATCTTCTACTTTCCTGTATCTATCCGACTGCAAGCGTGACGTTCTAGTGACAATCCAACCTGACGAATACGGCCTCTACGTAATGTTATCCAATAACACTTAGGGTATGTGTTAGTTCGTACACAGTCATCCAAAAACTCGATTTTGATGTTTGCCTCAACAAGCAAGATTACAGAGCATAATAATCAGTTTAGCTGCTTCACTAGCAGTGGGTCGTTGCGGAGTTTGATTATTTCAATAATACCCATTGAGTCATAGAACAGTTGATCACTAAGTTTAGCAATTTCGATCCAATGATTCATATTTTCTCACACATGACCTCATTATACAAGTTGGTTTGAAAACAGAGACCACGATTATAGAGACAGTTGCTTTAACCCTTAATACAAGGTTGAGATTCTAAAAATCGACTGAATTTGTGAAAAATTGTGCTCATTTAAACAGATGCTCTGTTGCTGAGAAAATTAACTAGGTAAATATTTTTCCTAATGCATAAGTTTCCTTGTTTCTTCAAGCTCCTTCTTGGGACCAACAGCGAGTTTGAATAAATGATGGTCATAAAAGTCTGCTGAATTCTGACTTAATAATGACATAACGCTAAACGGAAAAATCCTTTGCCTGCAATACGCTCTGAAACGCTTCAAATTTCCGCTTGGTGTCATGTGGGGTCACAATTCCCCGTTCGATGTACAGTAATTGTAGTACAAACAGATTGACAACTGAAGGTAAAACAGTCAAAGTTTCATTGATAAATACCAAATAATTCATACATCCGAGATATGAACAAACAAACTGGCGTTTAAGTCGGACCTTTATTTACTGTGTGCAAATGTTTCGTCGCACAAGACGTTACATTTTGTATGTAACCGAGTTCAACGTATCAGTTTGTTATGTCATATGGATTAACCGAAAGCTACCTTATCATTGCGCACACAAAACGTCAACTTTCAGATTCAGATACACCATATTGTAGAGTTGACAGTGTAGCCATTGGGGGACTGTTGGTGAAAATACATGGTAATTTTTCATTTCGATATCAGAAAAGTAACCAGCCGGTGTAATCTTTGTGATATAGCTACGTGAAACTTGTACAGGTGGTGTGTCCGCGTTTGCGTAGTCATCAAGACTAAAGGATGATATGGCAAAAGAAACGAATGTTTACGAGGCCTGTTTATTACACTCACGCCACTCTACCAAACACAGAAGTGAAAGAATAGTAACAAGGTCCGTTGTCGGACCCAGGCTGGACTAACCAATATTTCTATTTAACAAACTTTGTACTAATGAAAGCAAGCGAGTGTCGGTTAAAAACTGATTTGCATGGTCCCGATGTGCTCGTTAAGTGCTGCTAATACCCAACTAACTTCGATTGCTCGTAACTACTTTGTAGAGTGATGCATACCCATTGGGATTCTCTGATGGACACAAACAATACAAACAATAACAGAGGCATCACGGTTGACAGAAAATAAGTTTACAATGGACTACCAGTCAAAAGTGACAGGTCTGCACCATGACTTACAGAAAAACACCTACTCATACCTTTCGAACCGCCTAACAATGCATGTACAACAGGTAAATGTCACTTTCAGTAAAACTAGTGTATTTTATTTGCTCTAAGCTGTTATGTATTCATCACTTTAAGTATGACAGCATAGAAGGTTGCAAAGCCCTCGAGCACTAGGTGTTTGAACCAAAAGGTGAAGGAGGATTTGCTAAAGTGAGTTCATAACGTGAATGCTTGTCCAACTCCCTAGATGTATATTAACTCAAATGTACGGCTTCCCTATTGGCCGAACATATGTCGGCCAGGAGTTATCAGGTGTCTCTATTTGACAATCGTTAACATGTGTCACCCAGCATACATTATTTCTTCTTGAGGATCTGTCTGTCTGCTGAGATCAGCCGACCAACTACCTCAGTTTTCTCTTGAATTCTGTTTCCCTTGGGAGATAATCCTCATTTGTGCCGACAGGTTTTATTTGTCCTGTCTCAAGAGACTTTATTGGAAGAAGTAAAGAGGTTTTAATGCAGAAGATTTCTTATTAAATATGTGCACTCTAAATATACGCGACGCAGTGTAAACCGTTCAGTTTTAGTGTAAATTTGTACACTATCAGATTGCAGTCTGTAGTATTCGATAAATGTCATGAAACTTCTGAGTAAATTGAACATGTTCTATCAGAGACCTGTTGTCGATATCAAACAGTTAAATTGTAATCTCAAAATAAAAGCACATAATTCTCCTGAAACTTCCGCAGAATTATCTTTTTCTGCTGGTGCATCGGTCTCACTGAAAGTTTGGGTATCTCCTCAGAACTTATTCGGTTGAAAGCTCGCCTGGTTAAACTGGCGTAACGGTTATTACCAGTAGTTACAACTGACTATTCAGAGTTATTTTGCTAATCTTTAACGGAGTTATTTATCCAGTGTTTCACATACTGCAAACTAAATTACTGATGAAATACGCAAGAAATTGCACAATTCTTCAAAAGTGGGCAGCAGATTTTTGTTTGCTTTCTTTCAGGTTTGTTACAATTGAATTTATTTTAGAAATTAAATCCAATCCTGAATGGTGTTCGAATGAGCATCATGGAGTTAATTTAGTCTGTACGCCGCTGCTTAAGCTTCAGGCGTCATATTTTATTTTGTCTTACATATTTTTATCAGTCATGGCTGAACGGACGTTTTGATCTGGACCACATCGATGAGTCACTAAATCAGGCCATTACCAAATTTAGCATGCAGTCCTGAAACATCCATCTTTTCATTTTTGCTATGAGGAATCCTATTATTTTAGTCATTTTGATAACCACCAGTCATTACTGGTTCCGTTTTATCCTCGAGGTAAAGGGTTTTCTTCGTTCTTGTTCCTACATCCATGTTGCTATATGATCATACTTTTTAATCAAAATTACAGAAGATACATTATTGGGCAAAATACCATGTGCTCACTTTTATCCGCCAGCCCTACAGAACAATCTGACATGTCAAATTGGTCAGAATCCCACAATCTGTTCCCTAACATATACAGCCAAAATGATATATTGTTCTCGCCTATGGAAATCAAACGACACAATAAACGTTTTAATGACTGTCTATAAACTCATATAAGAAATAGTGAACCTCTGTTTCGGTTGTGCTTTATTAAGTACTTTAGATTGTTCTGACTAATGGTGTAAGGTTATTTTCTCATGTTATTGTTATCATTAGCAAGACTAATAGACTTTGTTTTACGTTCAGGGTTTAAAATTTGGTCACATTCCAGGACAATTTACCAGTTTGCTCACAGAAACACCCTTTATTACAGCATTAAGATATACTTTATTTTTTATCGCTAATCTCACTAAGTACTTTCTTACTTTCAGTGTTTTTCATCAATCTTTTCATACAAAATGAGGCAGTCATTAATCTGTCAGATACAACCCGTTTTGCTTGCTTGGAGCCAGGTAGAAAATTATTTGCGAGCACCTTGTTTCACGCTTTTGCTGTCATTTATAACCTGGTCCGATTTCTACAAAACTTCAACGTTCTCATGCATGCTGCAACCATGGAAATGAATTTACAGTTGTTTTCAACAGGAAGTCACTATGGATATTCTTCTAAGTTTCTTGAAGTTTTATACTATTCATATATGTCGATGATTTGAATAGGTAGAAATTAGTTAGTGTATTACTGTTCATTATCCACAATTTTGCATGTCGATGTGGCAGTACCGGTTGACTATATCAAATTTTCCTTATGCGTACTGAAATAATTATGAATATTATTAAAGCTTTTGTGAACCTGATAACCAGACACCTCTATCCTTCGCCCTTTATAAAGCTTTACTTATAATGCGGTCCAAATAAACTTATACTCATTTCAGGTCATTACGGAGTTTTGGAGTTGCCGTCTTTTTACGGTCAAGTTCAAATACTCATTAATCACTAGTAAAGCTGAGGAATAGACTGATCTGTTGCTCACCTAGAGATCAGGCAGCGACTTTATTTGAGACGTGTATAGACAGTTGATTATCAGCTGTGAAGGATCTTTAGATTAAAGTCCTGTACAATCAGCTTCGGAAGCCAGTGCAATATTTTTCTGTTTGACTATCTGGTTTCAAAGTTTTTAAAAAGTGTAAAGCACAGTTACACATTTCAAAGTATCTCATTCTGCTAGTGTGGGTTCAACGTAGAGACCATTGTTTTCTACTGTCTTACGCCAAACAGTTAGCTAGTTAATTTGATTCACTTTTTAACATTATTCCGTGTAACTTAACTTCGAACAGTGCAAGCCCATCGGAGCCGTTAACTACTCCATATCTGTATTTTCCATCAGCACCTTCTAAACACAAACACTGCAGTTGTGATCGCATTGAAAACTGTAGGAGTCAGTCATGTTAATGTTACAGAGAGCTGGTGAAAATAACCGTGCATTGTGACAGGCTGTTTGATTTAAATGAAATGAAACTTTGGCTTTTCTCTGACTCAAGCAGGACTCAAACAGGGTGAATTAAACGCAAATTTTCATGCTTTGTATGCTCAACTAGGTAATTTCTGATGTTATGTTGAACATTTAGGAAAATTACCTTTGGATCCATGTGCTCCATACACCACTGCGTCGCGTGGGACCACTAACGTGTTTTGGAGGGTACAGTACTGTTCTGAAATGTTTCAGCCAAGCCTCAGTAAGTTTACTTGCAAATATTGTGAATTGCTGAACTGATCAACAAAGCACATGCCACGCAAAGATGTGAGGTTTTTGTCAGTAGTCCGGACAAAGTTTCTGATGTAATTCGGACCTCTGAATCAATAAAGTTAGTAAATGAGTCATCAGTAATACGGCTCTCGTGTCATTTCTAGACTTTACTTGAAACTATTAGATAATTTAAACCAGGGTAATCTACCTGCTAGATGTTTTTAAGATTTAACGTGGATGTGAAATGGGTGGATAACTGTGATCAATTATGAACACTTAAACTTCTGGCCTGAAACCGTAACACACTTGACGAAACATATATTGGGTACGAGCATGCAGCCCCCTTCAGCGGTTCGAATCAGACCGAAATCCATAACCGACTAACATTAGCTGAAGTAAGTTGAAAGCTCGCATTCAAATCATCATTTCTGTGCATTATACCTTAGGAAATGGTTTTCGTCCCATCGGGGTAATCAGAATTAACTATTTTTTCTTTAAAAGTATGTTGTTGATTGTAGAGCAAAATTCTTACAGGAGACTGTAAGGCAAGTACGGATAAACAAGCAAAATACTTGTAAGGAGCAACGAGAGAAAAGTGGATTTTTTGCACAAATCGTCTGACAGGCGCATCGACAGTGAGTTATATGTTAGTCATATATGAAAGGAATGGTCACCGTTGTATTGCACTTTTATGTATAATTTCATGAACAGTTGACAGATATGTGCGAATCTAGAATATGATAACGTGTCGAAATAAACTGAGCCAAAACAATTGTGAGTACGTAGGTATCTTTGTTACATTAGTATTTCTGGAAATAAAGGCCACAAATTTCAAGGTGTTCAGGTGGACCCCAGTGAACATCTTCATTTTTGTGTTTATGCAGCATCTGGTGCAAAACTTGCATAGCAGCTGTGATAACGATAGTTCTTTGGACGAAATCGATTAATTAGTACACACTCAAGACTTGCAAATGTGAAACAAGATGGGTATGTTATTCAGGCACAGTTTGCTTGACAAGTACCAATAGAGAACATTGAGCTGGTGCAATTGTATGACCAAATATTTTTATCCTGAGCTGTTGCTTGGTTTTGGATTGATGGGGTCTGGTATAGAAGGCATTCTTCTGTTAACTGTCATTTGAATATGAGAATGAGCAGCAGGACCAAGAGACATTTGACGTCTCACATTTGACGGATGTATGCTCGATGAACGTGGGCTGGAGTCGTCTGCCACATGTGCACCCGGGAGTTGGTGGCTACTAATCCTTTTCACGTGATCTGGCGAAAGCACAGCGGCTGAACTATGTGAGCCTTGATTCAGAATTAAATCATTTTCGTTCCAGTCTAAATTTGCAAGTGATTGTTTGGGACTTGGTCTCAATGACTGCCCGGGTACAGTATTTGTAGACGCCAGACGCACTGAACCAGACGATCCTCCGTAGCTTGCTGAGGTGTCCTGATTATTTTGCCGTTTGTTTGCAGCCTGTGCAGATGAAGTGACTTGAACTGATGAAGTTGAGGGTGTAGGTGCGTTGGTTGTAGTTTGATCTGAAATTGAGCTAATCACCTCTGGTTGAGTAAAGGCACGCCACCATGCTGGGTCGGCTAAATCCTGCAACACCTTCGGCTGCCCTGGTACTGTGTGACAAGGTGTCATATGTGTACGTTCAAAGTACTCCAACATCTGTGTAGTAAATATGAGGTAATAAAAACTAGGCTTAGTGTGAAAACCAAAGTTAATATGAAGTCAAAAATACCATTCAGGTGATATTCACGAGTAGCTGAAAATCACTGCATTGTCAATCAAATAACAGAAATCGAGCTTGACTCAACCACGCTTATGTGCGGCAGGAAATCGGTCTTGTGCACCTTATACCGTTTATCTGTAAACAATACGCAAAGCATCTGAGTCAATAACACACGCTTGGTCTCTGTAAAGCAATAGCGCCTGGCATCCGACATTTTGCATGAATATTAAAGTTTAATTCAGCGTTCGGTCTGATGTTGCTTTTGAATATCTTGCCCGTTCTCTTGCCATAGACATAAGGTGTACTGGCAAACGCTTTCCAGTAATTATGTTAATATCCACTTAACCCGAGAAGGCATAGTGGCCACGCCGCCCTCTATGAACCGCAGGGCTATTAGTTCAAGCTTCGGTTATACCTGCTGCATCCAATCGTTTTTAAGGAGACAGTAGTTAGCTTTCGTATATTTCAGTGTGTTATGTGGTAACATACGACAATCTTGACAAGTGCTATCTGCTAAAGTTCTATCGAAACACTGTGATGCTTCTCACTAGGCACATACAATCCTTATTTTAAAATTCAACGGAAGTTTTTGATAACTTCGTCATCAAGCGTTCACACACACTGCAACCCTGGTGTCACAGTTCGACCATTAACCTTGTGATGAAATATCAATAACCGCTGAGGTTGTTAACCTTCTGTCTTCAGAACATACAGAACACTTTCACATTCCGTTTGTTATCAATTTTTTCAACGAATAATGGTGTTTTAAGTGTATGGAAAAATACCTAGCTGAAACATATGTAAATAGGTGCACTAACATGTTGTAACTACAGGTCGAACAACGCGAAAACCGTCACAACATTTTTGCATCCCTTCACATTTTGAAAGTAATCATTAGACTCAACTCTTGAGATTGTGTGAACTTGTCAGACGTACACATCCTTGCCACGTTCAAGAATTGAACTCTGGCCACATTTCAGTTGGACAGATTCGTTGATCACTGCGTATTTATTTCACATTGGTGATGAGTATATCATCATATGTAGACATCTGGACATACATACTCGTGAGTAGAGTTCCGACCTTTCGGTCGCCACAAGAGTGGCTCTATGTGCGAGGATCTACAGTAAGGAAAGACTACAACACAAGTAAAACTCGAGCTTAACGTTTTTGTTGAAACAGGCTGGTTGGCAAGTTGGTGAGAGTGCTTAAATTACAGTGTATTTTGCATGATATCTAGGTTAACTAAACCAATATCCCTTAATGCTAGACAGTAGTTAAATGGCTTTCGTAAATTATATTGTCGTAATTTGATCTAAGAAGGACGCATTGGCAACTGCAACTATTACATTGAGAACAGTGTATTAAAGCAAAATATATTCAACCACCTTGTTTGATAGAACTGTAGGAAACCTTCTAAAAATACTTTTTTCTCATATGTTGTGATTACTTCAAAACAAAAGCGTATTGATAACTACTAACCACAAGGAGTTCCTTTCACTGTATGGTCTATTTTTAGAAAGGAAAAATAATTAACTTGAAGCAAGGCATTCTCCGGAAAAAAATATGAATTTAAAAAATGATTGGCTCTTGGTGGACAGTAAAGAAAAGATGGCCAAAATACACTGAACACTGTCTACTCATTCTGGTTGTGAAAAGACCTGGATCGCATTTTCCACACCGAAAATGATCATAATAACTGGCCGTATTTAAAACGTTTTTGTTCACAGTTGAATAAGCCCATCTGCACTCCGATTTAATTTCTACAACAACCATAAAACGGAAATCATGAACGAGACTTGATAAAAACATACTGGTTTTAACAAACTGAAAACAAACAGTACTTGCTCACAAACAGCTTGAATTTTTTATTCAGCTTGTGGCTCAAAGCGAAAGAAAATTTTTATAAAAATAATCGACTCTGTTAAAATCTGTTTCCAACAGACTGTAAAAATTTCTGCACTATGGTTTACCTATCAAACTTATCTAGCGATATCAGAATTTTTGTCACGAGATTGCCTTGAGGCAGGCAGGATTTTTTGATGGCTGAGACTGTGAACGAGCCTTGTCTGACGTCATTGGTGCGGTAATCAGCGATCCAATGACCACTACAGCTTGGATGTCCGCGTACAAGTGAAAGGTCACATCTTTGCCAAATATAACACTGTGTGCACTTAATACGGACTTCTCAGTTTAGTCGGAATATTTATATCTACTTTTAAATGAAAATGCCGATAATGATTTTTTGAAACTGAGGTGAAATTCTGAGTTGTCTAACAGTATTCACCTACAGAATTGTTGTCTCTCTATTCTGCGGCAGGCTGACAGGTTATTAATGGCTGCTTGAAGTGCGTCCAGGCAATCCAGTGTAGCTGGACGCCTGCATCTATCAGATGCACTTAGACAAATTTCGATGACATGGCAATTTTTTCTTTTTGAAAACTTGTTCAACACATTATAGTCAGATTACAAAGCAAGTTCAACAAAACGACCTTAGTTTACTGTAATAAATGTCTTTCTTGGATTTTTATCCAAGTAGCAGCTTTTGTATTCACATAGATTTTCCAGCCAGTCATTAGGATATGCGCCAACAAATGCCGTACATTTTCAAAAGAACCGACTAGGAAGTCCATGCTAATACAAAATCCGGTGTCAGTTGTGAATGTTGTTCAACCTGTATGTTCTATACAATACATTAACCATTATCAATCAAAGTAGGCACACAGTCATCTTTGACATACCTGTGACGGTAACTCCGCCAAAACTTCCTTTGCCAGACCAACTTTGCTCCATCGAAGACTATCGGAGCCGTCGGCTGCCATTCGGAGGAAACGCCGCATTTGAACAAACTGTGGAAAAGGCAAGTTTCTACTCGTGAATTCAATAAA
>LUCH01000282.1:203670-218970 GCA_013368495.1 Paragonimus heterotremus | reverse complement strand
ACGGACTAATAAATCTTTCTTTTATTTTCAGTTTACTCAAGTGAAATCAATCATACAAGGAAAACTTGATTACTGATGAGTACTAAGAAATTTGGGTTTCCATACCGATTGAACACCATCCAAAATTGATCACATCCGTCGCATTCCCATAGATTTTTCCAGTCAACTCCTTGCAAAAAGAAACACTACGCTCGAGTTACACTCTTGTTAAAGCTTGCCAGTAATACATATCCTGGCGTAATCCTGGCCTTGACCGCGCAGTTAAATATGACATTTCAGTCGTGTCTAACGTGAGGTCAATGGCACAGTGGTAAACACGGTTGCCGGAGTTCTGGTTCCGGCAACGGCATGGGTATGCACTACTGACGAGCTCCAATGAGAGCGCAACTCGAATCTAGTGCTTCTTTTCGATGAAAACCTAGATTACCGACCGACATTTTAATATAATTTTTTTTACTGTCGTTCTGTCTTTTTACATTTTCGTCGGACAATCAGGAGTGAACGGTGCATCACGGAACAAGTTGTGAGTCAGCTGACGGAACTTCAGGGTTTTTTGCAGCAAGCTATCTGACAGTAGGGAATTGTTTGTGTAACCAGATCAAGGTAGTCTATTAGGTTAATGGAATCTGTATTGTGTCCAGGAGATTGATCGGAATAAGTCTTCCACCCTATGCCCTCTTAACATGCGTTTCCGAATGAACAGTTGATTACAGTTCCTGGGCCAACCAGGTATTTTTCCTTAATACTATACGACAGGCGCAAAATAATGTTCGCTTTCAGGAAAGAGACCCGCTGATGTGACGAAGTCCGTAGCTGACGACTAATTGTCTCAATTATCTCATGAGTACCCTACAGTTCGATCAGTGACAAAAGAGCACAAGGAGGACTGCAGTATTTGACAGGATTCATCAGGTTATGTCCCCCTTTGGGTTGGAAATTAGCATAATATTTGAAACATTCGCGTGGGAATGAAACAGTTAACGTGTATTGTATCCAGCGCAAAACCATGAGGTCCAGTTGATCAGCATGCCTATTGTGTCCACACTCTTGGACCGAACTGAAAATAAAATACTATTTTTAATTCACTATATCCGTTAATAAAGTAAAGTATGATTTTTTCAACTTAAACAGCACACACTATTAAACGCAAGTTTTACGTTCACACAGAATTCAAGTTCAACCTATGTCGAATAAAAAACTGTACTCGAGTTTTCCTCTAGATAGATCTCTTGATCAGCGTGTATTTATATTCTCATCGGGATTTAAAATCACGCTATACCGCGTAGATTGCTCTGCAGTTGATCTCACTAGGTAAGACTGAATTTCCGTGGAAAACTATTCTTTCGTGAGAAGTGTTGGGGTTGCTCGATCGCCTCGAAAATACGTATATTACCTGTCTCGTTAACTTCAACCAATAATTCCAAAATATGACCTTCTGATCAGGTTGGAACTAAAAAACAAAAGTTGTGAACTGATATTTTTGTCCAAAGATTCTTTTTGAAAGAGGTTATCTGGGAAGACTATAGAAATACGTGGGCTACGGGGATTTGTGAATGATCTTCAATTGTTTTTACGGAACAGTTATACTACATATCAACACCCAAAATATCACCAACAGATTCAGTACATTTTGTGATTTCAGCTATAATTTTGGGGCCATCAACTAGAGTTAACAGGAGAGGCACCCTGTCTTCTCTCGTCGTAGCAGCGCGGCAGAGACGGTACCCATTAGATAACACGGATAGGCGGTCAGTGTTGTTACGGTCACTGCTGCCAAATTCAACTTTCGATTGCTGCAGTTACACAATGAAATGGACGACTGGAAATTGTAGTTCATCCTGTGCATTGTCGTTATTTTAAGATCATCAGTGTGAACTACCGCCTGCTTCCTTAATAAAACGACGCAATATCTTGATGTACACAAACTTTTAAACCTAAAATGTGGATGTCCCAAGTATCGTTAGCTTGATCTCAGTCAAACAATACGCAAGTGAACAAAAATTTCAGAGCGTAACTTTTTGTTCAAACGATGATAGATTTCAATTCTAACCTCAAAAATAAGCAAAGAGTGACTCAGAACGTTCCTAACCTGTAAGAATTAAACACAGTTCATATAAGTTGATATTTGCAAGTGATACTCAGCAATCATCAATGAAAAAAGCATTTTAACAAATTTTCCTGTTCAAATCAAACCGAGATCACTAAAACACTATAGAACATTTAAAAATATCAGTATTACTTGAAGCTCTAAATTTCCAACACTGTTTTTAAATGGATGACCACATTATATCTTCTAATGTGGCCTTCGTAAATGCGAGCAAATCACCTGAGAGGAGTCAATGGTGAAATTGCCACGTGCATTTCAGCTATGGGAAGCAATCCGCAGGTTAATACTGCAGACACGCACTACTGCTTCCGTATCCTGGCAAGATTACAAGTATGTTATGAGGTGTTTTGGTAATTTTTCAGTTATTCGGCCTTGTGAACACACTGTCAAATTACTCAAAACATTCAGCCCGATAAATCTTGTTAAAATGGGCACAACTCATTAACTAACAAGCAGGCAATTCACTTGCAGTGATTCATTTGGACTATTGACAACAAACACAAAATGTTTACTAGCTTTTGCTTTTACACGGTAATATTCTGTTCAAATGATCGACTAATTATCCGCTTCCTCATTACCCGGAGTTTCAAATTTCTATTGCTAATTGTGGTACGCCCTTGGGGTACAATTATTTACTCACCATCTGTGTTTGTATGTACCAAACCTCTTGCTTTCCATATCACATGCATATTTTCAGAAGAAATATTTTTTCGACTTCCACTGGCTCAACGTAAAGCTTAAAGATATATTTTGGTGTTAAAGTTGTGTATCATTAATAATCGTGGCTCACACATCTTTGTAATCAGAAGACCCTGGTTTACCATTCCTAGGTTGAAATCACAAAACACACAGTGTTGTTACCTTTCTTTAATTCTTGTGAAAACTAACGAGACAACCGTTTAAATAATGTGATTGCATCTCATTGAGGTTGCTCTACAGGGCACTATTTTGCTTTGTCACATTTTCATCCCCAAATAGCCATTCCTATGATTGATAACTTGTGGTACGGCATCTTTCTCATGTGTTTTGATGACTTAGGTAGAAAAAGATATCTTTATCGCCTTGAACCGTAATAAAACTATAACAGTGTTCCATCCATACTCTGCTGTACAAATTAGTAACACGTTGCTACGATACTTGGGACACATTCAGAGGATATTATTTGATTAGCACGGCATAATCGGTTGCATACATTTTTCCGAAGCTATTCACCTTACTGATGGATATCACACTTTGAAGGTCGCCTATTTCCTAGCCAATCACATATGATCAACACAACGTTTTTAGTAACAGAACATTTGATTTAGTCTTAAAGTTTAGCTATCCAAACATTTATATGAGCACACTGATAGCAGGTCCAATTAACACAAAGTTTTCCAAGTTTGAACCGAGTTTCATGTGTTGTGTGAATTTTGAAAAATTCCGTCATTTTTACAGTTTTAAAACTACACCAAATTCAAACAGATCAGTGGCGTGAGAGAACATATCCCAGTCATGTATGCCTTTGTGTCTCAAGCGTTCTCTGATATCCTAATTTGCACTCTGAACATATGAAGGAAATTTCGCACGTTCATTACAAACGACGTTATTGAAAGTCGACTGGTTAATAAAAATAGAGTTGGTTTCTTGGATCCAGGATATTGCTTACACTTGTGATGAAGAGTTTGAATGTTGTCCACTTATTCTTGTTAATGAGTTGTCAGTTGGGTATGTTGTTTAAACGACTTCCATACTACATGTGTGCACGTGCAATATGATAACAGCGAAAAATGTGCAAGTAGCCGCATCAAAAAGCACTGCAGATCAGACTTGTTTTTTGCACATAGCAAGTGGGTTTTCCTATCATTGGTTTCTGCGTCAAGTTAGTTGACGAATGCTTAGAGTTTCCACATTCTGTCCTATGAGATTTCAATGACTGAAATTTCTCCAAGAGAGTGAGAAACTTACTGAACAGACTTATTAGACCTGAACAATATCGTCGCATGAAATTGTTCACATTTGTACAATAAAGTTTATCGTCGATTATCCTATCGGTTTGAAATAACACGAAATATCCGACGACACAACGAACTATTCATTGCACATGCGTTTCTTCAGCGAAACAAAACTACAGCCAGGAAGCAATACCCAAACATGTTCAAGGCTAGTACGTTCGTTGACTAAAGTTAAACAAAACATTTGGAACTCTTGTTATTGCTACCATTTGGCGCTACCACATGTAATCACCTGATGGGGTATTCGTACAACCAAACTTATCATAAACTCAGATTTATTGTTAAAATGAACAAAAGCTTACTTATTCTACTTTGAAATGTTTGTTCCAATCTGACACAAGTTAGGATGCGTGCAGCACTACGATGTTCCAATCAATTAAAAAATGAAACTACTACACGCGATCACTGTGGTGACAAGTAAATGAGAATGTATTAACCAACACTGAAATAAACGTGATAAACTAATACGGACCTATAAAATGACAACATGCTCGAGCTTCATCTTGTACAATGAGTGTAATCTTCTTGGACTGGAACAAAAATGTTTACTTGAAGGAAAAGTCGACAACAGTCTAATGAAATAAAGATGGAAGCTTTCAACAGTCATGAAAACTTACAAGGTTTAATATTGACGTTCGCTTTTTAAGAACACTGTTCAACGTGATCTGTGTTGTTCATGAAAAGAACAAATCAAACTAACAATAATGGTAATAAAATCAAGTCATAAGCAAACGGTCCAAGTTGTGTATCCTTCTTGACTGTGGAAGCTGTTGTGAATTCTCCGTGGTCAATTACACGGTGAACACTGACTCAGTAGCTTGAATCAATACTGTGTAAATACATAACGAACGACAAACCTAGGTTGTGACAAAACGTGTCATATGATTTCACGAATGGTAATCGGTGCTCTTGAGTAGCCCGGCCTCAATCTTATTAGACGGGAGTCAAACTATTCGTGATTAACATTTGGCAGTCTCAGTGTAAATGCTTTTCGATCAGTGAGGGGAAGTAGTGAACCCCAATCGTTGATAATTAGTGAATAATAAAGTTCATCGCCTTTTCAACAATAATTTTGACTTGGTTAAAATGGAATTCTAGTAGACTCCCTATCACTAAAGCCAACGCGAGATTTTGGGTGACCAAAGAGCCACAATAGTTACCCTTATGAATTGAAAATTGTATTCGCTTTTATAAAATATGCATTCATATTCACTATCAATAATATTAGATGCTATACAGATAATCGTTTGGCACTATCAATTTTGGTGTAAGTAACCGTGGTATAAAGTGGAAACATAAAAATCGTTGTTATTAATAGTGGTGAAAATCACGAGATAGCCAACCTTGAACTAACTTTTTCACGGTTACTGTTCAAGTGTTACTTTACCATAGCAGTTTCACCAGTTTGGAAAGTAAATGAAACAGATGTAGACTACAACACGTACGTTGTCATAAAATGCAGGTTTAACTAAAACCATACAAAAAGAAATAAGGCGCGAAAAATTTCGAATGTAAACGAACCATGCAATTTGAGCCCAACGGAATGTAGAAATATGCTGTTTCATTATTTACATACATGCTGTGCATTTGAAACACTAAACGCTTTAACGTCCATAAAGAGTGGTCATTGTGAAAGACGCTACAGTGCGATTTCTACGAAGAAATTTGCCCAAAAGAAATATTTTGTTCCGCAAAACCCTCTCAGGATGCTATACACGAAAACTGTGTCATCATTCCCACTTAGGAAAAAGGTCTAGAATGAACCCGTTGGGCTGATTAAAGCCTTATTGATCATTCAACTCTAGGTGGGACACTACGACACAAATGGTCTCTAGCTCCTCGTCATACTGGTTCGGTAAAATTTAGTCCACCCCAGATTTAGGCCCTCAGTTTATTGAAAATTCGGCAACAGTTTCGATCAATCACTATGTGTGGAGGGTATGAGAGATTTCTTACTACAATCTACTTCCCTAAAGTTTTTGACCGATGCGATGCAACCACAGGGTCAGATAAAGGTTCCCCAATGTAAAAGGCAAATTGTATGTAGTTGATATTTTACGCATTTTGAAACAGTGTATCTACCAGAGGGAAGTTCTTGAGACATTAATTTCTCTTCCAGTCGGCATTTCTTAACCTGAGCCTATGACCAAACGTAGCGGTAACCAAACTCTTTTGTTATTTGAGAGTTTTTCAATTCCAATCGTGGTTGTTTTTCTGCATAAATTCTGCTAAGTTAACGCTACCCTAGCTCAGGTGTTACCATAGCTTTGATCAACAACCAGTACTTACAGTTGTTCCGTAAACTCTTTGAATCTGTGTTATCTAGCTGGGACGATATGCAGATGCATTTATTGATGATCCCAATTTGTTTTCCTCCGTGTACGTGCGGTGGTCACATGACCATAGAAATAGGCTGAGATCACTATTGCACACCTTCTTTCGAAGGGTCCATAGTACGTTAATATACGAAGACCATAAATTACTGACTACATTGAAGGTTTTGACACAACAGAGTTGTATCCTGCTGACATTCTTGTCTAGTGACTTTGCTGGGTTGAAATCTCCTCTCTACAAGTGAAACCACGCCTACGTAAGAAACGTTGTTGCTATTTGGAGGTGTTTTGTTTGCTTGGAAAAGTACTGATGCCATTTTTGATCTTAGCTTTATAAGAAACAGTTTACTACGTTTGTTACTTCGATGCTGCTTACAAGCAAGCATTATCAACGTGCTGTAGAATAAGCAAGTTAAACAATTACCCAAGTTTATAAGTTAACATGAGTGACATTGTTGACAGTATGAACAAAAGTCAACACCTGAACACAGTTATACTTCTGTTGCCACTGAATATTAAATCAGACAGTGTGAATGTGGATAGGACGATTGTGTTGCGTTTTTTGTTTCTTTCGTAAATAATACAAACTTTACTTACATTGTTTTCAAGCTGTCTACTTGAGGATTTTCTAAACTACCAACTCAAACTAGTTTAATTAATGGACAAGGCAAAACAGACGAATGTGCTTTGGGTACCAATTTTTAATTACTCATGAAATCTCAAGAGAAATGCCCATCGCAATTAGCGTTAAAGAAGAGAGTAATCGTAACGCCTCAACCTAGTCGGCTAAGCGGTCTGTTCCAACTGTTTCAGTAGGACTGAGCAAGGCCGTATCACGCAGCTCCGTTGACAGAGATATTCATAAGATACTGATTTCATTCTTCACTGTTTCATATGCATCCCTTTCTACTAGACTGAGATAAATGTTGGAAGCTGGAGTCAGTCGGAGATTGTTTCTCAATAGTACGCGAGCGTTGAATATTTCAAATGTGCACACGGAGTGCGATAAATCATGGAAAACTTGAAATCCAGTTAACCGTCAGTGAACAGATGTGCATAAATTGGTAGAGTGAAGAAAACCAATCAACAATGCTGTCCGTTGAGGTTTGAGCACATAAGCAACAATTAGCATTATTTCGCCGTTTGAAACCTATTGTTCTGAGAATAAAATCGCCAGGTCTATAAGTTTTAATGGACCTACCTAATCACGTATATTGCACTCTTGACAGGGTTGGAGAGACATGACCAGCCTTTGTATTGTTAGGGCCGACTGGGCTACGCTAAACTTCTCATACATATTCACATACATACGGAACTGACCTACTTCAGATATCACACACCTGATATAAGTAATTGTTTGGTTTGTCACGACAGTTTCCGAGACAATGTACGACTGACCTTGGTCGTAATATACATTCAGTAGTGAGTGACGGACACTAACTAAAACGTGCATTGTCTTAACTGGGAGTTCGGCGTTTAAGATGAATATTTGACATGAGAAACTAAGCATTTAAGTGAGTCGAAATAGTGAACTGTGATTTTGCAATTATTCTGAAACGGTAGATAATGTTACACTTGTGTGAATTTATCGAGATATTTGTTGTAGTAAATGCCTTAGTTGCAATATAAGTACTGGGCACAACGTTTAAAGGCTGTTCTGAATGCATTAGTTGGTTAGCTGTTAGGATCCTGCTTCAGAGTATTTCTCAACATTTTTACCAGCATGTATCTCATGGTCAATTTGGTGTATTCATTGCAATTTTTAATTTAACTGTTCAGAGTAAATTCCAATTCACTGTCGATTCAAACCGAGGTGCTACTTTGGGGATGGTAAACAGCATCTTAGCAAGGCGTGTATGTCTAATAACATCGTACAAGTCACTCCTAGGTCGTGTGTTCAATCATCAACATAAACCTCGATTAGTTGATTTGCAAACCGATATTTGAAAAATGTTCACTTTGTAGGCAAAAAGTATCTGTCAGACGGAATGAGACATCGTTCACTTTCCAGTGAATCCGGTTTTTGTTGCGGCCGCTGGTCGCCCATATTTATTCTCTTGTAGTAAAGATTGTTATGACGTTAACCAGTACTGCCTGTAAAATTCACTAGTCCTATATGACTTGCAGCTGCTAGAAAAAAGCCGGCTGGAGACTGTTTGAATTCCCAGCTACAATTAAGTCCTTTTCTGACAGGCATTCACAAATAGTTCCAGTAACCAATGGGTCAATAGTAGTGTTGTGTTAATCCTGTCAGTGTATTCGGAGCCTGTCTGTGATCGAGAACAAGCGACTTATTGGTTTACCGACAGCATTGTTTACAACTCTGATTGTTCTATTAGCATTACATTTAAAAATGTTGTCCTAACCAGTATAACTGATATCATTTTAAAAACTGGCATCATTCTTCAGTGTTCAAAGATTATACTCAATCGTTCTTGATTTGTAACTCTGTTGGATAGCTGAAGACGTATTTAGTCTGTTACCCAGGAGACCTCTGGTGATTTTGAAGCTAACACGGTGTTTAGATCTTTTACCGTGTTGATTGGCTGAACTGGGTCGAGAAGATTATGTATTGTTATATGATCAGTCTGAATTTTGAACTGATTATACAAGCTGTCCGCCAATATTTCTTGAGAACTATCTAGATTATTCAAAAGCCCAAATTTAGAACAAGTGTGATTCTAACACCCCGTTTACCGGTATATTTGGATAGGTCGTTTAAAATGACAGAACATTCTGGGTTATTGACTACAGGAGGCAGAGTCAGTTCTAACTTATTCCAAACTATCCCTCCATCCGTTCCTTGTGTGAAGTGTCTCACTAAGCAAGTGGCTGTTTGCACAGCATTTCTGGAGCAACTCTGATGAGTTTGTAGTAACAGATTTGAACGAATCCGAGCACGATTTCGATAGATACATTCGTAGAGAAAAGAACAAACATAATTGCCTTGATAGCTTTAATTCTTTCACAAATGATCCGCGATGCTGTTAGTCAGCTATATTATACAACGTGTCGAGATGTTAAATGTTTACTGCAGTGTGTTCAAGTTTCTTCTACCTTTTCAACATTCTGCTGCGCAAACAACCGCTTAATTACAGGCAGGCAATAGAACAACTTGGGTCAACGGGTTTTAAATACGCCTCACAATTGGCTGAAGTTCCTACACCTCCGCAGACCCTTCAGCTAGCCCCTTTCGGGAAGACGGTATACTTAAAATTTAACTTGTAAAAGCCCCTCAATAGCACAAATGGTTACCACAGCCGAATGGTAAACTTCGGCCAAGTTTATAAGCGACAACTTCGGAGGTCGTCGTGCCCGTGATCATATATTAGACAGACCTGCTTTTCATAATCGAACGGTCAGTCATATTTGCCTTCAATTGATGGAAGTGACCGTTTTGAAAAATACTATGCTCTGCCTACAGGTTGTTTTAGTCCTCTGACACGAACCTCGTTTCCTTTTTTTTCACAGTCTGTTTATCATTTGACATATCGACAATTCTAAGAATAATGTTCGCTGAAATTTGCGCCTAGCGACTACCTTCCACCATTTGATGAATTCAACCGAAGTTTAAGTTGCTATAGCTCAGAACAGTGGTGTTCTTCTTAACTTGGCTTGAAAATGTAGGCATTTGGGTGTTCGTCAACCTTGGCATTTAAGTTGGAAAAGTTTCAGCACGCTTCAAGAGGTGTTTGCAACCTAAATACCAAGAATTGCGAACATCGTATTACTCAAACTCCGTTTACGTTAACCATTCTGTTTGGGCTTGTCAGTAGCAAGTGTGTTATACCGGAATCGAACATTGCATTATGATCACATTTTCCTGAGATATTCATGCTGATCATTACACTATTGGACTCGCAGTGAACATATTAGGCAAAGGTTTAACCATATTCTCTCTGAAAGGTTTTCGGGTTGTCTGGCTTTCTCAAAGGGCGATTCCGTTATTGATTTCGTTGACCGTATGGTTGAAAGAAGATTAACAATACGGTTTACGCATACCCAAACTTGGCATTATATTAGCACTCAGTTCACTTCCATTTAGTTAATTGTTTCTCAACATTTTTCATCAATTACCAAATTCAGTAAGTTCGTTCCAATTTTGCACGCTTGTCAATTACTGAAAACTACGAATTTTTCGATAAATTCACGGATACTTCACGCTCACTCTTGTTTGTCTCAAATCCTCGCTAAAAACATTCATTCTCTAAAGGATTTCAACTACCATTGGTCGCACAACAAGGCTTACCTCATCTCTGAAGGTGGCTTGCTCAAGGGTGAATTAGTGATAAACGGGTAACAAACCAAAGAAAATAAAGAAAACGTATTCAAATCGAATTAGTTTGAATTTCAGTCAAACAATTTATCATTTAATCGTTGTCTCTTTCAATTTTGTTTATGTGGAAACCTAACTTAAAAGAAGCCACACAGAACTTTCCGTCATCACTCTCTGTAATTGAGCAACAACAGTCAATTGTGGAATGCATTTATGCTAATTGAACGGCACACGCGCCATAAACTGATTGTTGGTTGAAAACTGGAATAGTTTATTCGTGAGCAAATACTTCACAAGCTTAAAATCTACCCATAGAACCTACCACTATCTTCTGAGGTATCTTAACATATTCTTTTCATGTAAACAAAAAACAGTTACATTTAAGTGTACAAAATTCTTAGTTTTTCATGGGTGTTTTATTGAAACAGTATTACATCAACCTTTTTCAGAAATAACCTGAATGGATTACTCCTTCATATTCAAAAATTGCGCGATTCATCGAGAATTCCATTTTTGTTTGAAGTTAACATACAGAAAACAACTTGCCAGGATGTTGCCTTATCGAAACCTCAAACGCTAATCTAATTCGGTGATGTTTCATCAATTTACCTACTCCGATAATCACAAACGTTTGACAAAAAAGTCGATAGCGAGGTTACATTGAAATATTTCTGGTTGAAATGAAAGAGAATTGCGAAGGATTGAAAACTGACAATGGCCTCTATTATGCAATGGATTTTGGCAGTTTTAAAATGTTTAGCTCAGAGAAACCAGATCTGTTCAATAGTTTCTACTAATACGAGCCTAAATTTGTTTTTTACACAAGTCAATCTCAATCGGTATGTTAACACTCATTTAAGTTAGTAGCGTAACCTGGGTGCGAAATTTATTTAGACAATTAGATGGACACGATTCAACGACTCTTAGTAAAAACTGGTCCACTTTTCTATTAGTAATGTTGCACAATCACATATAACATTCGGTTTTGTGTACGTCACAATAGACTGCGAACTACTGTGAATCATTAAAATGACTGATATTGCAAGCTGCACTTGATCAACAGTGCCAGTTTTCAGATTTGTTGAGTGTTGTTCAAGTGGCGGAGGTTTCGCCAATTTACCGATTCACACACGTCTTTTTGAATAGGGACTGATTTTTAATTAAAAAAAGTGGTTTTCCTTTTCCGACCTAAATGCTGAATGCAAACTTGATTTGGAACTGCTCCCAATTCTGTTGTTATTGTTTTATTCACTTGTGTGATGTTTTGGTGGCCGGTTGTAACTGTTCAGAATGGGTTTGTATTTTACAAGAGTATGAAGACTAGAGAGTAATTAAAAGCCTGTTTGCACTTGCTTTCTTTGTGTGTTGAAAAGTGCATTTGATTGTACATTTTACAGAAGGTAAGAAGACGTTTCCAACCGTGAGTGCAAAATAACTGAGAAAAACTGACATCAAGGTGTAGCGACAAAAAATATTTTGAGCGGTTTAAGCAGCAACTTGATAAAACTCACAAGAAACGGTCTGGCGGACAATCGAAAGAATCAGCATACAGACACACATCTTTTGCTCTATAAATACTCATTGAGAAAACAAATTTTTCATCATCTTAGTCGAATCATCCGTGATTACAGCGTCCACCAGAGAGTTTCACTACGAGCAAACTGTAACTGAGGAGAAGCTCTGCTATACCTAATCATACAAACTGAAAGTTGAAGCTAAAGAAACAAGCCTCATTTACCCATTCTTGCTTGGCAAACGACTGACGACTGATCATGTGTGTGCTGTATTGTAGAATATGATTGAAATATGAAATAACAGTTTCAAGTTACGAAAAGGCGTTCACCGCTCATAACTGCACGCAGTTTTCGTGTAAAGATGAGACCATTTTGAAAAAATTAAACCTGATTATTGCTTGGGTTAGACTATACAGAGTATTGCATAGCACGGCTTTTGTTGTACTGCTAGTCTCTTGGTTTTGAGTTGGGCTAGTCAACATCCTCCTTGTGAAACTCACAATAGGCGCGACCAACTAATCTCTGTGAAAATCCTAACCATGACTTCGCCTTAGTGATGCTTTATTTACTAAGTCGCTTTAGGAAGAAGATTATCAGAATTGCTCTTGTTTACTACAACTGACCGTCGTATGATAACACTGATTGCCAAACCGGTTTCAATCAGCAGGGTGCTTGTACAATGACCAACTACCTTTTTGAATATAAAACGTAGTCAACTAGTAAATTATGCAGAAGTGAACCCTAACTATGAGGTGACATTTCAGCCTTGTTAACAAGCAACAGAAAGAAATAGTTTATGGTCATTTCTAAGCAAACGTGAAATAATAGTTTGAATAAGTTTTAAACATTTTTTGTTAGACGGAGGTAAATGCAGACTGGACAGATGGTTTGATTCGTGATTTAAATTGCTTCAACCAATTTCTAGTCCATTAACCGATAACTGGTGTTCTGAATTCTCCAGTTCACAGAAATATGTAACTTCATTAACTGGATGTACAGGAAGCTAAACAGATGAACTGACTACGATGTACGTAAATGTAAAGGAAATATTTTACCAGATGGGCCATTCTTTGTTTTTTCAAGTTTTGTGTCATATGGTGAAAATATCAAGATATTAAAGTTGAAAAGTACCACCTTTTGAGATAAAATGTAGATATGTATTTCCCTATCATTAATACAAGTTTGCTTTCAGGGTGAACTGTGTTTTACTGCCAAGTAATGATTGAACAATTAAAATTAGCACGTGTTTATTGCTTTCGAGCCGCCTAGAACTTTTACTACAATGGATTACTGTGAACAAAACATTTCGGATACAGGCGACGGGCAGTCGGTAACAAATCTTAAATGATGTAGCAAAAGGATTTGTGTGAATACAGTTAGACTACTGCGATCGACTGAGATAGACGATGTGCAAGACACCTCCAAATGTATTGAGTTTTCGTTTGCATCATACTATGAATGCCACTCTGATTGGTACGCTCGTAGCAGTGTTAAAATCCATGGAATGAAATGGGGTAGAAAATCATAGAATATAGCCCTATATAGCTGGAACGTGGAGTTTCTTTTACTAATACCAACTCCATTCATTCCTACCGTTTATTTGGTTTTTTATAGTGGTACACTGATTGGCTGGTGTGATCAGCACAACATACGGTGTCGTGGGTAGTGGGGGCTGAGTAATCCCTGTAAATTTGGCATAATCATCGACGCTGATTGCTTTATTTTTTCCTTGACTACGCTATGGGGAACTAGTTAACTAGCAACACGTTGATGAGTGTCTTGTTACCTTTACCATTCGTGTTCATGGTCAAGCCAGGTGGAAATCGGTTTCTATCAGAAAGTGTGGTAAGCAAGTGGTTTGGAAATAACCAATGTTGACTGCCTGTTGATGTAAAACGGAATGTAGTCACACTGATCGTTTACTTTTGTTTTGTGTGTGAGCAGAACCTGAGAAAGTGTAAAAAACTGTTTATCTACGATCAACCAGCAACCAATAAATCAGATTAAACAGAATTCGATTTCATCGACGATAGTTGAATATACTCGTTATGGTCATCCATTATAATAACGACACACAGAAGACTTATTTGTGTTAGATATGTGATACGAAAGTGTCACTTAACCCATGTTGAAGATGACGTCCCGACGCAACTGTGGAAAGTTGCCCCAATCCTTTGTCTTTAGAGTAAAAATGTGTAAACTAACCGCAATAAATATTCCAGAGTTTTCAGTAGGTCAGCTAATAAGGCATTACGAATGCTATCGATACGAATCAAACCACGTAAAATATACATAATTATTTATAAAGAAGCATTAGTATTTGAGGACAATATGGCTGAAATGACGGTAAGCAGTATCACGCATTCAGCTTTACAACTTAGACATAACTGACGAGAAAATGAGAGGTTAAAATGTAAGCAGTGCAAGTGTGAAATTTAAGCGTTTTGCAAATGGAGTACATTATCTTAAATAACTGCTGAATAGGTTTATGATAGGGCTAATTAACTACCGAAAGACCACTACATGTATCGCAGTGTTAGCGTTGCGGATCCAGATAATTTGCTGAGTAGAGATGTTTTACTACTCGCCGGTTTACGATGACAGTACAACTATTGGTTCAAAAGTTCACAGAGAATTGGTGAAGGGAAGTTTTCGTTGATTCATTCCTTCACTAGTTGCAAACTGTAACCAGGAAGTAGCCCAATAAGTTTGGTGAGCCACCGAGTGACACATTCATTTTCGCTACGTGACGTCCTATGTTCTGATGTACCCTATTAGAATTTTGCCAGGTTATAAATTCGGAACGCTGAAATTGCTTTCAAGGCAACTAGAAACAAAACACTGTTTGAGGGTTAGGTGTTGGTTTTGCGTTGTGTTAAAAGCGGTGATCTTATCAGAAGACTTCGTTAATTAGGCAATATGCAAGCGCGGATTTTCGTACATTAGACTGAAATCTTTGATGAACTCCTGACAGTATTCGAGCCCGAAATTCAACTCAGGTTTCTGATAACCTGTCTGAAGGCAGGATTTAATGGAATGAACTTCCAGTTGGATTTAGTGTGAAGGGAGCTTGATA
>LUCH01000282.1:187104-198034 GCA_013368495.1 Paragonimus heterotremus | reverse complement strand
CTGAATCTGTAGGTTCCTTCTGCAATTTTTGGCCAAAGTTGCCTTCCCTGTACATTTCATGGATTCATCGATAAAAATTCAATAACTCAAGTAGATTCAAACAAGTAAGTCCGGATAAAACTCCGTGCCATTGTCTACACTTAAATGTAGTATATGGTGTTTGAGAGTGCACCCAGCCAACGCTACGCAGTGGTAAAAATATTTTTCCCAGTTTTGTTATAGTTTGGACCAGTAATTGTCCAGCGTGCAAGTTGCGAGGTGGCCAAGTTAGTATGCTCTAACTTTATCGTGTTTTCTACAAGATAGACTAATGCTTGAATGAAGACTTTGGCCCCATAGGCGGAGTTTGATGGTGTGATGTTCTAGCTGACCGTCTCTACACGGTCCATTCAACGCAAACACTAATTGTTAACAGTCATATATGACGATAGTTTTTGATTATCGTGATTGCAATGAAGGTGAAGTGATAGGTAGTGGGTCAGTATGCATTTTGTCAGTGTGCTGAATTTACTTCAAGGTCGCGATAGTAATTTGAGAATGATTACGCCATACATGACCCCGGCAAGGTTAATTTCTCTATGTACAAGTCTTGGTTAACAGATGAATTGCAAAATCAGTATGCAAGTTAAACATGGGGTAAATGCGTTAGTTAAATCGGCAACTTGCAACATTGATTGCCAACGGTTAGTTGATGATAATTGTGGCCTGCGCATTAAAATGCAATCAGCGTTAAATTTAATTTTCAGAATGGACCATTTGGTCTTGTTATCACAAATAATTCCGGTTTGTGCCTGTAATTTGTTAATGTGCTTAACCAAACTTTAAGAAGGTCCCTGTACATAACACATTGTCCTTGATCGCACGAATGTTTACTTTCGACAAATGGAGAAATTATAGGAGATACATAGCTGGCTTTAAAGGTCGGATGGGGCGAACAATATGATGGCTGTACAGAAATACTTCAGAAGCGGTACACGAATCTGAGGCTTCGGTTTGGCGCACTGTATATGCGCGAACTATCCTATTACGTGTTTACAATTCAAAACGACTACTGAATGAGTTCTCCTGCCAAGGTATTCAGTTGTCTTACTTTGAACTCCATCGAAAAAAATCATACTTGTAAAATACGGTGAAGTGGTGTTATACTGACCGGCATTATAACAAAATGGTTACAGCAACGAATAAAATGTTCGTCCCCATGAAAAATAACTGATCCCATGCCAGTCAACCAACGGCGGCGTAATCCGCGCCTCAGTATAAAAGTCAACCGACTCCTTTAAAAGAGATTTCGTCATACTGGTACTTGTGATGATAGCCACGGCTTTGATAATTTTAGGCCTGAAGTTCGTCTCTGGTTCGGTTGCTCCTACACAGAATTATGTGATACAGCTGAGACACTTGCACAGACAATGTGTAGGTAGGGTGGCAGCGAATAGGTACTTCTCCCCTCGGTTCAACAGAGTGAGTGATGTTCATCAGGGCTGCTTGAATATCGTTTGTCCTAGACACGTGTTTTGCATGTCACTGTGAACCGCGCAGCTGATTTTCAAAACGACATTGATGTAAGCGTTCCTCCCGTCATTTAACTTGCCTGGGTTTATGGATGGCATTACTTTGCACAGATCAAATTCCGAAGGAATACAGATCATGTCAAACTATGTTGCCTACCTGTTGTGTGCACGATACGTTTCGCAAATCACTACCTCAAAAATGAGATGTACACATGCTCATCTTGTTTACTACAAGAGGTTTTCTTGAAACTTTGGAGAGTTTCCCATAATGAGTGGCAAGCTGCTAAGGCTTCTGTTGACATAACAGTGCCACTTTTTGTCTGTACCTGTACATTATCTGTAGCACAGAAATGACGTCGGGTTATCGCTAGGCGTACGGAGTTTCTGTGCAGTCTACATTGTTAGGTGGAGTTGCACCATGGCCTGTTTGCGAATACTTGGTTAGATTCGCAACGCATGACTACCATTGCCGCCAGTAGTGATACCACACCCAGTTTTGTGATCATCTGCTCAGTATAACTGCTTGTGGACGAGGACATCCAAAGTTTCCACCAGCTGATTAAGCCAATAATATCTGCAGACTGTGATGTTTGGAGCAAATACTCCTTAAATCGATCGAGTTTTTATCCTGTCTGACGTTATTAACCGAGACCACAAAGAGTTGTTTGTGATCAAGGAATGGTCAAATAACGCCTTGGTCATAAAATGCTACATTCATTTGTTCTGTTGAATACAATCAGCTGTTGTAACCGGTCCGCTTAGGGACCGTCTGTTTGCTGAAAACTTCATAGCAGTCTACTATAATCGTGACCTTTTTGTATCCGAAACATTATTTGGGTGTTTCATTGTTCAACCTATTATTTTTTTTAATTTCCCACTTACTAAAATGGCTTATCCAGTCATATATTTTGTCATTGTTGCGGTGAACGACGGCTGGAGTCACATTATCCTTTATCTGTGCTCGTGGCCGTTTTATAAAAGAATAAATGTGTCAGTGAATTTATGTACACGGCAGGAAAATAGATAGTTATGGAATCCGCCGGACATAGAGTTGACTTTACGGTGCATTAAGATTGCTCACCACATACATTTACACACAGTATGCAAGAGTATTACGACACGAAAACAAACGTAAAAACGTGCAAAACAAGTAGGAACACACAAGCTATTGGATTCAGTGTAATCGAACAAAGGTGGGCGATATTTAAAATGTGTTTCAAAGAATAAACAGGCTGAACACAGGGTGATGTAAGTTGCAACCATTATTTAGCATGATGACAGTTTTCCTACCATTCTCCATTAAGTTACCGGTGTTTCATGGAAAATATTCCCCAAAGAATACCTGCTCTGTTAGGAAATTTGAGAAGCTGATAAGGAAGAAACAGCTGCGTAATGGCTACACAGCTAATGACAATCATTGGGTCAAACGATTTGGAGTAAGACTGGAAATGGCTGATGCTGAGATACATATGGATATCTGTTTGTATAGGCTAGTTGATTATGTGGTTCAGTGGAACAATTTTTTAAGTGTAATCGTTAAACTATGCCATACCAGGCTTCCTTTGGTTTTCCTTCACAATTGAAGGCATTTCTTTCGACAAACCTTATGAAAACGATGCGGCATTCCTCTCATTTGGAAGGTGGTGCAGAACTTCTTTTTCAACTTTAGTAACGTAAAACCTGAACATTTTAGGTTGCAGAGATGGAGGCAGCAAATGCTGCCGATATTACGTTCACATGTATACTTGTGTAAACACACTGAGTTCAGCATACTAACAAAACAAGTTTTGAAGATCTCCTTTAGCGAGGTGCTCACGAAGAGGAATGAGAGATGGCGCCGGGTCAAAACAGCTACGTACGGAAAATTGTCATAAAACGATTGTTACAAGAAATACATCTACTCGTCGGCCTTAAATATGACGGCGTCGCAACGCAACGCATTGGGAATTTAGTGGATATTTTTAAGAGGATACGTGTAGTTAGAGTCACCAGCAAACACTGGTTCGAGTTTCAAAGGCAGTATTGTGTTGCCACCTGCAACACACGTTAGAAAGTTTGAACTATCTGATAATTACCTACCGTGAAGCGACCCGGTTGTGGCTATTTACATCTGCTGATTCATGAGTTTGACAACATCACGGTCATTCTTAGTTCTTCCTTATTACGGATGTACGCGATCATGATTTTTGACTACTTGACGTTCCTCTAACATCTATTTAGATAGTTCTGCGAAATTTGGATGCATGCTACTGATGACGCGATCGTTGTGATGTATTAACACTGGAGATCACCGACGATTATATGTGAATTTGAGATACAGAATAAGGGTAAAGATAGGATAAAGAATAAATCGTCTGGCAGATTTGATGACGTAGATGAGATCCGTTTACGGAAAATCTGGACTTCGGCTGGATTCAAACCAATAACAGAAACACCATGCCCAAACTCGGCAAACGCCCTACCAGTTGAGCTACGAAGCCATGCCGGGAGCTCAGAAATTTCACATTTGGATGTAGTTACCCACTCAACCATATGGAAGTGTTTGCCCGAAAATAATATCCAGAAAGAGGACGCAAATTTGTTCTAAACAGAAACACTCGGTTTATACATATACCTGCATCGCACATAATAGGTCTGCTGTCGACCTACATATAAACACCTCTACATCTGATGACCGATGAGTAGTCGGGGATTTGGTTAATTTCAAGTTGAACATCATCCACAAATGATCGCAGCTGTCGCATTCCCATAGACTTTCCGGTCGGTCCATTTCGAAAAGCAGAAGCACTAAACTCGAGTTTCGCTCTCACTAGAGGCCGTCTGTAGTGCATATTATCGCCAATGCCGGGATTTGAACCACGGACACGCTGTCAACGAGGCAACTGTGTTTACCACTGCGCCATTGACCTCACATTGGGCACGACCGAATTATCATGTACGAACACAACCACTTTCGCCTGTGAGTAATGTTCAGGTTGCCCGATCGCCTCTACATCTGTTGAATAATAATGGTTTGACACGCATGCGATAACAGTGTACTACATCACTCACTAAACGTTGATGACCAAAATGACTACTGAAATAAAAGTTCTATTTTGGCTGGCATGCTTATCCAACGGGCTGTCTATAAAACATACGTAGAAAAGTTTAGGGACCACAGTAAAACAAACACATGTAGCTATCGAATTTGATAGCTGCACGAGAGCTGTGGTAAACGTGCACAGTGGAAGGGTGAGCTTCTTTTCTCCTTCATTTGAAATCCTGCCAAAAAATTACGATGAGCTGAATATAACTTACAGTGAACTAGACGTTCTGTGTCAGGTGCACCGACAAAACAACCCATCGTGTTTAATGCCGGTAATCTGTAAATGTGAGAAGACTTTAAACATATTGAGGTGTGTAATTTGAACTCGATTGTTATCGTTTTTATGACAGCATGTGCACACACGACCAACTTGTTCGTATAACCAGATCTTATTTTTGTATAACCGGACAAATTCAGATCTTATCTAATATTCACAGTCAGTTTAGAGTGTATTTAGGCTGAAGCATCGAACCATTGAGTTATAGTGTTATCAGGCTGGTGCTTTTACGGTAAATCTTACAGCTGTTGCTCACAGTGTGATCAGCTATCGAACGATCACTAGATGGACGTTCATTTTACTGATCACGTGAAGATTAATTGTACTTTTCATGCTGATTGTTCTACATACCATCATATTCACTATTGTTATTACTGTCATCTCTTGTTACAGCTTTCCTGACAAAGCTAACGGGATGTACAAATTGCTTCTGGAAAACAACAGGTAATCTGTCGAACAATTTGGTCCACACTTATTCACTCTAAGTATAAACGGCTTTCGTTCTGATTTTACTTAATACTCTAATGTGTGATAATATCATTATGGTGGCACAATTTAATAGTCTGTTTTCATGCTGATTCGTTAAGCTATGTTTTTTAATAATGCGCAACGACCATGTTTTTAAAAATATTCTCTGCAATCAGTTTTACTTGTTCTCTGAAAGATTACATGATGTCATTTTCGTGGAAATTTTATTCCATTTTACACAACTGGATACAACACACTTTCAGACAAGATAATATTTTTCGTTTGATTTCGGGTGGAAATTGTGAAAGTCCCAGCAAACTTCAGCTTTCATTATTTAACATTCGCTGAATATTCTCCAGCACTCTAGTAATTGAGAAGAAAATTTCCAGTTGAGCATTTGTAGACAAACGACTTAACCGGCGACATGCTTGTTGTTTTGTGATGATATGATGTTTGATTTAACGGAAATTTTGATTGTTATCATTGAATGAGAAAGAAAAATTATGTATCACGCGAAGTTGAAGTGGACTTGATTGAGTACTTACAGAACACTTAAGTGAGGATGTAAGTTACACCGAGAAATTATTTCCAATCTCATCATCGCACGGCTCAATACACAGTAGGTCTCGTTCATTTCCAGCAAATCAATAAAGTTGCAATTGAGTAAAATTTGGATGCCGGTGTCGTCATTTTACAAAAATATTTAGACGGCAATTTTACAAAAAACTTGTTCTATGTGTCACTCCATTATGCGCCTGCAATTCATGTCCCTGTGATTACGCACTGTTTTGACATCTAGTGAAGACAACATGAAAGCCCAGAGAACTCAAGTTTGTTTAAGTTTCAGAGTTTAATAAACATTATATCAACTGACAGCACAACGTGATGGGAACAAACGTACTCTACTTTTTACCAGCTCTATGAAGACTGGCGATCGGCTTCTAACCAAACATTACCGATGCTAAACTCACTTTTTTGAATGAAGCAATGGACGGGGTTGCGACATTCAAATGCAATTAGACAGTTGATAAGGAATTTGGAGATCAGTGGGAGGAAGTTCTTACACCTCCTTCTTCTCTATTCAACTGAGTTTCTTCCTGTTAACATTCACTGGACTATGATGCAGTGTTTAAAATTTCAAAAACAACTGAGTCGTTTTTGTATACTATTAACTTAAAAAACATCAATATGACGCTTTTTAACAGCAGAGTCGTGTTATATATATGTATATTTCGCTCTCATTACACCTGTTTTATCACATAAATGCTCGCTTGAGTTTGAAAATTTAGCAGTGATGTTCATCAGTTCGATTTGTTATCAATTCTAGGAAAGTTTTCCCGTATGCTGATGTATCAGATCCGATCTATATCGGCTTGCTGCTTGCCAATTTCTTACAAGTTAGCACAGATCCACTACATACGATATGACCAGATTTCACTGAAAACTACCAGGCCACTAACTTACTATGACATAGGTATGATCCATTGATTACGTACAATTTTCTTTAATAATTCAACATATTTATTATCGTTAACCATGGCTAGTACTCTAGTTGGTAGTGAGCACTGGATGACCTGTTTCAGATTAAGAATGATTTTACCTAGCATATTGAAACAAACACAAAACCAATGAAAGTGGAATAATTACTTCAAAACGTGCCTTATCTGACTACCATTTTGTCAACTCAGCTGCCTTTGACTCAGAATAAACGTGCATTTTTGCACCCAGTTGAGGCAACACTTCTCCACGGTTACTCCAAAGTTTAGTTTAGTTTACTCTGCAACATGTGTTTGATATATTACACGCAGAGTTACCACCTGCTGATTATGAGTGAATTCAATATATAGCAGTGTGTGCCACATAAAAATGTCAGGACAAAAATGAAAATTCAATATAGAACAAAATTAGAGTTTGAAGTTCTATCAAGCTGTCACCAAGTAACGTCTTAGACCAGACTGTATCATCTCCTCATTCAATATGTATCACTTGAACACTGAAACCAAAACTGCGACAACTAATCACACAAGGTAACATAAAGCAATATAAAGCTTTCCAGAAGTTTCGAAATCAAGGTGATCAGCATGAGGATTGTGATCATAGTTTCTTCCCAGAATCAATAAAAGTAACCAGGAGGCAATTTCACATCATCGTACTCAGAAAGTGAACTTGTTTCTATCGTCTATCTCCGCATCTTTTGCGGTGTTCACAACATTCATAGAATCCATAATGTCCACGTTCAGACTAGTTGTTCGTAGCGTCTTGCTCAAGCAGGAACTATTAACTGGTGTATGAAAACATTGATGTTGAATACGGGATGTATCCCGCTTTTGGTAGTCTGGTTTGTGATTATTCTTAATTCGCTATGCTTAAGGAATTTAGAAATGAGTTGACGCTCAGTGAATCAAGGGTAAATTATTGTTTTCAGATACGAATATCTCATGGTTATTTTTAAGAAACTGTGCCTTTTTCGTGATTATGATTACTATCAACAAGAGCGGAATTTAACGGCGCTATTTATTCTATCATTATTTTTTTAGTGGTTGTAGACTGAACTGCAACTACATAACCAAATATTTCTAACCATATTCACAACAACAGTGACTAAACCAATCTGTGTCAATGAATTTGCAGGCGGTGCTATATATTGCTAACAACAAAAGTTTATCGTATGACGTTACATACTACTAAATAACAAAAATAATGTTCCAGAAACAGAGGTTTGTCAAATGATTGTCTAGTCAAAACGCACTTGATTATTGCAGGTTAAAAAGATACTTGACTTCCACTCTTTTTTGTTCTACCCGACATCATTAACAGCACACTACTTACTCATCAAGCTGATAAGGACCATCGCGTTTAGAAAGAACAGGCTTTTCACATAATTTGCAATATCCCGATCAACTATCCTACGTTGACCAGAAAACCAATGATAGCCACCACTGAATCAATTCATCGGTCGATTACTGAATCCGGTCTTTTGTTTTCAAAAAGTGTTTTTACAAATCTTGCCCTTGACGTGGTCACAGGTCACATCACCAAACTGAACGTCGACTTCTCTGACCAAATCGTGGGCGGATCTACGAATCAACTCATCACACACAATAATGGCTGGCTGTTCGAGGGGTTTCCCTGATTGTTTGGATTATCGCGCCGTATTATAAAAACAACCAAAAGTTTTCCTAAAAATTATTATGTGAAACTGTTTCCGGCCGTTGTCTTCTATTTTATTTGGGTTCAAGTATCTGGCAAGTGTTCCGTGTATATTCCATATATATTAAATGTTTATCTTTATCTGTTCCTTCGTTCGAGAACGATATAGTGTGTAAGTTTTCAAGTAGCTACCACGGCGATGACATTTCTATCTGTTCTCTAGGTTACTGTTTCACAGCATTCACTAACAAGAACTATTCATGCCAGATAACAGATGATGAAGTGGCACAGAATGAATAACACACCCGAACCGTTGATTCCAGTTTTTAGTGTACATATCGTATAAGCATTAGAAAAACAAGTGACTCTGGTTGCCAACCCATTTTCAATATTAAAACAGTCATCAGTTAGCGTAACACAGAATCTTGAGTATATTTACGAGGTGACGTTTCATTTCAATCAGGTAGCCGGATGGCATTTATAATGTCGACTTTGTAGCAGACAGATTGCGAACTTTTAACGCATTGGAATATCAGAAATCACACATAAACTAAACATCAAAAGAGCGTTTGCTTTTTTTATTTATTAAGATAAATGTTTCGGTAAAAAATTAGTAGCCTGTTAGAGTTTTGTTACTTCGGAGTTCAGTAATAAAGCCTACAATTATCACGATCATTAGCAAGCATTACAAACAATGAAACGTCAAACTCATATGAGGCATCACCGAATCACGACATCGAGAATCCTTATGTCAAGTAGCTCGTTTTGTATACGCTACTCTGTACTTTTAGAAAAATACTTACTGTCCATCTTGTCACCTTCATTGGACCATCTCCTGATCAAGACATGTCTGCTAAATTGGAGTCGCATTTGGTACTATAGGTCTTAATATTCCTAATCTGACAAACATTTCCATTTGTAAATGGTTTCTGCAGTTCATCAACCAGCTGATGCTGACGTTTACATTGCTTGCCATTCTCCGACTTTCGTCAAGTGAGGAAACTTTAAACGTTCGTGGTCATGTTTGCGTACAATAGAACAGCGTTGTTTCTAATAACTTGTTGTTACACCTGTTATATGGAAGATTTTACAAGTTGAAATATTTCAAGGGTTAGAAAAACTTTACCTACTAGCGCCGACATTCAAGTATCCAAAACTTGTTTCCCGGTTGTGATACGTTTGTACAAAGTTGTGTTTTCTTTAAGCCAATGTGTAATCATATATTTTGTCACGATATATGTTTTACTCAAATTAATAGTGAACGAAGGTTGTAGGCACTGATGTTTCACAATAAACAGGGCTCAGAATATTCACTTATCCTCGGTAGTATTGATAATTTGGTTTACCTTCTCAGTAATGCTGCTTATCACATATACCTAGTACTGAATTTGTTTAGCCACATCGGATCGATAGATTTCCGTAACCATTGCCAGCAATCTTTAGTTAACACCTGGCCTGTAATGTGATAACCAAAGAATGCCACTGAAAACTTTGTTCAAATAAGTTTGTTAAGTCTTATTTAAGGGTCCTTCCGTTTACCAAGGAATGATAAACAAGTCCGAAGCATTTATCAACGTTTCATGTTCGGTTATTGATCACTTGCATTCATTCAAGCTCACTCGTCGGATATCGCTGTCAAATCTGAATAAATCTCTAACCAAAATCTTGTCGACGTTCTTGTGGTCCAGATTATCGGCTGGTCATACAAATGTGTAAATCAGTCATTTATATTCGGTGGGATTCATCAATTTTTAATGTGAAAAGGTTTTGTTGACCTCACCAGCAGGTATGCATGGGGCAGTGACAATATGTTCCTGCGTAAATTTCACTAGTGATATTTCGAATTTTACCTCGTCATAAACACTAGATTCTTCATGGTTAACTTAATAAATAAGGCAAATATAAACAAAAAGCGGCAACCGATTACTCAGCCCAGTTTGCACCACGGTTGCATCATATAAAGAAACCAGGATACATTTGGATACAAAACCACTCATTCAACTAACGCAATCCACTTGTATACTAGTCACTGTATCTGGTTATGGTCGGGCACACTGTCGTGTTGCTTTAACTGACTGTCCATCTATTAAGTTCATAATTTACATAATTTAATTTCATAATTTACAATCATTACTGGTGAACTGGATCAAGGGAACGCAGTGTTTTAAATTTCTCAAGCGAAGACTCCCCGCGCATACGACTCGGGCGTTGAACAGATTGGTGACCTTACGGTGTAAGACGACAACAAAACGTTCAACTATTGGGTTTTATCAAGAGTGCGTAAGATCAGGCCGATTCCCATCGTTATTGTACCGTTTGCTGTTGAAGGAAAAGTTGCCTAGGAACAACATCAACCTTGTCAGGCTAGCAACTTCGCATATCGAAGCTTCACAAGAAAGGCTGAACAAATATCTAGAGACTCAATGATATTTTACATCT
>LUCH01000282.1:79192-184393 GCA_013368495.1 Paragonimus heterotremus | reverse complement strand
GAAGATGGAACTAGCGATCTTGTTGAACACTTCTGGCCAGCATAATGACCAGAGAGTTAGCTTACATGATGCATTTTTTCAAACAGATTGTGCTAACAAATACTCACAGCAGGATATTTGACACAGGTTAAAAACACCTATAATATTCTGGGTTGATCACCCTCTTACAAACCAGTAAGTAGCTTTTGATTGAAGGAAAATACCAGCATGTGACGATTACAGGGATCCATATATGGAACTTGTTTTGTAGTTACGGAAACAGTTACACCGACAGAGAAGAATTAAAGCGTGAAACCAGAGTCAGGGAGCACGAGTCAACATACGTGCTAGTGGGTCACTCATGACGAAGAAATGATGTTGAATTTCCCACTGTAAATAACCTATCGATCACGATCACAATGTCAGAATTGTACACGTCTTAAGTTCTAAGTGTTAATGAACGCCCACTATGTGTAAACAAGAAAGAATCGTAAAACTAGTAGACGACGAACGGTCTTAATGATAAAATTCGTGGATCTCCACTATCTTCGCTTTGTTTACGATCGTAAGTACAAAATAAGTTTATGGTTTTGTTTTCATTTCAGTCGCACGCTTCTGACATATAAGGTTTTATGAAACAAGTTTGCCTATTAATATTCGCTTGCTGGTTACCCCGATCCAAATTACTCAACGAGACTGTTTATGTCAGACCATCAATATACACTAGAAACCTGACTTTCTGTGGCTGAATTTAATGATATATTTTATGTGACTATTGATTTAGTGTTTACTTACCACACCTGGCTCAAATTCGACGAAAGAAAACAAACCCCAAAGTAAACTGTTGGTCAAGTTATTCACTGGTATTTGTAGTCATCTCGTCACGCACACTGAGACGAGGTTTACTAATCTGATTAGCAAATCTCGACGCGCTCACTAGAACTGAGTAGTTTAACCATCCCCATGGATGGCTGATAGAACGAGTGACAAAGAGGCATGGTCGCTGAAGTGTGAGTTGGTTTCAATTGACAACAAATGACAATAAATTTCGTTTCACACATGAACAATTCTGGTCAAGTGAAAACAGTGAAAATGGGGGAAAAGTCTGAAAATGAGGCTGCAGTTTGTTGGCTAGATCATTTAAAGTAAACAGTTCGGACTACTAAATGTGTTGTTCCACACGGCCTGGTGACAATTAACTGTTAGCGAATGATCAATAATTCAAATTCGCTTTGAAATCATATTTATGCTAATCCGTAAAACCTCAACTGCAGGAACAGCGTCCTGTTTAAGAAAATACCAGCCTGCTGAGATGCTTATAACAGCGTCATTATGGACCAAACATCTAAAGGGACAAAACATAAATAATATCCAGTAACCAAACACTATATCGTCGTAACTGGAACGGCTGTCGCACATCTAAACGAATACTTGGTTGACATAAACCGTATTCCAATTAAACTTTATTGTGCATTGTGCAATTACGTAAATTATTCCAACTGTCCTCTATCAAAATAAGGTGATAATCCCAAGGTTTATTCTCGCTATAGTTAATCAATGATGATAATGCTTTGCAAGACACTTGAAGCTACCCCATTGACTGCTGAGTTACTTCCTTCTGGCGGGTTCAAGTTATTCTTGCAAATGTTCAGCTTTTCTTGTGAGATTTCGCAGTTGGCAACATCCTACTTTTATCAAGTCCCTATTCTACATAAACTGTCACTCATTTCTGTAAGAGAATCACTGTGTTGCAATAGGCCAGTGGAGTCAGTCTAATGTGCATCTATATGAGACATTCATACGTGCAAATGATTCTAAACTTTGACAAGCAGGTCTGTAACACACAGAGCATAATGTGCAAAAATAACAATTCGCCCACAATGACGGAGTTTCACCTGTCAAAGCATGACCGGACGGTCGTCAAACTGATTGAAAGTAACATGTAATTTGACAAACATTGCCGATACATTTCAACTTCGCTCACCCGATCAATTTATCTGTGTCCAATCATTGTTTTTCATGAGGTTGTTTTGTAATTCCCAGATAATGTCGGTGACACTAGGCAGACCTAAGCGCAAACATCTGCGGTGCAACTAACCAAACTGAACCGCTGGTGATTAACTGACGCCAAGGGAAACATTGATTTCATGGCTTATCGATCTTCTTTCTAATATCTATAGCAGTTGTTTTTAGGTCGCTGCACACTAGATTAAACAGTCATAGTTTTTGAGTATTTTCTAGACAGTCTGCATTGCATTCACTTATGCGAATGGACGTTCCATCTGTACAAAGTCAACGCCACTTAACGTATGTGATTAGTTCGTGTTGTTAAGCAACAGGTAACCTTTGACTTTCGAAAAATCTGAAAAGACATAAGTGACCCCCAGTTTATTTTAGAGCTAAACGTTCATGTGTGCTTAAAATAACTGAATAGTTGCGGTTTTACTCAAAACAGTTGTGAGGGATGACAACGTCTACGGTTATCATTAAGTTAAACAAGCCAGTTGGTGCTATCCTACTTCACCCGTTTGTTCCTGGTGGTTAATCGAACTAACTGAATACCATCAATAATAGGCTGTCAGCTTCAACGTATAAAACACTTTTTACATGTACATCGTCGCAACGCACATAAGGCTTGTGAAGTATCCACACCAAATTTAGTACGAATGAGGTCAAACAGTTTGGACGTCGTTGTTAGCATGTTGTTGGTGAATCAGCTGAGAACAACGCAACGTTAGGAGGAACTTGTGTTATTCTCAGTCGATTTACCAGTAAGTAATGGCTTGACAAGTGATTTTAACGTGGTTTTCCATCGGGCACGACAGATGTGTTTGCATACACTACCATGCTTTCCGTGTTCCTTGATGTTTCCAACAAGTTCGTTACACAATGATAACACACACCAAGCACCCAAAAGGGATCTGAACAATTGGCTGTGAGTGAAATGTGTCACAGGCATGACTAACATAGAGATCTCATCAGCTCACCTCAATTACGGCCTTTTTCGTCTCGATCCAGTCGTCCACACTTCCGTTTGTTAGAATTAGAAGGACGTAATAATTTTCCGTGTCTTTGCTGCGCTTGGCGGTACTGTGTCCAATTGGTTAAACAAGATGAAGAGAACGAACAGTGAATTACAACGAACAGTTATATGCCGAATTATGTTCCATGAGAGAAAATGTTGACTTACTTGCACGGATACCTATTGTAGACTGAACCACAACACCCGGTTAGCTCACACTTTTGTGCCTTATAAAATCCATGCTCCTTTAGAACGTGTCACCAATTTGCTACAATAGGTGGGTTAATGCGTATGGGCAGACATATGTCCTGCAGTAAGTTCACGTTCAGTTTTAATGAAGCAAGTTAACTAATCTGGATGATTGCAGACATTGTAAAAATCACCCTTAATCCCTTGACCTTATTTCATTTGTAGTCAACAGTAATTTCGGTTCCTCAGCTTGACCGTTCACATAATGGGTTGCCTCTTCTTTTCTGCCGGCTAACCATCTTAATACACGCTCACTTGCAAAAAGGTCCAAGATCCTGGCAGTCATATTTCATAGCTGTTACCAACAAATATAATACCGATATTGCTGTCAGTCACCTACCGTCTGGACCCAACAACGACCATATGGTCAACTATTCCTTGGATATCGCTTTAATCTAAGAACTGTCGTGCACTCTTGTAATATCTACACGCCAACAAACGGATGTCAGTTATGTGCATCACTCTGTACACAACCGTCTTCACAGCGATATAAAATCTCTGGTGTACCGTGGCCGGTTGCGTAAGGAATGTAAGCACGAAATAGTGAATACAACGTTAGCTTCTCAAGAATAATTTCTGTTGAACCACAGTAGATGGATTTTGAAGAAAAGCTTATGTCAATGTTTTTATTTGGTCGCTTTGTTCACGAATGTTAAAAGATGCATTTGGCTAGAAACTGGAATGAACGCATTATTCGCTGGCGCAGTAACCTCATGTGACGTGGACTAATCACTAAATCGATCTTAAGAATGTTTTCACGTTGGTCACGTGATTGCTTTTATTCAGCCGAAATTGACACATCGTTAAGGAACAACTAAATCCTAATATATGACTATCCTCATATTCATTGTGGCACTGTATCTGTAAAATAAATTTGCGCACAACTGCCGACTGTCGTGGACAGATTCGAGGCACACTTGCCACATAATAGTCAGGCCATTTATCCTAAGTACGCTGACGCACTTCTTATATCCTAGTGAAAGCGATTCTATCACAAAGTGTAGACAACTTTGAATTTGACGATCGCGACCAACTGTCGCTTATTTCCTTGCATTATCTGGTGTGTTAGAGTATTTGCTTACATTTATAGTTGTACTGATCTGTGAAAGAGTTGTTAGCAGCAGGTGTTAGTCAAAACTTATCGTCCATAAGCCAATTATTGTTGACAGCTTGGTTGCATCCACTCTTGCAAGCCGCTGTCTGAAATACTTTCAAGTTACCACTAGAATGTGCGGCGAAACTGGTAGAAGATGGAATCGATGAGAGATTGAAGAGCGCTAAATTCAAGCAAGAATTTCTGTAGGTGTAGGAGACAGTCAACGTGAATAACGAACGTCGCAATTTCAACATAAGATCATCTTGAAGCTGTGTTAAAGAGCTAGACATGCGAACAGACTGCACAGTTTGTCGAATGTTTCAATTCGAACCGTTCCTCACTGATCTTACTGCCGATGAAATCTATGCAACGATTCTTCGTGGTTTCTGTCGTTTCGCATTGGTTGCACCCTACTGACCTCACTTGCCTAAAGAACGGGGATCACTTTAATTCAAGTGTTAACACTACTGAATGGTGTTTGATCAAAATCATCTGAGGGGGCCATGGTTACATACATTATGAAACAAACTTAATCGAGTGAACAGCATTTCTGCAAACGAATCAAATAAATTGCGATGAATGTTTGATGGACACACGTTGCTGTTCAACTGGTTCTTCATGTAAGTTTGTGGAACACTAAACCGTCAACAAGTAAAAACTGAGTGCAATCCAAATGTTTGTCGTATACACCCACATCACGAAGGCGGATCATCCTTATCTCACAACAAAAGACGCAACCTATTCAGTAGGGGTTATGGTTGTTACTTTTTAATCTGATTGAAAAGATTGCTTTGCTCGAGATTGGAACAAAATGCAAAAGTTTCAAGAAATACTTCGTCAATTCTATCTATTTCCATAGATTTATAATCCACCACCGCATAAGCCGAGATAAAAAATTCTTATGCGTGATAACAAGTGAACACATTATCTAGACATTCATACTTTTAGTCTGTGAAATAAATGAACTTATTTATCCAGTGTATCGGCAAAATGTTTTACAGAAAGATGTAGTTGTCAGATACCATATGAAACAGAATGAAGTGGCATGTGCGTGTGAACACTTGCCACAGAACGTAGTTGAAGGTGTGAACCAAAAACGCGAACGTAATACATAACTTAAGATAGTAGGCACTACGTAAGCGCACAAGATTCGTACATTAACACAACAGTTAATTGATAAAATTGTAAGTCGTTTCCAATCTATGATTAGGTTATGCTCTAAACTATGCACTGATCGTACGTCCTTTTTAGTAAACTGGGTTTATAGGTGGGCTCAGTCCAGCTACGGGGCCTTTATCAAAAATGCCTCTTCTACATTCATACCTGACTTGCTGTAAAACATTTCTAGGTGCAGAAAGCCGCAGATAACTGTAAACTTCTGTGTAAAAGATAATCCATACTTAAGCAATTGTGTACATTTATACGGAAATTTTGTTTTTAAATCACCTTTATGCATTTAGGGCCTTGTGAAATCAAGATACACGAAGAGAATTATAAAAATTTGTCTACAAAATAATTAACCAACATTTCAATATGTAATGTTTTTCATGTGTCAAAAATCGGTTAGTTGTTACTCCCTGCCGTATAAAGACAATTAAGAAAATTTAAAAGCTAAATAATCATCTGCTTATTATTCCTTCAATAAAAGACAGAACGTTGCGGAAAGATCACAACGCTTCCAACGTTTTAGTGCGGGTTGCTTGAGGACTACTACCGAAATCGTAGTAACAGTAATGTCAGCAAACTGAATGGTTTCTCAAACTCGCGTCTAACAGAAACCATGAAGTAAGCTGCCTCGTAGCTATTTCCTTGCACTCTACTAGCTGTCTGACGACAAATGATGGGGTTTGAATATGATATTTTTAAAGAAAAAAGCTCACATGTTTTCTTCTTATCTCTGAACCCAAGGTTGGAAGAAATTCGACTTAATCTTCATTGAGTGTCCAGCAGATTCGAATCTACGTATCCGCTCGTGCCAAATGGATACATGCTGAGATCTGTTAAAAAGAACTTGTGACGAAGGCACGTTTGTGTATGTGAGTGATGACTGATCCCTGTATGAACACCTATCATCTGCTCACAACCATTTTACAATGATATAAAGTATACATTTCGTTAGATCATGGCAAATATTTCAGGATTTTCTTAGTCTCAAACAGGAAAATGTCCTGTCTCTATTGAGTACATTACCCGTGGGTTCAGAAAAGCGAACACATTTTTGCATCTCAACTTACGAGCTGTTTTTAAAGTCACGTGAAATTATTTCTGATATCCGTTGCAAGTATTCTAATTTCATCGAGATACAGTAGACTGATGTATTCTGCTACTGTCATCTGTTATTTATCTGTCCCAATCATGAACTAAACACCCGTGAATAGGTCGTTCTTAATGAGCCGAAACTTATTTTGTTGTCCAACAATGCCCATCCTAAAGTTCGGAGTTCACAGACGTTATTTTTGTTTGGAGACATTAGATGCGAATGAAAACACATGGACCTGACCGAAGCGCACCAATTAACCATCCAAAATTCTTGCCGAATTTGCTGACCTGTTGTAGGAAATAATATAAGTAGTGATGAGTAGTAGGGGATTTTGGTTTCCGTATAGGTTGAACGTCACCCACAGCTGATCGTAGCTATCAAGATCCCATAGATTTCCTAGTCGACCGCCTTGAAATGAAGCACCCGACTCGAGTTTCGCACTCATTAGATTTCGTCAGCAGTGCATATCCTTACGATTGCCGGGATTAAAAATTCGGCCAGTTTTTCATTTGGGAACCATTTTGGCCACTGCGTCATTGACCTCACATCAGACATGACCGAATTGTCGTATGTGAACGTCCAGCCACATTCGCTTGTGATTAACGTTCTGATTGCCTGATCGCTTTGAGAGGAAACACAGTAACTGCCCTGTTAACTCCAATCGATGACTCCTCAATTAGGACTTCTCTCCAAATTGAAATCACAGAAATCATTAACTTGGTGAGCGGTATTTTCATTGCTGATTAGCAGTAAAATTAGTCTTCAACAAAGTCCGAACTCGTGCAATCTTCTATACCCCTCTCCTGCGAAAGATTGGCCGCCTGGAGTTCATTATGCAACGGTTTATAAACCGGAGAATCTGTTCAGAGTTCACTACACTAAACAAACCAGATGCACTCAATTTTGAATGGTCATTGACAGAAAACTTTCATTCGAAGGAGGTGTAGCCTGTTTTGGATAATTTATTCAGCTGTCGTTCCAAAACTGAGCGCAAGTGTGATAGTGGGAATGGAACTGAATTAATTACCTGTCTATTAGTCGTCTGTTCCACAGAAAAGTCGAACTATAATTGTTCGTACGCTATGGAGAACCCGTGAAACTGAAATATTTGCTTCAATAAAATAAAGAGATTTCTCCAATTGTGAGAGACGACTATCAGTTTACTTTGGAACTTACCGTCCGATAACACCAGACGATTAAACCAGAAATGTGAATTGTATAAGTGCTTTAATAAGAACCACTCCATTATAGCGAGTTTTCTCACACTGGCTATCATGTTTCAGTTTTACTCACCTCACTATCAACACTGGTCAAACTCTAGTCATTTCCGCCAAAGATAATGTTAGTTAATCAAAGGACCAATTCATACTAGCGACGCGTAGGATAAATACACTTCAGCAGCCACACAGTAAGGTAGTGTTTGTTCCGGTCCAAACATCCTTAGGGGCTGGACAATTACTTACGTACCAATACTTGGGTAAGGTCACAGGCGTGGTACATTACTACCAGAAATATGCCTCATCAAAGCTTGACATTGAACGAACGAAACAGGCTGATGAACTTATGCAACGGTCAGTTACCGACCGTTCATCTGCAATAATGACTGCCTCAATACCTTTGGAATATTTATCACAGAATTGATGACTGAAAGCAAGGTCGGTTTCTGCTAAACTACTAGACCCAAACTTCAATTACGATCAAGCCACATCAATTCACACGAGCCAAATTTGCCTGGCATATAGTAAAATGGGTCGTTGGAGTATGTAGCTTGTTGTTTCGGAACGATTGCAACAAAAACTTTGTACTAAAAAAGAAATAGGATGTAAATGCTATGCAAGAGTGATAGAAGGCTTCTGCATCTCCATATATGTGTTATCTGGGAGCATCGTGTATGACAGTGATGTGTTAAGACAGTCATTGCGGTTACTTGTCACAGACTCTGATATTCCTTAAAACGAAGGCGTCAGAGGACACTGTGAAAGGGAAACTAACAGCTAGTCAACTGTTTCAACGGATGAACACATGCTGTTCGGCACGCAGGCTAAGCCTATCTGGGCTGAAGGCGAATACTGATTTGTTGCCTGGTAGCACACCCGAGAAAAATAAGAGAAAACGAAACACGTATGTAACACTCCATAACAAACTAGCTTTTGTTTTTGATATGACATACCAGAAATCACTGCATACATTTGGTCTATCAGTGATAATCCATTTCCATAGATTCACTGCTACAGTGACCGATTTCCCGTTTCATTGTATGTGGTTGTTGTTTGGGGGCCTGCACGTTGTAACTCGTGATATCGGTTCGGTTGTAGGAAAATGGAAAATGAAGGACTTAAATTGCAAGACAGACGGACAGAATTGAACATCCCAGCCCAAAATCTTACCGAACACAATCAGATTGCCACGTAGAACTCCTAATTAAGTGACATTTTCCTGTACGCCCAGACGGAAACCATTTTTAATTGCCATCTCCTCCGTAATTCGACAAGACTTTGGCGCTTTTTGAGGTAACGAGTTATCACCTAATTTCTGCACAAATGACACATCATAAAATAACTTTGGTTGTATGTGTTCATTTATCTTGTACCGCCACTTCGAGTTTTGGTTCTGGCTGAGTATGCCCCTTGGTCTGGTAATGTGTTTGCCTCACGATGCAAAGAATTCAACTGTGGATATTTGAGTAGGAAGTGTGTTAAAACAAACACGGCAATTGGTATTTAAACTGATGTAATCAACTGTCGGGTGACAAGAAATACTAGAGTATTTTAAATGTTTGTAAAACGCGCCCAACTTTTTTCGCCAATTTATCTTAAACCACTGCTTGTTCACCCTTCTATTTATAGGTGGGTAGAGCAATTCCCCATAACTGTAAAACGGGCAAATCGGACGATCTTCATTACGCAGGAAACAGCGTAGTTATCCTGAAAGTAGTTTAACTCAAAATCGGCTAGAAATTTGCTCCGTTAAGCTATTGTTCTACTTTATTTTATTTTACTAATTTGCTTCAACAAGTTGCCAAAATTTGTCACGAGAGGAAATGCCATTGATCAGATGTCATTATGTGCTATTTTGTCGTGATGTGATATGTAACACCTAACGGAAGTCATCAAGTCCACTGAAGGTCACTGTAGACTGACCTGTTTTGAAGGACCTTCGAAACCAATGATGAGGAACATACTGAAAACAGTCATGGAGCATATTTGTCATTTTCCTAAGTTTAACGTCCCTCCACTTACGTAGAACAAACGGAGTGACAGCTATGGTTACGCTAGAGTAAGCATGATGTGCTTTCGACTGGTAGTTTGTAAACAAACTAAACAAGGTCGCTCTAGCATTGAGGCCTTGAACGGACCTGGAGTTGAAGTTTTGGTGTTGCATTCAGCGACAGTAGGCAAAATTTACGTTTTACACATGTCATATGGACCATTCAATGAAAACTACGTTTGTTTACAGAATGAATTCCTACTACTACGAGCTCACTACTATAAACTGTCAGTCGTATAAACAATGGACGACTGGCTTAGGGGAGTAATAAATTGCCGAGGAAATTCAACCTACGTAAAATGCACCAAATAAACCGCGCACCCCATTTGGTACCACGGACCGCAACGGTGTGCATTCAGCAACTGCAACAGACAGTTGCTTACATCTGCTCTTGCATCCGGAAGCTCGAGTTGGTCATTAACTCCCAAAACTGCGTTTCTCACCACAATGTTCGATACCAGAGTTGCATGTATACAACAAAAAGGAGTACTGAAAAACCCCGTCGAAAACTTGGACAAATCCACGTAACTGTACCCTCAAATCATTCAAATTAAGATTTGATGAACGGAGCAACATGAACTTTTATATCTCTGACCCATGTTGAATATTTAGATATTTTAAACAGACGGCGACACGCTAAGTTTGGTCGTGGTTTGCGATGCACAAACGCAGATGTGTCAGAAAGTTCTGGGTTGAAAACGGGTTTGGTATTCAAACAAATAATGCGACGTGTTTCCGCGCTATATGCAGAGCTTGCAAGAAGTCTCGGATTGTATAATAAAAAGCGATCCATTCTGTGGCGGCTAACATTCGCTATCACTCCACCATAGGATAGTCTCCTAAATCTGTAAGCTAAAAACTTGATTGCTTGAAAGCAGCATGTCGCTTCGTATATTCGCTACATACGCCACATTATTAGTCTCCATTCGCAATCAAATTTCCATCTCAATTCTTTGAATTATCTGCTTGTGGTTATACGGCAATCTTGTGGAAACAATGGTAGTCCGCCATCTGAATAGCTGAATCAGTGGTCAGTTGAAAAGTTGTTACAACTGACGTGAATAGTCGATACCCAATGTAGTCTATTTTAGACTTTCAAATATTATTTTAACTTCACTGAAAACGTCGCTCAACCAGTTTATCAAGAAAACATTGGTATTCAGTTTTGTCTTCAATGATCCAACTGGACTTTTTGTTGGGTTGAAATACAACACTTTTGCTGGAATGCAAATGTGGTTTTCAAATCAATATGAGTAATTATAGCAACAGCAAACGAACAAAGGACTGAAAGCTCATTCAGTTTCTTACACTCTACTGAGCCAATCGATCCTTTTGCAATAAGACTGATTGCGTCTTTTTGCGTACTCAAAAGACTGGCCAATTATGGCTGAATAACACCGTTTCAGTGAACGCCGACAAATTTGAAATTTTGCGATAGTATCTTGAACAACTTAATCAGATCAACTACTATAATTGCACTGCAGGTAGTTTGGACAATGTATATGTTCAGTAAAAGGCCAGTGCTGATAATGAATGGCTAGGTAAGTTGACTAATTTTTATAATAGAAGGCAGTAACTGTGATTACTATCTAACGACTGATATGGATCACAGAATGAAGTCGTACTTATAAAGTGGCAAAATAGCGTAGCTCATTATGTACTGAATACTTCGCTTGGGTGGTTCGTTAATTCATACAGAAAATAATCTGTCTCTCATTCAGTATATCATTTTGCACAGTTAGAACTGGCCTGTGAATGCTGCATCGTACGGTTGAACATAGCTCCAAGAGGTTACTTACAACAGTATTATATAAAGAACTGCTGATTACAAAACCGGAATTACCGTTCATCATGTGTCCTCTAGTAAGATCGTTCAGTGTACCATCACGTAATTCTAGTTCGAAGTTGCCAGCGCTCCGTAAAACAACAATAACTGGGCAAGGTTTACCAATCTTATCAATAAAAAGATGATGTAATCAGCCTCCGTGCCACCGATTTAGTTGCCTAATTGAACTGTGAAATACTATGGACATTATGTTTCGCATGTACATACGTTCCTGCTGTATGCATTGTATATATGTTTGCCGACTTGACTGAAAGACCTGTTGATTGTAAATCAAGATATTTGCATCGTTCGAAAGGTACATTTTTATATGATAAAAATTTACCAAATGAATCGCTGAGGGTCCTACAGACTCAGCCAAGAAGTGTTTAGTCAGGAATAACTCATGACAAAGTCGATCCAGGTAATATGGTATCCCATTTAAAACACGTTCAAAACCATTGCACCAGTCAGTAAACGATGTCTTTACTTTCATTCCATACCATCATTTTTTAACATAAAGAGATTAGTTCTCGTAGTTTCACGCACGCCACCCCAAAATTTGAATAATATGAGTCATTTTCACATGTGCTTTATAAACTGGCTAGAAGTCAGATGGTAAATGTAACAATAAATGTAGATGGTACTTACTCGCTGACATCTCTTATGATTGGACTGAAGCACACCGGTCCAGAAATATGCACCGCTTCAAAACTGCGCCGATACGCCTCAAGAACACCGGCCATGCCTTTGCAAAAATAATTATTTGTATCGCCGCTCTACAAAAGGAATAATATGGCTATCAGTACACGCGTGTCGCTCGAAGAACAAAATACAACCGGGGTTGATAAACGCGTTTTGCGGTTCGCCTTAAATTCACTTAAAAATACCATTGTTCAGTTCTGTGCTGAAGCCTGGTGAATGCAAAAACCGAAACAATTGTAAACTGTAGCCAAAGTGGTTACGCCAATGAGTTCGGTTCGGAATAAGCTGGGTTTATGCAAATACAATTGGTTGCCTTTCCGAGTGCTTCAGAGTTACTAGGACAACAACGTCCTAATTCACACTTCATGAAAGCTGATATGCCGGTTGCAGTAACTTCGACTAGGTGGATAGATATATGGTTTGAATAGGATACTCATCTGAAAATCATCGTAATTTTTAGTGTGTATTCTACGCAAGACAAGTTAATTAATCGTTTGATGGATGGTTTCATGCATCGTGAATTTCTCACTATTGCTTCAGAACGCAACGGCAAAGATAAAGCTGATGCGAGGTTAATTTAGTGTAGTAGGGAAATTCTGTGAAGACTTTTATCAAAGAACAAATTCTGCATAGCTCCAAAAGCGCCCACTTGAATTTTATCTGTTTTAGTGAGGATTCCAGTTGTCACAATTCGTAAACATCACGACAAATTGGCAAAAGTTAGCATTCTTAACTGCTGATCTAATAGACAACAGCGTTAGCTGCTGAGTCGAAGAGTTGTCCGTTTGACCTTTCATGCAGACTGTCTGTAACTGATGTGCTCGTAAAAAACGCAACCAATCATGAAGTGGTTTAAAGCTGAGTGGCGTGAAATATTACAACCCAAATTTTTTGAGGTAAAACAGCTTCATGGGATCTTCCTATATATAAGCAGGTTAGTCGTGTGAATGAAAATGGTATGTTGGATCGCCAACACAGTTTTTGTTACAAAAACTGCCATAACATCTTATGACATATCAATCTTGAAGTAACTAGGAAAAATGTACAACTAGAGCAATAGGTGCACTGACACAAATTTTTAATTGTATGGAATGACTAACCAGTGGATATTTGTTGGATAGCTTCCCCCCCGAGGACAATCGTGATCCGAAACCGTAAGCGGGAAACAGTTGGTCACTAATCAAAACAAAAATAATGATAACCAAGGAAGGGATACAATTCACGAGAAACTGGACATGAAAATAATTCATTTTGACGATTTGCCGTTTGAATTTTATGTCCTATGCAATCATTTATTCTTTTATCCTTCGTTCAGCACTGCATCGTGTGAATGATCTTTTGCATTTGAAATAAGTTACACAGTGTGCTACAATATGGCACATTCGATGGTTTACGAGTTATCTAAATAAGGTTTGGAATTGTCTGTGAATTCGCATTGTTTACTTTAGATTAAATGGAACCATGTTTAACTTCACTATTTGTGAACAAGCTAATATGCAGGTATTCCTGAGACCATGAAAATGATAATTATAATTCGGTGATGGTTTTGTCCGTTGCCCTAACTGTCCACTTTTCCGTTGGTTTGTACATAAGAAAAAATTTTCCTTGCGTTTACGTGCCCGACTTTCTGTTGATCCCTCAATCAACCGTACTGTATGGTTCATGACTGCGATCAGGGCAGAATGTCGGTAAATAATGGAAATGTGCAAACAACTATTGGTATGTGGTCATACCAAAATTGAGTAATGAAGAAATGATGTGAGGGTGTCGCACATTTGATTTTTGGTGGAAGTTGCATATCAAGATGGTCAGGACAACTAAAATTCATCTTGAGCCTAACTTGTGTAAGCAGAAATAAATGACCATAGACGCGTGGCACATGAATAAACAGCTCGTTTCATTATGGGCAAATTTAATCTAAGAAGAAATTTAGTCTGCACACGTACAACCAACTGTTACCCCATGTACCGAAGATAGAACTTCTAGTAACTGAAACATTACAGTTTTGTTTTAAACTCCGACCGTTAACTCAATAACACTACCATGTTTACTTTTCCTTAGGTTTTAATTTTGAATGAAATGTACAGTTGAACCGCTGGTTTAGTCGACCAACCGCGTACACGGTTTATCCTTACGCCACAATGGTCTACACGAACTAGTCCGATCAGATTTCCACTGGACGTATTTCTTACTGTATAGGTCAATGGACTAACCAGCTGAAGTATTCCATACTAAAACGATAATTCAATTTGGTTAGCACAGACCGCGAATTGAGATTCCCTAAGGGTCTGTGAACAACTGAGAACCACTTAAATTCTGATTGATTGAGGTCACTGGACCAAAGGAAACGTTTCGTCTAAAGTTTTATTTTAAGATCACAAAAATGCAAGAACAAAATTTATGGCAATAGGGCTGAGAGAAAGTTTAGGCAAACAGCGACTAGCAAAAATATAAGGCAGGAGTTTCAAAGATCGTTGACAGTTTTTTCAGACATGTTGAGCGTTAATTGATGAAATTGCACTACAAGGATAGGAACGGTTGATACTAAACTGAATTTCGCATCTTATCGTTGCGAGAAGGTTAAATGAATACATAATTGGCTACTTGGTCCCTGCACTTGGTGTCTCGTCACATTTGTCGTCACTTAAACCCGGCCTTTTAACATTTACTGACAATCGTTTTATCATTCTAACATTTTTGTGATAGACAGAAAACATATTGTTAGTTTCTGCTTAGCGTTTCAGGTTTTGTAAGCGTCTGTATCTGGCAAACCAGGTTTAAACAAGGCAATCATCCGACGACGGTTCTTAACAACGGGCATGCTCTTATCTCCGGAGAATAACTTTTAAATTATAATCTGTCGTCTTTGAAAATAGCACAGTTTTCTATAAGTATATATGTGTACATATATATGTATGTCAAAATATGGACAGAGGACAGATAGACAATGTTTGTTTTGCTGACTTTGAATTTCCTAACTACAGGGAAGTCGGATTTTGCAGACGAATCCATTAAATTACTACGCTTATTAAACGTCATAGAAGCTTTGGAATTTGTATCTTGAGAAACCCAATATGAAGAATTTTTCAGTCAGATACACGAATATTTCGACACTTGGTGATATACCTCTATGCGGTTTAACAGCACACTCAAAAGCACACAGCGATTAGATTGGGGACAGTACGGGCAATCGGTTAAGCCATTACGTAACGAAATCGGTGCGTACTAGCTTTTATTTTAATTCACGCAGTGAAAACGTTATGAGACCTTGATACACGCGGAGATAAACACTGATGAGTAATATGCATGTGGAGGAGTGTTTCTAGTGTTAAAACTTTAGCAGTTTAAATGGATAGTTTTTTATAATATTCCCCCTCGTTGGACTGTCGAATACTCGTTTTTCTGTTGGTTTCATAATCTACACTAGATTATCATTAGTCGGTAACAGGCTGAAACGTCGCATAATAAAGCGGATGCTTTTTCTAAAATATCGATTTCCCGCAGGTGAGAATATTTGTTTTATTTGGCTCGCGGTCACATCTTAATCAGCTCACGTGTTTCAGGGATTGCATATGCGCTTTAAACAGAAAAACTAAAGTGTGGTGAACTCGATGTAACACAGTCTTTGATATGACAGGGAAATTAACTTGATAAGCCTTAGTAGTACGGATAGGTTAATATAGCCGTTGTAAATTGAGATATTTAGACTCAAAGGCTGTTGGGTGACGACACTATGGTAAATGGAAACATTGTTGTGAATAGAGATTAGTGAGTAGATTAGGTATAACAGATGGTTTATAGTAACTACCGAGGCAGTTTGTAGAACGACATTTGCCGCCCATCGATCGACTTAGCATTATAGAAGCAATCTCCCTGCAGTACTAACAGCGTGATCACAAGGTTATTTTGTCGTGTTTTCATCTTCCGTTGACAAACTATTTCCAAATAATTTCCAGTCCTGGAATGCCTCTTATAACGCTTTATCATTGTTGCTGTTCTGGTCCTAGGGTTTGAAACTGGTGATTGGATTTTCAAATTGGAAATGAAAATGTTTTTATTAGCGAAATCCTAGGATTGGGATTGCTTTGAGGAGATAACAATCTCGTAGTTCATAAAAATCCATCAGTCACAATGTGGCGTTCAGTTCCTGTTTGTTCATGCTTAATATTTGTAAGAGTCACAGCTCCCACCTCATTGGTGTGCTAGTCATCCGTTGTCATGGGTGTCCGCCAGTGTTTAAGATAGCGTTAGACGAATATTATTTTTGACGTGAACGACTCGTATTTTACCCACACAGTCGTTTTCATCAGTAAGATACGGCGCGTGAAGCATGTCTATGTAATTTTTTCTAGTTTCAAAAACAGTATAACGTGATTCCGTTACAAAAATCTACACTAGATCTTCAACCATACTAATCATATATTGTTTCTGGTACCCACAGTTGGGTGACTAAACACATTGGCGTGAGGTTTTTAATATTAAAGTGGAAGAAATTCCCAGTGGTGTACGGCTCTTCCAACAAAAACACAAAACACCGACTGATTGGCATGTTATTTGGGACAGTGGACTTCGTAATTTAGGAACCTTGAGCATCAAAGTTAGCACAGCTAGTGATCACAATACAGTTTTCGTAAAAGTCAGAAATTATGACAAATGGATGATAATGTTCGCTATATTTCAGAGTTACATCAGGTAGTTGTTTTAGGAAAGGTCATAAGATTTCTTACTCCGTATTCAAAAATTGCTAAGTTGCTGAGGGGAAATGTGAAATGACCTGCCTTTTAAACAGTGATATAGCAAGAAAAAATATATCCCAAAGATAGTCACGGTAAAAATCTTGATAACCTGCTTATAAGGAAATCCTCCAGATTGTAACAAAGATTAATATTGGGGATTTAAATATAATTCTGTCACGGAAAAGATTACATGCTTTTGGTCAAATACGTCCAGTTTGTCGATCCTAGCTGTATGAATCATTAAAAACCTTTTTGAAGTACAATATAAAATAATGTAAATAAATAACGTCAACGCAAAGCTCACCTATCGTACTCTTGCAATATTTCCATCACAGCTTGTATGGCAACTCCGTATTCATTGCAGGACTGAGCCATCTTGATTTGACGACTGGCCGGAAGCTGTGTATTTGAAGTTGCGTGACTTGACAAATCGACTCCAACCACAACGTTGATACTCGTTCTGACGAAATGGGAGTGAATATGGTTCACAGCTATACATGTGTAATTCCACGCACGGCGATATTTATCACATATGCTTAAAATATTGTTCATGCTTGAAAATTTGAGCCTACTGCAAGACACTTTTATCAAATACTTCGTCAACTATACCAACTGAATTCAGTGCTCGGAATGCTGAAGGCTGTGGAAAGGGGAATTCAAAGTGGTTCAGTTTATCAGACACTGTGAACATAGTAGAGCTTCCCGTACTCTGAGTACGCTAAAGTTTGCGTACATCCAGCCTACTATATTTTACTTACGACTTTCATCTCCAGTTGCCTGCAGTGGTATTACTGCGTGAGACGCTAGGCTCATCAGCCATGGTTAGCAAAAGACTGGAAGACAAAAGTTGGAGCCATAGTGTATTAAACATCGACTGTGCTCAGCTGTAATCAAACTGCTTTCAACCTACCTAGCAACCCACCTACTACCGTGGTTGAGTGGTCTGAGTCACGGACATATATCTGCGGAAAATTTCTCTTTTGAAGTTGGCAGAACAGAAGCTATGGGAGTGAGTCCGTTAGCTTCCTATTCAGGAGATTTCATCATTTCTTCTCTAGTTAGACGAGTACCTGATAACCGGATCCAACCTCTTGAGCGTAAACACAAATGCTGAGACATACTTTCCATGTATTCGTACTTGTTGCCACTACTGACTCTCCGAAAGAGGTTTAATGCGCAGTAATACATGATCATGCAAACGGCACCCAACTACTGCAACCACTGTAAGTACACAATACAGTTTGTGAGTTAGAAGACAAACACGGACTGCTCATCTATAGCAGCTTGCATGATTCAATTTTCCGTGACTCATCCACTCGAAAATGTCAGTCACGTTCCCTACAGTATTCTTTGTAACATCTGCGGAGCCTCACCTGGTTATCGATGCCTAATAACATTCCCAATAACCTTCGTTGTCTAACCCGAATCCCAAAGTCTCCTTGAAATCGTCTCTTATTAAAAGTGTATCCATGTATTCCATCAGGTAAGCTGAGTTGAATACTGATGTTTCAATGGAAGGCTCAGGAGAATATCTTACTTAGTGATAATGAGACTTGGGAATCTATTGGAATGTTTCGGAGGTGTGAATTTACACAATGAAACACCAGTTTAACAAGAAATTGTAAATAATGATAAGACGATGCCTATCTTCGTCTTGTGCGGCCACAGCCATTAGATGTAAATAAGAATGTGAACGCACGAGTGTAACTTCACAAAGAGATGGTCGATGTTTGTCTAGATTAGTTCGATCAGGATTGTTTGCTTGAGATGATAATCCCACCCATGTTGGTGTATTTTCCCAGGATAATTTTATACGGTGATCAGAAGAAATCATGGAGTTAGAGAGTTTCTTCAACACCTGTTGCATTCCAACGCAAACAGAAAAGCGCAACAGTTTTACTCGTTTACTAATGCCCACATTTCTGAAACCGTTGTTATTTTTCCAGAATGAAAATGTCCTGTATGATTTTTATTCACCGTTTGACACTGAAAGCCCCAAAGTCTGATCATCAACATCTAACATTGATCCCAAAAAACCTGTGGTTATCAGCAGAGCATCCAAAGAAGAGCCATTCAGAAGCAAAGTGTGAAAGAACTGGACACTTTAACTGGTGTCGTGGAAAAATATTACGAAGCTTTTTCCAGTGAAATATGGCAAACGATTTCAGGTGACGAAAGTGGATATGACAGTTGGTTAGCGACTTCTGTTCTTCTCATTAGGAGCACTCATCCAGAAACGGATAAAACAACGTTTGTTCATTAGCGGAGGTTTAGTCTGTTGTCGATATCGATGGGGTTAAAGGTAGCCGGGCTACGGTTACAGTGGGGTGTCAGTTCTTACTTGGATGAGAAAAACATACCGAGTAGGTTTATTGCTTGAATATAATAAAATCCAATTAATTCATTCGATCGATCACATACCACGATGCTTACGACGGAACATGTTATTAGCGATCAGATATTTATGAATGTAAACCTTTTGGAACATATGTTATAGTATTCTGCGTCATCACTGAACGAATTGCTTAATCTCTTGATTTGTTGTAGTAATTATCTGTTGACTGGCCATCTGGTTGTTCACTGTCCTAATGCTCTTTTGTTTCATTCACCCGCTGCATTGATTTCCGATCACATCAATCTGTGATCTCATTTGATGTTCTTAGCAGAAGACGATGATGTTAAAAGGTTTCTGAGTCTTTCTGGAACATGAGCATTTGCATGCAATGCCGCTGCATGCAAAATAATTTAATGCCTCATAACATGAACTTTGAAAAACATCGGGATAATGAGAATATTATTCTCAAGCAGTTTCATTAATAATTGAGTTTAGTGACTGTGGAATGAAATCGATATTCAAACTAAAGGAATAAAAGAGCACAAGGTTCAAAACACGGGATAACAGAAGAAAAATGTGTGTGTGTGCTCCTCCATTGGTTGACATGGGAGTACAATTCGGTGAACTGCTCATTAGCAGAAACCAAACGTTCCATTAGAACGAAAAACGTCGATAGACACAAAATGGGTGATGCAGCAAAGATGTTGTAAATAAGGCCAAAAGAACTATCACACCAGCTGATTCTCATGCATTCGACAGTGGAACGGAATTCTGAACATTCCGACAAGGTCACCCGTGGCCATAGAATTTGGCGATAAGTCCGAAGCAGACAGGCTCTAACCTAGTAGCTGTTGCAACCGAATAACCCGTCTACTTATACTCAGGGTTGCGAGAACTATCGCTTGTTTAGTTGAGTGGTTTGTTCACCACATGTCTGCGTACATGTCACTTTAAACGTGCTAAGTAGCCAGTGGTGAAGTGTATAGCCTTCAGTTGAAGTGCGCATCTTTATAACATTTTCTAATCGCCAGATGTTTAGTTCTTTCTCTTGGCGTACTGTTTATATAAGGTGTTTGCAATAACTAAGCCTCAGTCTACACAACCGTTGAAAAGCAACAGGTATGTACAGATGAAAGTTGACAGACAAAATAAAATTGACTGGAACACAAATAAAGTTTTTTTTCGAAATGAACAGTTAAATGAGACGTCAATAGCTAACTAAATTTTGTCTGTTCAGCGTTAACCGTTTTTAAAATAAGTGGGTATTTAAAGAGCGTGAAGTTGTTGTATCTTGACAAGAGCAGGCGAAACAAAAAAACAATGAGTCCCCCTTTTGCATGTTATTTCTATAAAATTTTCATAAAATTTATATTTTTTCCATCGTATCACAGTTTTCAAACCCCTAGAGGCGCTTCTCCCTAAATATAATGCAGAACATCATCATACTTCAGTTCTGCTTCGGCCTGAAGACGCTTGTAGTACCGGTCTATGGACAGTGTGCAAACCGAAACCCTAATTTTCCTAGTCAGAAAGCTGTCACTTCGATCAAAATTTCAGTAACCGGTAACCTTTTTATCAAGACCGTAAATATCGAGTAGTATGGCAAAGGCATCTAAAATATTTGTAGCCTAATGGAATAAATGATCTTGATTTTGCTGGTAAGTTGATTGAAAATAACAACGTCAAAAACAATGTGCAATACTGCGCGTTGCAACCAATTTGGATGGCTTCCTTCGAGAGTGTTTTAAGCAAAATCAAAAACAGGACACCCAAACTGTTCAACTTTATCCGTACGAAATTTGGCGGGGACATCTTGTGATCTTGATTTTGCCTTTTTAACCGTAGCAAGTCAAACCAAACCCATTCCACACTAAGAGGTTTCTTACCAAAATTAATTATTGCACACTGCATATCACAGGATTATTCTGAAGCTGATTTCGCTAATGAATCGCTGTGGTTTTCTCGGTGCTCGAACGATATAGGCAGGATTAATCACATTGTCAAAAGTTCCTTAAGACATATACATTGAATAGTTATCTATATGAAAATTTTCAAGCGAATTTATAGACCATACGTTTTGACTAGATGTTGCTTGTTTCTACCTTAAGTTGGCTTAGTATGACCGTAGTTCAAACTAACAATTTATAAAGACGGACCAGCTTTTAACATGCCTGTTATCTCCAGCAAACAGGTGTAAGTTTGCTTCCTTATCAGCCATGTTGAACAATGCATTCAAGTTAGGGCAGGGCATCTTGATTGAACGTGTTGTATTTGATAAGATTAATCTACTTACGTTGTGTTGACAAGTGCGTCTTACAGTTAAATTCTGCATTACAGAAAATAGAACTTGAAGTGGCTACCTAGGGTGTGCCGGAGTCGTATAATGTCATCGTTGTCAGTTCAACATCAGTGGTTTTCACTTTTGGATGTGTTTAAACGACAGCGTGTGTCACAAGTGTTAAAAATGCATGTTACTAGCTCAACAGAACATGCTTTCTAGCAATAAAATATAGTCACACAAATTTTGTGTGGTGATTAACATTGAATTTTTCTCATCCACAAATAATATGTAATGCATACTGTGTGTGTATTTTACAGGTTGCTCATCCAGTTAACATTTCCGGTTATCGAAGCATCTGACATTTATGTTTTAAACTGACAGGAACATTGCGATGGTGGCCATAAATTGCTCACAGATGATTGCTCATGATCTCACTGTTTTGTTTACCATACTGATCTGTATCTTACAATTCAACTAGTGGTTGTTTCAGAATGAACAGCTTAATAGGTATGTCAAGTGACAACTGCAATACAAGTCATTTGTGCTGTTTTTTATCAAAAACATTTATGAAAATATCAAAATATGTTGAACAAAGAGAGAGCTTCCAATAGTTAAGTAAATATTCTTGCTACTTCTGTTACACTTACCCTCCAAATATATAATCCAAAAAAGAGAATTTTGATTGGGCGAACATTAGACGAACGTGCAACTACAATGGAAAGTTCTGGATTACAACGATATAAAGTGACATACATTTTCAACGACAAATCTAGTGAAATCCAACAATTCGTAACTATACCAGCTTAACTCGCAAAAGAGGCAGTTACTTGTATTACATGGTTATGAAAATAGTAGGACTCTGAGTGTTAAATTTTACTTCTTCATGATTCTAGTCATGTAAGTAATAAAAATGCTCACTTGTCCAGAATGTTGGTAGTACTTTTTGCGTTTCTTCTTTGGAGGATTTATGAGCTGAAGTGATTAAATTTTCAAACGGCAAATCCAGAAGGAAGTTTCGGAAACTTTATTCATATAAGGTTTTTTTAAAATTGCATCACATCTGTTGAGTTATACACTTACCTGACTATGAAGTTCTTTCAAAGTAGCAGAAATAAACATCAGTAAGTTTTAAAACACAGGTGTGAAATTTCATTTCAAAGCTAGTGGTTTTGCTTGCATTTTTACAAAGCTATCCTCAAAAAAGGAAATGCAGATTTCCAATCTACTTCTAAAATTCGTTTCAGTAAGACTGCTTAATGAGGTGACCCACTTACAGGAAACCTGCTTGAATGCGATTACTTCAACGAATTTGTGTTTATAAAGGAAAAAGAAATCCTATTCACTTTCAGCCACAAGCAATAAAACAAGTGTGTTCAATAAATGCTTCCTAGTAATTTTTGTGAAATCGCTAAGAGTTTTGCTAGTACAGTTATCGGGACCGGTTTGATTGTATAACGTAATAGAACATCAACACCTCTTTAGGCTGCAAAGACGCAAGTGCAGCGTTTTGTAACTTATTTGCCCTTGAGAAAGAATTAACACCGGGTCTTCTCTGTTGCATTCTCTTAAACTGTTACACACAATTTGCTGTCCCGCAACGTTGCTATCTTGAGTTACGATAGTGCACATATCTTGACTTAAAAAACTAGGTGTCACTTTATGCTAAAATATACTTCTTTGTTATTTCTCACATATATTGCCAACACAGCGTCCATTGTTACTGCGGAGTCGCCTTATCCTTAAGGCAAAATAAAACGTGGTTTACAAGACCCATTTAATTCCTTTAAAACTGGCCTCCTATTAAATCCAAACTTAGAAACATCATTAATGCCATATTCTTCCGAAAACAGTATACTTTTTAACTGGCTTGTTCACCGTGTAAAGCATGACGTGATTTCAAGCCAGTACAATTCTAGTAATTCGATCACGAGCTGTTCTTTTGAGGTGATATATGCAGTTTTCTATTTTTCCGAACTACACGTGTGTTGTGGAACTCGAAATAAATAGTCTATTCAAAGAGGATTTATATAACAAAAATTATTTACTTAAAATGAGAACACTTCTAGCTCAACCTAAAATGATATTCCATTCTAATTCAAGCCTCAAGCAATCTCTGAGGGAATTCTAGGCGTTTAACTTCAACTTGTTACTGTAACTTGATTGTACCTTCTGATCGATAGCACGTATTTATTAGGAAGCTTAGAAACAGGACTGACAACTGGAAAAATAGACATTGAACGTCAATGGCATGGTCTACTTTGTTGATCACTCACGGAAAAGTGAATTTAACCAAACCTGGTAAGTAGTAATTTAAGAACAAGAAGTTGAGACGCGAAAAGAAAACTTCGTGAATTTTAGCTTGTTTTCACGTTAAGCACGTTGAATTAACCAAAGTTGTGTTTGTGACAAAAAAATTGTATTTAGATCATCTTATTGTAAAGTAAACCCATAATGTCACTTTAAATTTTGCAAAGGGTTAATGGTGTTAACAGTTCAGTGCCTAAACTCCTGCAGAAAGCCTACTTAGAATGCCACGCCCTGTCCTCAACAACTCTCTTATAATTGCCAATACACCTTTTCACCTTGTACAGAACAGACCCGGTTCTGAGATTGTTGTAAATGAGTGAATATTTTCCAAAAATCTAACTTCTTACATTGCAGTGTTTATTTTGTAACTCTGATAGGAGCACTCTACTATTCTGGAGATTTCCATGGCTTTTGGTTATATATTACGCAGCTCCTTATATTTCTTTTGTACTGATATCTGTGAAACGTTTATTATAATCCGTCAATGAACATAAATAGGCCATGCCTTTTGGTGACGTATGATATACAGTTTGTTACAGGTTCAGCAGAAGTTAAACCTGATTTTGGTTGATCTAAATTCTCATGTTAATCTTAAACTGATAAGGGACACAAATCTGTGGACTGATACATGAACAATACGCGATCTATAATCTGGCCTTTTCAGGTCAACCAGACGTTTTCTATCTCATCTGCGTGTGTGCAATGAACGTTTAAAGTATGAACTGTTGAACTCAGTTATATGATGGATCAGCTGTTATCCCGTTTACAGTAGCATTTCAACCCATAGATGCCTTTGTTTTTCCTTGGCTGTGTCTCCAACGTTTGTTCTCCTTACGGAAGTAGATGGGATATATAATAATGTCACAAAAGCCCCTATATGAAACGTGCAATTTTAGGTAGCTTAAGTTCAAATTTTGCCTTAAGATTGTCTTTGCACATAGTTTACGGTATGAGTCGTGTGCTCCAGGGACCTAGCAGGGAAGTATTGCATTATGTGAGTGTTATTAGCGTGTCGTTATTTAAAAATAAAACGCTGACTTCACCGAAAAAACGTTTTCACAAAACATGTTGCAATGTAGCAAGGAAACATTTTTAGAAGGCTTCTCCATTTTGTGCAAAACGTGTTGATGTAGATATTGATAGTAGGTTTGATTTTTGAATGTGGTCTCTCATGAATTGGAAGCCAGTTTTATTTTAAAAAATGACTACAAATGTTTTGGCATTTTAAACAAGTTGTACGCACCTACTCACAGGAATAAAATGAGTGTTTAGGCTTTTGTTGTCCAAGTAAATATTTTTTAAGCTGGTTCAAAAATCTGTCTGAATAAAACTGTCTTATACCCTCCTTATGTTTTGCTTCCGGTAAATTTACTGAGAATTAACTCGTGCGAAATTTGATGCGTCTGCACGAGGTTTTGCAAACTGCGGTCTAATGCGTTTTGATCATTTTGATAAAACTGATATCAGTCTATGTCGGTAATAGCTTACTTCTCTTTCTATCTTTCATTCATTTGTATCTACTTTTTTGAGTGAATCATACATTGGGAACCCACGAATCCCATTTATCTTAGTAATGAGAATCTTTATAATCACATCAGTTGATCTTGCAATGAATAACCAATCAAGAAATCAATGGAGACTCAAGAGATCCTGACCCAGATAAGCTAGGTAGCAATCACTTCAGATTGCAACCCTTTTCTCCAAATCATCTTTACAAACTTTTCATTTTGAAATGTAATACCATTGTCAAAGTATGCTTCTGCTTGAGTTCATCGGTGACATATCTATGCATCCAGAGGAGTTGAACTAGAGATAATACGCCGGTGAGGCGTTCGGGTTAACTTTATATTAGACAACTAAAATATCAGAGACAAGCTCTCAACTACATCAGCTTACAAAATCGAAATCTCTCTCGATTTACTGATTAGGCGACGTTTGTGTGGGTTGATAAAGCAACCACTGTCATTCGCACAAAAGCTGTTATGGGGGTAGTGTACGTGACGCTGCTTACAGTGGTGCCTAATTGATGAGAACGAATAAAATTGCTCTGAGTCCTCAATACATGAATGATAGGTTCTACCAAAGACTCTATAATCAGGTTCTACTCAAGCTTATTCCGACACTAGTAAAATTCTCATGTCACAACACGATAAGCTTGCTAGTTAGCATTTTTAGCATCACTTAACGAAAAAGTTTGAGGTTTTTTTGAAGGCTTTGAAGAAGTCCGTTGAGTTAAAGCAATGTTTCAAGCAAATTCTATCTATGTACAAAAATGTTGGTCCACCGATAAATTCTCATTCGATTGTACCACTACAAATAAGATTATAACGAAATGTTTGAAGAGTTCGAAGCACGAAACCACTTGTTGAGCCGAAACTTTAGAACAGTTTGCCAACCCATTCTATGCTTATGTTATTTCGAATAACATATTTATGAAGCGGATACCTGCTATCGCTTTGCTTTGCAACCTGCTTTCTGATGACCACGAAGCAACCTAACTTTATTTAAGACATTGGGCAAAATATCAACCTGGCTTTGCTCGTGTGCCTCACGTTTTATGGTTAGTAAGCGTTTTTATGAGATTGCATAAAAGTTACCTACTCATTGTAGAGTGAGTCAGCTTTGAACAAATGTTTGTGTATAATGTTTCAGAGTTAGACCTCAACTGTCGGTGCACATTTATGTTAAGTCCACCTTCAATAAATATCTGAACACTATGTATCAACAGCAATCACTACGACACTGGAATTTCCAAAAGGTATCACAAATGACACACTACCGGTATTTTTAGTGTATGAGTGCTAATCATGTGTTCGCCAGCAATTTCAAGCCTCTCAGCGTTTTAAATTCAATATTCACATCTATAAAGTCCTAGAAGGAATACAAGATTTAATACCGTCGTATGTAAACTCTAAGAAGGTAGTTAGCCCACACGTGCATAGAATTATTATGTAGCAGCAACATCCTCAAATCACCAAATTACGTTCTTACAAAAATCCCCAGCAATTACACAATGGTAGGTCAATTATCCTATCGGTTCACACTGTTAGATTAGTCTGTAATATCTGCCTAACTGTTGAATACATGGTAAGTAAATTACCATCATTTCATATATGTCTTTAATACAAACCAAGAAATTGAATTCCAGCAGAAAGCTGAGGTAAAGTAGTTGGGCCTCTGGAATGATCATCTGCAAATGTGTAAGCCACTAAGCGCAAACTTAAATTACAGGCTTTGTTCGGTCATTTTATCAGCGATGGCAAACTGCGAAGTGCCTGACAGGCGGCTTTCTACTGTTATGTTTTGTCGGCATTCCTCACTTTGAGAAGTCGAACTGTTGACCCCTGATTATGTGTTGAAAATGGACTTCATCTAGCTGCTCACTAGTCTAAGAGTTTGAGGTCACTAAGATCACGAACAGACTTTCGAATTAATTCCATTACCTGAAATGCCTCCTGTTAACATCAACGATTCGAAATAGAATGCACAATACACAACGCACAGGGCATAAGAAGAAATGCGAAATAAACGTCAAAATATATGTTTCAACGAAGACCCACTAAGTTGGTCATCCACGTGTTAATGTGGTCTATTACTTGAAGTTTTGTAGTTTTCATTTTCAAACTCATTTTGTTTTGGAACGAAAGTCATGTGTGGGCAATGAACAATTAACGAGGTCAACTAACTGGATTGCCGAAAGTCATCTTTATTGTTGATGAAAAAATAGTGACGAGAGTATGTTTTCACCTGATTTTGGAATATACGTTAATCCGCTTTCCAATGTTCCAGTGTTCAGTGTTAGGTACATGTACAAAACTCAAACGTGATGGCTCCAATGTTCATTACTTTTACACATATTGAAGTGATTAAAACGTTCCGAAAACGTACAATGTAAAATTAACGATATAATCAGCGTAGTATATACATAAATGATAACCACCGTCGCTGTACACTCTCCTAACCAGTTCGACAGAAACGATAGAAAATTCATTTTGAGTGCAATTCAAGCAAACACCATTCTAGGTGTCAACAAAGCAGGCACTCCGACCTGCTTACCGCTCGTCCCGTGATTAATCTCAGGAATAAAGTTTCAGAGTTGATTTCACCTTTTCAAGAAGTAAGAATGTTTTGGCAAGCAGTCTGTTTTCTCTTAATCTTTGGGTCAGTAACAACGTTTTTTCATCATTATGGTTGTCAAGCTAACAAAATCAAAGGCAATGTGTCACATAATTACGCTAATCAATTATAAACTGAAGGGTTATCAGATGACTAACTTGAACCCCGGATATGTCAGATGAGCAGTGGGGATCTCCGAAATCGTAGGGTCTGAGTAAATTCCTTCTGAGCGCACAGTTATCGGTTGCATAACCGAACTTCAGTCGATCCTGTGGTGACCAGAGTACAAAATTTGACCCCACTGGAATGAGGTCTGGGCAGGCGATAAATGAGCTGTAAAGTCACTTTCGGTAAGACTTGGTGCCTTGAGTCTATGATATCTGTCAGGAATGAACTCGAACTTAACGTCACCTCGCTGTTAGTCAGATATGAGAGGTGGTGTTCAAGTGTCATTTGAGAAAAACACTAACGCAACTCGCTGCTCACATGACACACTGGGAGGTCAGTTTCGTTGATGAATTGACAAGCAATTCAGAATTGTTCGACGTAATTATGTTACAAACTGCCCTTGATTCTATTAACTTGCCAACTGTGACGACGCAAAATGTTGTTATTGGCCCAAAGATGAATAGCCGAAAACATACTGTTCGCCAAAACACCGTTGCTTCCAGTGAACTCATGAGGGTTATTGTGAACGTTGAAGTGCTTACAGCTTTTGTAATCACAACGATTTTCGGCTAATTTATTCCCCAAGAGTGCATCAGATTCACGTTTCGTTCTTATCAGAGCTCACAGTAGTGTATAACCCTACGATGAGCAGAATTTGAAGTACAGCCACATTGCAGTGCAGCTATATTTACCACGACTGACCGCTTTCTCTCAGTAAACAAACTATTGCTCAACTGGTTTACAGTTTTCTACTTTCGAATTGAAAAGTAGCGCCAATTGTGAGGTCACCGATTGTAGCTAACAGATGTTACTGTATCTGTCCTCGTGGTGTTCGGGCAACCTGAGCAATGCTTACAAACAAAGGTCCTCGAGTGTTTACTTATGGTAATTTGGTGGCAGGTAACATGGGGTGGATGATGTAGTAGCTAGCAAGGATGTGGCACGAAGTAATGATCAACATTAAATTCTCAGCTAGAATATACTCTAATTATTAACTCTAGCAAGAAAGAAATTCGAGCTTACTGTTTTTTTAGAGGGCACAATCAAAGCGTATTTTGTATTGTGAAAGTTGCAAGCACTGCTAGTGATGTTTACAGTACTTTATCCAGATTTATCCATTATTTATAATGTATAGTGTGGTGTCAACCTTTCAATTTTTGTCACTGCGAAAAGGGGTTGAATGCAATTATTTAATTCACATCCGCGCACTCTGAAGAGGTTTGTGTAGGCTGTATGTAGGCCTTGTTCCTCCGTTATCCTTTTGTAAATTCCGGGCGTTAATAATGACACACCACTGGCATTCTGTTCAAAATAGTTAACAAAATTATTTGACAAATTGTGTCTAATTTTTCCGGTTTGACAACTGGGAGTGTTTACTGATGAGTAGTAGGGGATTTTGGTTTCCATATGGATTGAATATCGTCCACAGCTGGTCGCACCTGTCACATTCCTATAGAATTTTTAGTCGGCCCCTTTCAAAATATTACTCGATAAGTTAATGATTTCTGTGATTTCAACTTGGAGAAATGTTTTAGTCGAGGGGTCATCGATGGTAATTAACAGGACAGTTACTGTGTCTTCTCTCAAGGCGATCAGGCAATCAGAGCATTATTCACAAGCGAGAGTCCCTGAGCTTTCACGTATGATAATTCCGTCGTGCCTAACGTGAGGTCAATAGCGCAGTGGTCAACACGGTTGCTTCATGAACAGCGTGGCCGGATTTCTAGTCCTGGCACTGGCAAGAAGATGCACTACTGATGAGCTCTAATGAGAGGGAAACTCGAGTCTAATGCTTCCTTTGGAAGGACGTCGACTAGAAATATTACGGGAATGCGATAACTAGGAGTGTATAAACGTTTGTGTAGAATGAGTGATAGTGACTAACCAATGATAGACTGTGTACCTAACATCGATCCATCTAAGTACACACCCGAAAGTGCACGTTACACCCTCAAGATGGAAGAAGGCTAGGCCACTTTCAGGTCAGCTGCAACAAAACATACGTGAAAGGAATTCGTAATGCGCGTCATGAGTCTTACACATACAAAGGTTCAACCGAAAGAACCAGTGTGATCAGCCATGATCACATGGAGTGTTATGTTCGTTCGTCACGTTAGTCGATGCTTCAAGCCTGGAAAAGCCAGTTTGTCAAAGTGGCAAGCTCCTTATTGGAACAGCTGCCCACGATTGACCGCGTGATAAGGCGGATCACATTGTCATTTTGGTAACAGACTGTGAATGAATTATGTACGAATTGTAACTGAATGTTCAGAAAATTATCGAATTATGTGAGTCATTCGGTCCAAACTGGTTGCTATTAACAATGGCGATAATACTGACAGCGCGTGAGTTGCTGTTTCACTGACGGATACCTCAGCACTGGCCACAAACCTCATAGTACACCTAGGGTTATGGTAAACCTGCCCGGTATACACCATTCCAAGTAAGAATCCGAAGATTTCATGCAATGACCAAGATACGGATCACGTATATCCTCATGTATTCACATGGTCCCAAGATGATTTATTCCAATAAATGCAAAAAACATCTATACAATTTGTAAAGCGTACAACAGCTACATACGCTGCTAATCTGGATTTTGCATTGCCAATGTTTTATTGTCGTCTACAGCCCGGGGCTAGGGGTCTGTCGAAAGTGACCTCATTTTGTGCTATTCCTTCGTGTAAGCTATTCGTGGTTGTTTTCTCCAAGGTCTAGTTATGGCAGTTACAGAGCACGTTGCCGCCACTAGTCACATTAAAGCATTTCAAATCACATTACGCAAGGACTAGTGTATTATGACCATAAAAACAGGCGCAACTCGTTTAAAGAATGCCGATAAATTAGCTGAGAAACGAGAGTTTCCAAATTTTCATCCTGATTTTAAAAAAGATCAAGCTTCTTGGTATTATTCTTCTTCAACCTTGACCTTCTCCCTAGAGGCTTTCCGCATTCGCGTTGACTATCTCTCGACCAAAGTTGAATCGAACGACCCGAAACAGTTAGGCTTTAGTTGTTTCTCCGTACCTAGTCACAAATTTCCCAATTTGCTATTTTTCGTTCAACTGGGTAAGTGATAATAATAATAATGAAATAATTAATAATTATTAGCATAAGTCAGACGGGTTTTAAAGGCAGAACACGAATACGTTTGCGAATATTTTGCTTTATCTTATCTAGGAAGCACGAAATGGACTGACATTTGTCACCGGGTTTAGAGACCACAAACCAAGCATGATAAATGCACTGTACTACATTCGTGAACAGCGTATAACTGTTCGGCAGCTGCGGTGCATCAAAATAAAGATATGAATAAACAGTCTACTTGGTATAAAATGAACGCTACTTAACCTTAAGCTGACCTATCGTACTAGTGTCAACGTTTCAGTCATCCCTTTCCGAGAAGATCAAAACGATCGTTTCGCGCTAGATAAATCTTTTCAGTTTTGCACACCCTATCAAAAGTCGGGATTTAAATCCCGTTATATTTGTTTATGAGTCCAGTTTGCTGGGCATTGAACCACTGACCACATACAAAGTGTACTCGATTCAAGACGATTGAATTCAACAAAACGTTTGTTGCAGCTTTGAAACGACTAATTGATTACAGTCATTGATCTTGTTTACGTTTTTGGTCTCATCCTCCAAAGTATGACTCGAAAGGAAAATCGCACGAGCGGCTTATTACAGTAGATAATGACATCCCATGAAAGTTGTTTGCCATCATAAAAACACCAGTCATTTTACACAATAAATATAACGTCTTCGTTCACAGCGATGCGGAAGCCAACCGTAGTTAGTACACACATAAACGAATTACGATCCAGTCACTAATGTTTAAATTAGATGAATAAAGCCCGTTTGAATTATAGTGGTGTTTGTGAGACCAGGTTAGTCGTAGAACAGCTCAATGTTAGTGTGAACGCATAATCTGCTTCAGTACTTTTGAAATGTCTAACAGCAGGCCAATACATGGACAGATTTCATTCTGAACCCATGACTGTCATGTTTGATTAGTTCGTGCGTCCGTAGTCGTTTCTAAGCAATTTCCTTGTTACGTAAGATTACCTCACGTACTGCCACCTATAGAACATTTCTATTCCGTAATACATGTACATACCGCATCAATGCTGTCCTTGAGGTTGAGATATTCCGTAACATACTAGCGTACGAACGTTTACTTAGCCGATGGAAGTGCAACAAGCAATATAGGGCAACTACAACACTGCTGGGATGTAACGGTCGCCTTGGATTTGGAAATCCAAGATGCCTAGAAGTACAGTTCAAGTCTGTGTTCTGTTTTTGGTGCTGACTGCTACAGACAGCTTCTGTTTCGACAGAAACTGTGTACACCACTTGCAATTTTGTCGCCATCCGCCGTCACCCCTCAAGTTGACAGCTCCCGCTTGATAAAATACCGATTCATTGCAAAACACACACCCTGTTTTACTGAACAGTCGTAGCGTTCCGACAGACATCCCGTTATACTGAAATCTCCCAATTATAACAAGCCGATGTTTGTTGTCCGAAAGACTGCTGGAACTATCAACTCTCAGTTGCCGATACTAACTCTCATTATGTCACGTTTTTGAGGGAAGCTGAACAAGAATGACCTAATTCAGACACCTTCAAGAGAACCGGTATTGGAATAAATATGCTCTATAGCATGCGTGCGATTCGTAGAATGTTTGAGAATTAAAGGAAGCTGAGAAAACGTAGGTACATCTAGATCAGCGTTGGATAGAATAGACAGGACGGAAGATTGTTCCAGATTCAGAAGCTCAGCAACAGAAAAGATGGGGATGGGAAAGTCAGAGAACAGTAAAAGGAAAAGAACACGACTTTTGTCTAATATTGTTACAACAATCACGCTGCAACAAATACCGCACGTCGGCTGGTTGGTGTAGACAATGATAAACCGGAGGTATCTACATCCCACCACGACGGGCATGATTGTCAAGTTACCTGAATGCTTGGTCTGGTCTCTCGAATATGCGCCTTAAGCGTATGCTTAAAATCCTCTACCAAGGGCGCATTCAAGACAGACTTTTGCAGGGTGCCTCGTGTTAGTCTCATCCACACGCTAAACACTTATTCTTAACAAGTTAAGTGGCTCAGCAGATGTTATAACTTTAGTCGTTTACCTTAAGAGGGTTAGTTACTTTAGGTACAAAGGCATTTAGTAGGGGATGTTGGAGACGATGTGGAAGACTTATGTGTTGAAATCAGGTTTCTTTCGATAAACTGGTAGCGTATTATGAACTGTCCCAGGCTATTGGTAAATCATTTGAGAATAATACAACATTACGAACAAACTGCAATGGTTTACGTTTCAACCACCTCGAGTGGCCTTCTTCAGGATTCACGTATATTTTTTTGTGTGTGGTGGAAAACACTGACCCGAAAAAGACTATATTGGCAAATCAACATTATTTCAAGCATTCCCCTAAAAACCCCTCTAGATTTTGCTTTTCATAAATTTACTGTACTGCCCATCTATCTTTGAGTACTCACGAAGTTAGAACTCTCCATTCACAATCTACACAGTTCCAGGTCAGGATGTTTACCACTTCAAATAGAAAACTTTGGCTAAGTACCGTTCACGCTTAACGCCTACACAAACATCTCTTTCGGTTGTTGTACTGACGATTACAAGTAGCTGCTCGAGGAAGCAAATAATTAACAAGCATTTGCGCCAGGGCAATCAAAAACTGATAAAGCTTTTATTCTCAACGGTTTCAACAAGGCTGACTGCTACGAAACTAGGCATCCTGGCCACAGTATTCGGGTTTTAAGGATACAGCACTGTGTAGTTCCATGCATACCTGGGGGGATGGAAGGACAGCATCGTTTCCATTCTGTGAACTAACGTGGAAAATAGAAGATATTTTTGCTTCTAAACGAATCTGTTCATGCAATTTTTACATCAGTATTATCAAAGAAAGCTAGCACACATGCAGTTTTAGAGTGTGCCAGATGATGAGCGTTATTGTTTTACTGCGAAAAGTTGATTTGTCACTTTACGTTCAGAAGTGCTGGTGTGAAACATTCTGAACAGCACTGTGTTGCATACATTCAGTAAAAATTGTTGATCATTTGGCTGTTGAGTTAACCTTTAAAAATTAACTGTTTGTATCTAGTTCGCCAATAACGACAGACGATACGTCGCGAGATGTTGGTATTTAGTCTACCATCTACAGTCACAAACGTAAGATATCAGCATATATAGAACATGGGTATTGCAACAACGGTAGAAGTAGTCACTGATTGGATTTACGTGAAATATGGACTGTTATCAGTATCAGAGCCGACAAACTGCGTGAGTCAACCGTTTTTGAACCCACCTGTCAAAGGCGATCATATCACAACTGACGTAAGTCAAACTTACAGTCTGCTTCAACTCGTTCATATCTGCCGGATGAATCGCGGTTGTTACTCACAACTAGGAGTGTTGTTTGTTCATAATTGTGACCTATCGAAATGTACTGTCTCACTTGTAATCTATCATTTCACTTGCAGTTGTGGTGACGTCTATATCGGCAGAACAGATCGGTGCCTACAATAAAGAATGGCTGAACATATGTCTAAGTGGTTGGTGCACCCCATTACGCAACAGGTAATGGCAACACAGCGACTGAAATAAAATCCGAGCTCATCCATTGCAAAACAAGTCACAGGAACAGGTCACGTTGGTGAGTCCGCCAGTTTGTTTCAATTATTGTTGTGTGATCCGAACCCGAAATTGCTTGCCGTGTCCGAGACAATGTCAATCAGTACTAGTCGTTCTGCCCCGTGCATGCACAAACTGTTTACTCACACAGTTTGTCGGCTCTGATCCTGATAACAGTCCATGTGTCATGTTAATCCAATCAGTGATTACTTCTACTGCTATTGCTATCCGCATGATCTGTATATTCTGATATCTCACGTTTGTGAGTGGAGTGAGTAAACGAAATTTCAAAATTTCCAGATGTGTCTTCTATCGTTATTGGTGAACTGGATCTCAAGGGAACTCAGTGTTTTTATACAAACAAAAAATAGTCAAATTTGTCAGCCTCCGGAATTATAACTCTTTTGTCGTCTTCGGCATATCCCTCCACCTTAAAGTCCGTAAGCCAGCCCGTTTTCTATTTGACTTTGAGCAGCTTCTTTCTGTTGTATGATAGCAGTTTGTGTTTTCCAGTTTGTTTTGGACTACTAAAATGTTCTTTCGTAAATGCTGACATCTGATTTTACCAGCCAAAAGTAGAAATAAGTGACCACATCAGATATATCAGCCGTAAGCTGGTCCATTACCTACCAGTGTGTTTCATATCACCGTTGTCATTCGGAATGAACTTTGTACACTTTGGTTGTCAAACAGGCAGACAGCAAAGACACAAGATATTAATCTTTACAACCCAGAAGGTTGTACATCTCTTCCAAAGTCTGACGGCAGCCCCGTAGTACTTTAGTTCATAATGGTTCTACTTTGTGTGAACATATAATGATTTCGTTATTCCTTCACATATCTGGTTGATTTATGCATTCCGTAGTGTCACTCGCGTGAAAACTATGTTTCGCTTATGGATTGTGAAATAGAAGCCCTTAAAAATCAAGTACACTGATCAAACTAACATCAAAAACCCAATGATTATAATCTTTCAATTACATGATGCATATCATAAATCATAATATTTAGCTGTATGTATCTCCTGACTAAATTCTGTTGCATACCTATATTTAGTGACAGTTTCGTGCAGGTCCTAAAGAGATAACGTAGGTGTCGGGTTATTTAGCGGTAGTAAACAAAATAACTGTGATCGATAATGCAACGAAATGTTACAAAGTAACGTGAGCAAATAAATATAATCTTAAACGGCTCGCCAATCAACACAGAAGGGCGTGCACGTGTCTCGGCTTGCCCTAAAAGGCGCGGACTTACCTTGAATTCAGTGACATTCTCTTTGGCCCGCAAAAGTTCACTGACCGTGGTAGTGAACTCGCCAATCAGATCGCTGATAGTAAAATGTAAAAGAAGGTGTGTAATATATATTGAAAATATGGGGCCTATTAAACTTATAGTGATGAGCGCACAAAAGTTATTTATCCTCGGTGCGCTAACAACCTTATCATTGAAGATTACAAAGTGGCGCATACGGATCGAATAAATGCTCAAGTGCCACGCAATGTTATCAGATGGACAGCGTCTGTGACCGCAAAGTACGGTTGCACGAATATTGGAAGTGACGCGTACCTTTTGATCATACAGAAAATGCTATCCAGTCAAGAATGTCCTACCGAAAGTCAGTTATTTACTACACTGGTGTGTAAAACAGTTTGACACAATTTCCCAACGAACAAGTCAACAGTGGGGATAATGCGCAAGTTTTATTGTAACGCTGATGAACCGAGTCACATGCCCAATTAAAAGATCAGGTAACAGATTAAAAGCTGTTGAGTCAAATTTGCTGTATACTTGTTTGCTCTGAAGACGTTCGATTTTTCTTCAATTTGCTGAAGGCTGGATATAGGTATGAAAGTCAGATGGTCTATGCGGTAGAACAAAAACGCGTTCGGTGAAATACAACTACCTCGAGCACTATCAATAGAGATGAATTTTAGACTAGTGGCCGTTGTATGAACTCCTAGGAACCATTCAGTTTTCCATCTTTTGCCTCTAAACCAATAAATGTTATCGATATTACGGTCTAATAGGTTGATATATTGACCAACTCTTTATGTACAGAATAATTTTTTGTACCACCTGCTTGATAGTGTCCTTTAAATCAACTTCGTACCAGTTCAAGACTGTACTATCAGCAGCCGATCTATATATTTCAATCAATTATTTTAGACAAGTAGCGGACACGCGTGAACGATCTGTCCTGGTTCCGTAACATTTATCCTTTGGAATTTTTGACTGGTTATTTTTAAGGTACTTAATTCCTTAGAGATTTTTCAAGGTGTTTGATAGACTAAGACCGGAAACTGCTGCTTCGGAGTATTATTCTGCATGCTATCAAAAATGTACTATAATAACAACCTTCTCACATAACTGAAATGAAAAAGAAGAAAAGTAGTCTATCATGATAACCATGAACCTATACTCAGAGCCAGACACCAGCTGTAGATCATGGGGTTTCCGGTAAATCGGAAAGAACATCTTGTACTAGTCTGCAAGCAATAATGAGTGTTATAACATCTTCTGCTCATTCTTATGTGAATGCTACACAACTTATACGTCAGTCATTTCGACCAGGCAGTGTAACACATCACTCATCCCGTCAAAGTTACTGACACACACAATGCACGCAAGAAATCGGTAAGTTAAAAACCTATGTAGTTTTTGTCGCTTTAGTTTTTTAACTGCCAATGTACCCACATTTCTGTACAGAAGATCTCATGCTTCAAAACATGCAGTTGTTGTAGCTGAGTAAAAAGTGTAACTGCGGTTTTCCGTTCGCTGCTGTTGGCGTAGTTTTATTTTGTCGACACATTTTAGAACCAAGCTCCCACAACCAATTGTTGTTGAACTTTGAAATATGACAACTTATTTGTACCTAATGTGGGGTCAAGGTTGCAGTGATCAACACGGTTGCCCCATGAGTGAATGACCGTGAGTTCTGTTCTCGGTCGTAGCAGGTATACGTACTATTGACGAGTTCTAACGATAACAAAACCTCGGGCTTAACGCTTAAATTCGAAGGAACCTAGGAAGAAATGCTATTCGAGTGCGACGACTGCAATCAACCGTGAGTAGTGTTCAGTTTGAGAGTGAATTAGAACTTTGAGTTTGTTGACTCGTGCAAGCACTTCATACTGGAATGTCTGGGTCGGTTGAGAGGCACTCGAGGCTACTGATATGTCTGAATTCGAGTTGATAGTGTAACATGCTAACATATCGCTCGGCGTTTGCTAACTGGTCTTCCAACGGATCAACCCTTAGGCCTAGATTCTATAATAGCATTTGAGATGTGAATACTCTCTAGCAACCGCTTTTTCTTATAAATCACTGTAAAGCCAGATACTCGTGCGTTTGTCTTTTATTAATCTACGAAAACAAAAGGTTTATATGCTGTCTGACATTTACAACAGAATAAACTGTTTTGTTTACGAAACGAAGTGGAATAACTGGGTATATTCTGTCATAGGTGATGAGTTTGCACGTTTTTCAGCAACAACGTTACAATAAACTATGTATTGATGCAAATACGATAATGGATAGATTGATAATTATGAAGTGAAAATTGTCCAGTTTGTTTACTGAAAAATGTGTCAAGTCTGATGGACACGCACATTTTGAAACGCATGCCGCCAACGATTACAGCCATTCCTCTTCGCCGGTAAGCTTGTTGATAACAGTCATCATTTGTAAAAATTGTTACACTCTCTTTGAAACCAGTGGTTAGCAACCATTGTTCACTTGAACATTTCAAGACTAGCTTTACGCTCTATAGCTCATCACTACCTGTGTTAGCCAAGATGACAAAGTCGTTGTTCCCTTGGCGACAGAAATTTCAACATTTTCTGTCATAATTGTACTAACAATTTGCTCAATAATATTGCAAGCAATTAATGTGACAACGGCCGTTATTTTAAACTGTAAGAATGTCGTAAATCTGCATGTATAGGGTGACAAACAGCTCAATCTTTCGTATTTGACGACAGTTTTCCATGATTTATGGAGAATCACTGCAATACGCTTCGAATTTTCACGTCTTTTGAATGGACAATTGTCACTTGAAGGAAAAATATTAGTGTCGTATAAGTATCAACACTTTTAGCCTCAATGAGAAGTATTAGAACTTTTGCCGTAATTTTAAAAGCTTTTGGGGAGTGTTTTCTTGAGGGTCTTTCAGATTGTGTGCAACTATGAGATGAGAGCTAGTGTGTTTACAGCATCAGTTGTTCAATCCTTGATCTATGTTTTACACCGATAGCTTTTACGCTTAATTTAATGGTCAGAAAACAGGATTGGCCCCCTTTTTTATAAAGTTGAACCGATCAGTATATTAGACACTACTTTTTTGTAATCAGGTGATTGACTAAACAGTGTTGATCAAACGTGGATCTTTGAAACCTTGTCACTGTGCTCATTTTAACAAGCAAACCTCCTCGAAACTAGTGTTTTGATAAGTTTTATCCTATTTTAATTTCTGTTTTACATTTCACCTTTTTGTCATGGACTTGAGTTTGACATACTGTACCACTCTAAATAAAGCTGGATTTTAGCGACACACTCGTGCAATTATTTTTGTCACGTTTTGATTATGGTTCATGATTCAGAAGTTGTCATTCATAGCGGCGGGATTTCTCTTCCAACGTTTTGCAAGAGAGCATTTTAGTTACGTAAAAAAATTACGAAGTTTACTTTTTTCTGATTCCACAATTTTAAGGTAGACATTTAGCGTATTGTCAAATTTCCAAACGCAATTTGTGACGATTATGTGGACTGCATTATTCCACAATGATCGATTTTACTCCACTGTTCTGTAGCTCTTCGTCCCACAGTTAACGACATTGAATTCGTGCCATCACAATAACACCGAAGTCCGTGCAGTAAACTTGCTTACATTATCACTTCATATGTGTACCACCCGGAATACCTCATATTCTTCAACCGTATTTATGTTTACGTCGCTTTGTTGTAGTACGACAGTGAAATGAGCGACGACTTTTTATTGGGCTATTTCGTTTTGTTTTTTACATTATATCTACATCCCTTAGCCAAGCGTATACCAAGAATTTTCCGTAGCAAAATAGACTGATCAACTCTATATAGATTACTTCAGTAACCAAACTTACGACAGCATCCTTCATTAAAATGTTACGTGAAACCAGCAGCTTTGTATCGTGTGAGTATCTTTTGTTAAGGCTCAGCTCTTCCTTGGCAATAGGTCCAAGATCAGTTACGTTGGCCCGGTGGGAGTCACATAATAGTCTCTATACCTATGGTGACCACCAAATGCAAAACTACCAATCAACTTTCTTCTGATTCATTTTTACATTCATCTTTAAAGATGGTTTTGACTGTCAGCTGTTTCTAGATCTTTGATGAAGACTAGTTTACAGAAAGCGAATAACAGTACTGCTGAAATTTCCGTCAATTTGGTAGCTCAACTTTTGAATATGACTGCAGATATGGAGTCTGGACTGGTTGACTTTCGGGTCAAAAGGTTCGGTCGTATACATGAGAGTTAGAGGTACGGCATGTTGAATAATTTCTTTGAGAAATCTAGCACTGGTATTCAAAGAACACCCTGAGCTGAAGTTGATAGCTCGACTAACAACCAATACCATCAGAGCCATTTATCAGTAAGTAGGGTTTTTTCAACACGGTAAAGTTTAAGCTAGAAAAATAACGTATGCACTAAGGTCGCCTCATCCGTGATTTATTCACCTGTCTGCTCTCGTGTTCCAGAAGACAAAGGTAACACCACTCCTCCTGGACTTGCTGTGACTAAGTAGATAACGCTGATTGATAAACTGTGGCTCATTTGATCGACTGCGAACCATGAATTGACACTGCAAGGGTAGTTTGCACTGTTTACTTGTGGCTTGTTATCCGATCACGACAGATTAAACCTTTCATTCTGCCGATAACCAAGAAGGCCACAATCAGTTTCCGCCACCCGGCTATAGATGTTCAAAAGCAGTTCATTTACAGACAACCCGTAATGAACATGACCGCTCATCCTGTGAAAAATTGTGTCCCCTTTCGACTGACACCACCAGATTATTAATGACTAATAAAGGCTTACTGCTTCATTGCTCCAAGCTGATGCTTCGACACAAAAAAATTATCAAATTACATCGTAATTTGCTTAGTTTTGAAAAATGAATGATTAATCGCCACAGAATGCCCAAGGATGTTATTTTCACCACATAAGTCTTCGATACAACCTGGTTTCCCATAGTTTCTATGGTGATTCTCGTTTATACAAAGCAAGTTCGTGGTACCTTATTAAACTGTTTTAATTGATGTAGACATGAACAAGAGTTCCTGTGACCATATATTACTCTCCTCTTGTCAAGTTTGTTTTGCATGTAGTGTTGATGTTGATACCATTGCTTTGTTGATAAAATATCTCACATGACAACCAGCTCCATTTGTTGTATGCCAAATCCCGTCCTACTCAAGTTACCCGATGTTATGCCGGATCAAAATGGGGTAACGGTCCACAACTTGAACAGGTCATACCTCAGATCTTAATGCAATATGAAAAGATCAGGTAATCTGTCATCAAAATTTCTACTATTGGATCACTTTGTTAGTCACGGACGTCTCTTACTTCGAGGTTGTGCAATAACGTTGAGGTTCGAGACCAAAAAATTTAAAACGGTGTCAACAATCAGCACAAACTGGAAAATGTATTCTGAGTTAGACTGCCGATTAAGTATTCCGAATCCAGGAATTTATGCTTATTAATGTACCATAATTAATTTGTAGGAAATAGCGAAATTCTGCTGTGCTTCACTACTTTCTGCGCTTATTTAATGTGTGTTCTGAGAAAGCCTGTGTTACCTGCGCTTGATTGTACAATATATGAAATTTTGTGACTTGGCTTACAGGAAGATTTTATACCGAACGCTGGAGAAGTTGATACAAAAATTATCCATGTGCAAGAACAAGTACTGAAGCCTTAATTAGGTTTTCCAAGCAGTCCAGTCTGAAGTGCACATGCTAGAGTTTACATTATCGGCACCAGACATTTGCTTCCGTTTGCGGCCAAGTGTTTGGAGTAAGTGAGAGAAAATCTACTGGTTTGCATGCGCTTCCTAGAAACAATTCCAACGGACTGACAAAATTGAACGAATCAGAACAGAAGTGATATGGACGATGCAGTTACAGATGCGATTAACAGTTAACTTTTCTACTATAAGTCCAGTAGCATGTGAATTGTGCGGACTGAAGACGGGAAAGTTAAACGTGTGATGACAAGGTTTTAGATTCACTGTTGTATTAGACCGTCCATGAGATGATAAGTCAAATGAAAGGATTATAAACAGACAGTAGTGTTCAAGACTGGTTTGTTTTGAAAACAATCGGAGCTCGAGTGAGGCTATAATTATTCAGCCACAGATTGTACAGATTCGGTTAGTTTGGTCGTTTCAGTCGCTGCAAAATTACAGTATAACACATAATGGAGTGGAAAACTGCCAGACTCACACAAATGTCACTATATAGCGATAATCGAAACGTTGTGTTGGTTTGTGTGGCTGTGTAAATTTTTCAACAACTTGACCCACAAAATGTTGAACAAACCGAAATTCCGAGAGACCTTCAGAACTCAGCTCACACGGATCCGCAAAACATACCTCACTGCTGCTGTTACTTGCTCGAAATTCCTGCAGTAGTCCAGACGCGCACTAGTTGCGAAAACACGTTACTACCCCTGTAAGCTGTTTTGTAAACGTCTTTCATGTAGTCTGATAAATGTCGGTCGTTTTATTGGGCAACATTTTCCACTTATTCATAAGTGTTACCTTTATTCATCCACCCGACAGTTTTATAGTTGAAGTAAGCGTTCCCACGACATGGCCCTCCTAGATTGTCCTACAATAGCCCGTGCATGGGGAGGACAACCGTCACTTTGCTTTTTGGTAGTAGCCACGCCACTAATCTAAATTCCTGAAATGATCTAGTGGTTATCTCGTCAGCCGTCCACATTTCGTTATACAGTCAAGTGTGCTAGTTTGTCAGACACTGTACTGGATTCTAAACACCTGGGTTTCGATAGAATAGTGAATGATGGTCGCATGAATCTGTATGCGCTCCTGTTAACAAAAGTCGTCTATAACTCAATAGTAATTTACATGTACTCTTTTTTACTGATCGTATATAATTATAGAATGTTATTCTGCGAGATACTGTTCTACTTACTCAAGCTCTGTGTCGACTTCTTCCCTGAAGGAAAAATACAAAAACGAAGTATGCTTTACTCGTACGTAATATACAACATCGGGAACTGTCAGAAGGAATAGAAATGACTTATCAAAACGATAGTTTTTAAAAAAATTCCCCGTCGTTTCAAGGGAACCAAGTATCAGGCATTTCACATGTAACTTCATGGCTATTTACTGAAAAGCTGTTTCAAAACAAAAACAGTGACTAATTAATGTGTGGGACATTTCCAGTTATGTTCTCAGAATTGATGTTTACATAAGATGCTAAAATGGTTTCTGTCCATTGTTAACTTTTTGACAAGCTGAAATAAAATTTTCTGCTCTGTTGATTCATTGATTAGTGCTATTCAGCTGTACACTTTTTGGAAAACATTGAGTTCACTCTTGTTTTACCGGTACTCCTAGTTTAACTTTAGGTCTGTCAACTACAGATTTATAGTTTGCTCTTTTCATAACAGTGAGAATGTTCATTTGTGTAAACGTTATTTTTCTTATTTATAACAAGATCCAGTTTGCTAAACCGTTTAAATCAATAATGCACATGTTCTCAGGGAACATACCTTGTATATGAAAAGTACATTGGCTTACAGCATGCTAACATTGATTGTGTAAACACATTCAAACGTTATGGTTAGATGATCAACAAATACTCTTAAGGAAACTCAAGAGGAAAAATAAGCTCAGGCAGTCAGACATTTGGTACGGTAGAAGTTTGTTCACGGAAGGGGGTGTTATAATTGTGGTACTGGATTTTGATTCTTCCACGCGGATTGGCTCACTCGTAAACTGTAGGCCACACGGTTATTAATAGTCCCCGTTGTATGGCTGCTTAAGCCCTATGTGGAATATTAACCTTCAGTTTTTACGCATAACTGGTTTTAAGTTATCCATTATTGCAAGAAAAAGCAGCCAATATGTCACTGGATTATCCCCCAATGAAAATGTTGGAGACACCGATGGGATTTTAAATGACGTCCTAATTTCAATAAACCAGATTATGCGTATGGCGTTAACACTGTCAGCAGGGCCAGTCGTCTGAATAAGCTGAATATACAAAAAGATCTTATGCAACTGTTGAAATAAATGTGAGTAAATAAATTACATTGTTCAAAATTGAACTGTCGTGGATAAATTTTCGTGTCAACCAATATGCATATTAGAAAGAAATTTACTAGGATCAAGGAAATGAGAGCTAGACCACGACTGATTATTCATAATAACGTGTGTATAATTTGTGTGACTTACGAGTCGCCAACGGCTCCGTCCCAATCAAAACACCGGAAACACAGTTCACTGTAAATAAGTTGAAAAATAATTCCAGTTTTTGTTTAAAACCATAAAGCAAATAGACACTGAGAAAGCCATAGAACACGCATTATCGAGTCTTTTCCAATTTAGCGTACTAATCGCCCTGACATTACTAAGGGTCAAGATGTTTACGTTGCATTTACTTACGAATAGAAACCATTTTCTACGATTCTGAGAATCGATTAGTACAGTGATACGAAGGAGGCATCCTTGGATTAAGTGATAAAAGGGGAGTCGTGTGACCTCTTTATATTTGGTAGCCTGCCAGCTCCTGAACAATCACATATTCATAGGGTATTGTGGCAAAAATGATTGCCGTTTTTATTCGAGCTACAGTAAATTAAGAATGTATTATATTGATAATAATGGACGGTAGTAAATCGGTTATACTTTAGTTGACAATCATTGTTGAATTCCATAACCTCTGTAAGATTTATAAAACCTATAAGTTTGTGGTCAAAAAACATTTAAATCTATTAACTTCAAACATATAAGTAGAAGGAAGTTAGTACTGGAAACATAATCTCTTGTAGATATTCCATTCAAAACTAAAAGTGAGATATCTTTCGGTTTTGTTGAGCAGAAAAAGCACTTTAACCTTTCAATGTGATAAACTTTTTTGAACTCAGATCACGTGCGTTTAACTTCCGGTATTTCTAAAACGTATGCTGTTGCTGAGCAGTAGCAAACTATAGTTTATTTTTTGATCGCAACATTGACAAAAGTGTGTTCAAATCAAATTGTCAATTGAACAATTGTTTAAGGCGGTTTCTCCGGTAAAATTTTATCTGCATACTACGGAAGAAGCATCCACTTCCAATATATTTAGTACGAATTAAAAAATACGGATGAAACACTAAGAAAAGGAGTTTCAGTGCGAATGTTCGCAAGAAACTGGCAAATTTTTATTATCGGGGGATATAACTTGATATCATCATAAAAAAATATAGTTTTATGTTTGACATATGCTTGCAAACTTGCCAAAATAAGCTTCGTATACTATACGTTTCAAATCGCCACTACATTGTACCGATTGTGTCCGAGGTGATTTATAAGTGTCAGTTGCCAAGATACTTTCCAGCAACGAATGGTGACGGTTTTAGTTGAAAACTCACAAATTGTTTGCGGCTAAGTAATGTTTTAGAACTGTTGAGGTTAGACTTCACTATCGTTCTCTGGAATGTCGTAAAGTTAAAGACCTCTCTATCTGCTCATGAACGCATGATAGGTATTCATAGTTCAATACAAGTTGTTTGTTTGATGACCATTTTATATTCGCCCCATCAACTGACGTTTTAAGGATGCCAGAAGAAGGTTGAAATATTTCGTCGAATAGAGCCCACTGTTGTGTACAACTTCTTGATAATCAGGCAACCTACTTACACTTCGTTAGATAACATATGTTTGGCATCCAGATGCCACCAGTGATCCCTGGGGCCAGTTGCGAATGACGTATAGTCTATCCAACTTCAAACTTTCCGCCCAAGTCAACGTTGGTAAACAACTGTTTGTATACCGATTTTATCGTTTGCCCTGTGTTTCCCCGGAAAAAAAAACAAAATTTAACACTGATCCACCCTAGGTTACCTTCTGAGTAGACGTTCTCCAAATCCTTTGTAACAGTCAACCTTAAATACCTCTTCACGGTATCCATTTCCCAAGAGAGACAATGGCTGACCGTTCTTTTGTGATGACTTTACAGTATCAAATGTGACCATAAAATCTGTAATTGCTGCAGAGCACCACCGCGTTGGTTGTTGATCATGTGAATACTGGTCTGCCAACTTCACGGTCTTGTTTTCGCACATCTAATCCCTCTCTAATCACAAATGAGCATACATGCCTTTATTCCCATATCTCACTTGCGATGTTCCCCTACCACCGGCCCATACAATTGTTTGTTTATGGTTGCTTTATTCGTACAGCTGTTGAGTAACGTCTCCAGAGGAAAACTAAACTCCGGTAACCTATGAGAGAGAAAATACTGACATGGTCTTCAGGATTTGGACTGGGTAAACCAGAAATCACAAGATTCCGTGATTAAGGAACAGGAACGCATTTGCTTTCTTCAGGCCATTCTCGTTTGGGGTTTGATGTTTCCGTTGGACGTCAAAAATTAATCTAATACAATGCAAGTGAAACGATTTTAGACTGTGTTTCTGACTACTCTGTAGTAGGGAAGTGTGGTTAACACACTAGCCAAAAGAACGCCATATTTGCTGTACTGGCCAGCATTGAGTTCGGTTGTTTTTTACACTGGTTGGGCAGTTGCTCCCAGTCTTTTAGTGGCGAACTGGCTGCCTCGCCTGGCCAACAACAATAAAAGAAACTTACGGGACTAGCAAGAAACCTTCTCCGGTGATTGTAATGGATACAATGAAAGGTACGACTATTCTTCTCCCATTATATGCAGATAGGTATCTACTTTTTGGAAAATATTCAAAGAAATCTCATTTATGTACAATTTCGGAGACAGGGATTAAAACAATATGGACAGTGTAGAGCAGTGGGTCTGTTCCTAGGGCTCCTTTTAGATCGGACAGATAGAACATGTCATGTTGTCTGTTGGTCTACTAGCATTGAATTTGCAACAAGACTCAGATGAAATGGTTGGCGTTTAATGTAGCCCGTTAAAAATCACATGGACGAAGGATTTTCATCCAGGCTAAGTAGGTGGTTAACTTAATAATGGTTACAGTTACTGTGTTATCCTTTGTTTCTAAATGTGATCGTCCATTAGACTCAACCTCCGTAGCCTGAAAAGGTTTCACACCCTAGCATTGAAGGAGAATCGTGTTTAGATTGCCAGCGGATAAGAGTTCTAACAGAAGGATATTGCTTAAGTTTTCCCATCGCTATTTCAGTGATACTTACGGACACTAAAAATCTGTTGCACCACCGATCCACTCCAAAGTAGAAAGACAATCCGTTTCTCCTATGGCAGGATGGCTACGGGTATATCTTAACATGTCTTTCAACAGACTGTTTTCTTAAGCACAGGTATTAGTAGCTTCAGAATTATTTTGTTCTTTAGTGTATTCAACTGTAATGACCTGCCGTCGGACGTTTTGTATGTTTCAATATATTAATTGCCGGTCAAAATACACCCGAATAGTTTCATTCGGTAAGCATTGTCACATCATCAGATGGTTTGTTAGGCGCTGATGCATTCCGTTCCGAATGCCGCAAGCTTCATATCCCAGAACGATTCTGCTACACCAAATTTGTTTGCCTTACATCCATATGTGGTTTCAGGGTGGCGACAGCCTTCAAAACTTTCAGCCGTTTTAGTTTCTTCTTGTTAAACGTAACCACCGAGACGTTTCTTGATGAAGTAACGACACAATTTAGTTACATGTGTGATGCGGTTGGTGTTCCGATTGTGCAGTTGTAAACGTTATAAGTTGGACACAAAAAAGGAATTCGCCCAAAAACTCCACTGTGACGTGGGCGGAGCAAAAACGACTGTTTGACGTGTTACGTCATCCTTATATCAAACCGGCAAATCTACCTGGGCCACAAATCGTGATCAGGCCCCACCACAAGGTTGACATAGCCCAGTATAATTTCGCGCTGTTTGCTTGGTTTTCTTTCGTTCATATTGTTCATGATTAATCCTTGGATGGGGGAAAGATTAGTGGTGGCCCAAGCAGCCAGAGTGTTTACTAAACATAAAGTTCTGCATCTCGTGTTGGCAGTTCTTCTGAGCACAGCTAATAAGGTGCCTGTTCACCAAAGGCTGCCTCCCCAACTAATTGTATAAGGCACGAGAGGCTATTTCAGTGAGCAAAATGAAATGTAAACTAAACAGATGGAACCGTCTGATCTGCTTGCAAACTCTGTTATGCAACCTGAAGTGATTGAACTTTGATAACATAGCTCTAATTGTCATCAACATCACAAAAATCCACAACCTTACCAGGGAGCGAAACCGTGTCAACCACGCTAAGCACCATGAGATTCCATCAGATGCTGCACACATTTAGTTGTACAAGATTCTCAAATGACTACATAACATCGAAATTGTGATTTAAGAGTTCCTTATCGGTTTACCATGAATTAAAACAAGAACGGGAATTTGTAGTATAGTGTAAGTGCACAAGTTTTCTCAGCCAGTATATTCACTTTATATTTCTAGGAATGTACAAGCACCGAACATTTAAAATCTTTATATTTCCAATGAATAATGGTATCACTTACAGCGTTTTGTTTTGTTTTTCGGACAGTGTGCGAAATTACAGGCGTACGACAACTGTGGGAAAATTAGGAGTCTGCATCGATAACATTTTCTGTTCAAACAAAATAATCTGACCGAATTTTAACGGAAAAGACGACTGATCTATTTTTGAAACGTACCAATCAATATTTCCTCCGCACAGCCGATCCAAACAAATGGGAATTGGACGAAAATCGGGGAACAGGGTGTTTTTGATCACCTCGCTCCGGTAGGTTTTTTGAAGTCTATGTTTCATAATGAAAGAATGCTTGTAGTTTGTGACTGAACTAATCAGTGGAAAACAGAGTGCGGTGAAGTAAACAAATGAACATTGAGTTCTAGTATCCATTCGTGCCGAACGACAACATTCGGACTACAATGGCCATATATTTCCTAGAATTTCTTATGTCACAGAATCATACTTGTCATTCGACTGAAAGTTATTGACGCTCTTGAAGAGATTTGCTGGAAAGTTGATCATATTATTATGCAATGGGACCAAAACCAACTTTATCCGACGGTCATTCATGTAGTTGCAACTCAGCGATACTGAAATACACCGGTGCCCACTTTACCAGAGCAGATTAGATGTCTTACCCTGCCTTCCTTGGCAAACCATTGTCTTGATTTATATCGGAAAGTAGTACATTAGTTTTCAAATTTAGCCCTTCGTTTTGCAAGATTAATGCATGTGGCAAACCCGAGACAATGTACAGTCACCCGAGCATGATCAATATGACTGCTGATCTCTATTGTTGTCAGCAGTGAACAAGCCATTTACGACGACGAATTGTTACGGTATTCATTCTGTGATGACTCTTCGGACAGTTCTTTTATGGGAGTGTATGTCGTAGGTACGATAGAACTTGCAATCGGTTTCCATCCAATCAAAACTCTTGTATTTCACATCAGTTTATTAGTTTACCGTAAACGTTGCCATTCTCCTATAGCATGACTTTCTTGTGCATAGGTGTGGTTACGAAGAAATAAAGAAAACTTGGTGCCCCAAAACAATTGTGCGTAAATTAAATGAAACTTTTCCATCCTACAACCTGCTTGACATAACAAGTAATGGCAGTTATAAGTATTCTGCGAATTAGTCCATTCGGTCTTATTAAGCGTCTCGACATAAACATGTTACACATGCGCACATAATGAAAAAGCCGGTTTCAAGAGCCGAAACGTTAACCGAAATGAAACAGATGAAAACGAAAACATCTTTGTTCGACCATTCAACTACGCATCCAGCTTAATACATGAAACCAACAAACCCCTAATTTAGACTTTACGGATGACGTCAAATAAAATTCGTCTCGGAAATTGCCCTAACACTTTGCTCCACGCCAAACTGAAAGGTGTCCGTTTGTGAGCTAGATGATTAAGCCAGTCAATACAATCCTGGTAGTGCTATACTTGCTTGACTGATGAACATCAGCGAAACTGAAAACCATCCCGGTGTTTTGTTTCTGAATCAGGTGGCTGCAGCGTTGATGGGAGTGCGGATTTTTCATTCAGCTGTAGGTGATCACGAATCTTATCTGCCGTCCAGCACAGTTCTATTCATTTTTATGACAGCAGAGAAATGCCGCTTTGAAAGTTTGTTTATTCGTCCAGCTACTTAAGCGAACCTTCAAACATCTGAATGCTCAAAAATTCCATCATCCGAATACACGTTAGAGAATAAAGGAACATAATCCGTGAATATTTTGTCGTGATTTTCTTATATTGATCAACGTAGAGTTAATAAAACAGCGATATCTACCCCACTGAACACTTCTGAGAGTACTTCTGATTGCCCCAAAACATTGGAAGTTGACCAACCGGTTGTGGCTGATCTGCCATCAACCAACCAAAGTTCTAGCTAGCACCTTGTAGGTGAGAATAGCTTTATCACCTGAAAGTAGCGAAATGATATCATTCACAGGATTGTCTGAATTAACAAAATGCATGTTCGAGTTAATATATGGTTCACAATTGCGAGTAACATCCAAAAACAAGCTGATATTTGAAGGCTAGAAATACGCGTCTAAAACTTTATAGTTTGACTCACTTTCCACGCTCATTTCGGCGATATATTATCACATACGGATCGGACTTTCCGAAAAAATCTTTCTTGTCCAAGTTGAACCCTTGCATTTTGAGATATATATTTTCCTAAAATGAATAAGGTGAACATTGTGGTGACTAGGTAATATTTATGTATCACTTAAAGTATAGACGAATCACTGAATTTGTTTGACAATCGTTTTGACTTGTGTAATGTGCATTTCCGGTGAGCAGCAGTCAAAATTCTGACAACAAAATTTTCAGGAGTACACACTGGATTTCCTAGTGATGTATTTTTAAAAGAAATCTGTTTTTGTTTCTATTTTAAAAAATGTTTGCATAAAAACTTGGCGGAACCAAAAGCAGTTGAGGGAAACTTGCGAAATTCCCAACTTTCTTATGACTCAAAATGGATTTAAAAATTGTTAGGTGAGTAATCTGTTTTTTCTACTCGAAGTCGATGTATAGCTCTACCATGGCAATACAGTAGGCGTTTCACATCAGACATGCTAGTTCAGTGAATTTCGGCCATGTGTCTTGGTGCGTAAACGTAGCTTTCTGATATGATTATCGTTCAGTACTATCTCTTCTCAATACTTAATCGAACTTCTGCACACAACATTTCAGCGCTGCTGGTTGTCTGAACTACAAATCACTAAAAAACATATCTTGTATACTGAAAACTGAATTTTAATTGTAGCAGATAATGTGAGGTAGTACACAGAACAGGCCTGTTGGCGTGCATGAATGAAGTACATCGTATCTTAAACGGTTGTCAGTCAGCTTTGAACGACGACTGTCCGAACGGTCACTAATTTATTTACTAGTCTCTCTGTCAGCGAATGGACTAGGTAGATTTTTTTAAGACAGTGCGCTTCATTTATGTGTTAAGATTCACATTGCAATGAGAACTTACAAATAGAGATATAATGAACTTATGGTATACCTATAGAAAACTTTCTCGCAGGGTGAGGTTTAACTGAATACGTTGTAATATCCGAATGAGTATAAAGCTGTACAATTTGCTCGTGTCAATTTTTATTCCAAGAACAATGATAATTTATGTGACGCGGCAGCAGTACCATATTCAGTTACTGTTAAGCTTACTTTCGAAAACGGATCTTCTCTGATGCAAACTGTAAAGTGAAATAAAATTACAATATTTTACTATTTTTCATAATGTATATGTGCAAAAAACAAATCCATCTTTTGTTCGTGTCACATTTCAATTTGTTAAGCAATAAATTTAATAACAGACATTCGACCGATGTATGTTATGCTCATCCATCTAATGACTCACACATACCGCATGGTTGGTTTACAGTATTTATACTGAAACTTCTTCAAAAAAAGCATAACGTAATCTTCTAGTTCTGAATCCGTGTAGTTTATCTATCAAAATCACTTAAGTTTACTTTAGAAGTTAGAAAACCCCAAATGTCTGCTAATTTTAAATGAAGGACTCTGAATAGTTTGGATCAGCGACTATGATTGGTAGTTAGCACACGCGAACAGCTTAGATGCAAAATAACGGGTTACCATTATAAAAAGCCTCTGGAGATATTTAAAGACCAATCAATGTAGAAAAACCTCCTCACCAATGACAATAGGCTGAATAGTAGCATCCTCTCTCGCGATTGTATTTTGTTTCTCGTCCTCACAACTAAAACGCAAAGCAACTTTCGTGTCATTGAAACTCGTTGGGAATTAATAACAGCTTTTTTTCAACAGTCTTATGTGTAATTTTATTCATATGCTGAACTGCCAGTTAGATGTATTATCAATTTTTATCAAACAAAACCTCCCTCCGCATTAACTGAAAGGTATAACAAGAAAGATGTTTTTCTACGGAAGAATTACAATGAAGTCATCAGATCTTCGGCTTTAAGCATTTGGTGAAGGATACTTGGATAAATGCAGAGATCTGTCAATTATTTACTTCTTCGACATTTTCCTCGCAGTGAACAAACGTTGGCAGATTACGTATTGGTTGGATATAATGCCTTGGTTGTGGAACTAATATTAATTATTCTAGCGGGTTCGAGTATTTAGACTCGTTACACACTTAGCCTTTTCTGGTGTACCATAAACTATAGGAAATTACGAATAGAATAGAGTCGCTCGAAATTATACAAACGATTGGAATCGAAATCAAACTTCAGTTGATATAAAGGATACAGTGCAAACATTCATAAACCGTACGATCATTGAATAAATCACTGTTCGAATAACCGGCATAATACTTCCTTGTAGGCAGTAAGCAGCTTTATCTAGTGTTTCCAAACATTTTTCAAACAGCGTTACACTTTGGTACGTTGACGTTTTTAACGCAGTGTTCTGTTTACGTTTTATATTTATTTTCACTTATTTTTCTCGTTGGAATTAACACAAAGTTTTTGAGACGACATTCTCAATGAAGTTTTCTTTATAGACCTTCATGCTAACTTACAATAAACTGAACGATTTAACTAGTAAAGCTTGCGACGAAACGTTTGTTAGTGACCAAATTTGAATGTTTGCCGATTGGTACCTGCTGATATTCACGAAGAACAGTCATGCGATTCAGCCCATCAATATTTACAAACTGACTTACGTTAAAATTAATTGCAGTTCGCCACCACTGTGAATCACTCTTCCAACGGTGCATTGCACAAAACCAAGCAACTTTGAATCCTAGAAAAGCATTTTAGGATCAAAAGTGTGTTTCGTTATTTTATGAGGTCAAAGTTTCTGGTATATGTGGGATCATCATATGGTTTATTGTCCTGCAAAGAATAACAATGACAAACACACTTAGGCAGAAGCAGAATAAGATAAATGACGAGGCAAAATAAGACTATCGTGAAGTCGTAAAATACCCACCGTTGCATTCTGTCTTTTCGGCTGTTGCGTCCCTAATTTCATAACACAAAGTCACAACTACTTTAAATTGTTGTAACTTTACATATGGTGGTTACAAGCTGTTCAGTCTTGAACATATTACACCGGACGAATATGTCACGATGCTTCTACTGTTAAGCTTTATGCAACTAACATTTGGTGTTCCAATTTGTTATTCAATACGTCATCAAAGATATTTTATATTTTTTAGCACTCCTTCGGACTGTGATCAGAGAATGCTCGTGGATAGGTGAGCAGTCATTGTTGCGAATGAAAAAATGTAGTACATTCTTTCCACATAAAAATATTAACGTTGTCCAATACGTGTGATGAAAGAATGTGCAAAGGTATTGGTCACGTTTGGTGCCAGGTTTATTTTGCATTCGTCAAAACATATTCAATCGTCTCGTTGGAGTAAATTTATCACGAGATAAAGTACTTAATCCTTACGAAGACTGCTGTATGCTGTTCAAAACAACATGTATACCTGAGGTCTGAATCAAGTCAACATCCTGGTTAGTAGAACGTGCTACTTCGGATAGCTATTGATTCCTGGACGTATCTAGATAAAGTTGACCGGGAGTACAATGTGGTGGGTTACGTGGGTAAAACTTGCATCGGCGGGGGATATGCACACCGTTTTAAAAGTTTTTCGCTTACAATGATGATAATACATTTTGTTAGAAACGGACTACATTCATGCAAATGCTGAACATGCATGCAGACACAGTCCCAGCTAAGTTTCCAAATAACACCGACCTTTCTACTTCACGGGGAACGCAGCTACTAACACCGATCAAAACGACAGCTCAAAATGAGCTTCTTTTTCTATATAGCAACAAAGCTGCTTAAAGGTGCTTAGTCGTGAACCTACAGTTTCACAATTAAGAACACTGATACACTATTTATGTGGCTGTAAATCCTTTGTTTATACAAATACTTGTAAAACTTTGGTATGAGTAACGCGGAGAGAAGAAAACAAGAATTCGATACTGGACCTTCTGAACAAAACCAGTATGACAGTCGATTGTTTGTAATGAGGGTGTCGAGAGATATGCGGTTTCAACGAAACTATAGCTTTCAGCCCAAATATATTATAAAGGTTTGAGGGATTGTTACCTACATTTTGTCTAGTGGCCGGAAACGTGTATTACGACTTACTAAGGCATTGATTATTCGACAGGAAATTCTATCTGTAAGTCTAATTCCGATTTGTTACGACACTAAGACTCCTCCGATGTTCAGCGGCCCCGTTTCTTACCACTCTCGACATCTTTTCTCTCATAATTTCTACTCACCGGTTTATCTAATCTATCTAACCACTATATATTAACTGTGGATCTTTACTAGTACTCCTGTAGTAAGTTATAGTATCAGTGATAAGCTACTGTAAGATTAAAAGATGTCGGATATCTACTTGCTTATTATCACACGATATATTTTACTCAGTATTCTTCTTGAGCTCAGTAAGCAGACTATTTTTGTAACCTCTCCGGTCACGTTTCCAATCAGTTCAGGACACATAATATAAGCATACTAAATAGTTTCTAGCAGGTTCTAGATTTGTCCTTAACCTATTTGTTATGTGAAATCAAACGTTGTCGCAAACATTTCAAGCCATCTAAGAAGACAAGTTTCCATACATACCCAGACAAAAAACCACTTTTTCTTCCACGCATTTCGGTTACCCTGCTTGTTTCTTATCTAGAAAATGTTTATATTCTATGAACGTTTTCTTGATAATCTTGAGTCATATAAGAGAAAGTGAGGGAAATAAGTAATCCACCGATAGACTAAAACACTGTTCCTTAACAAACCAATTGATCTGGATTGGATGATATAAACTGTGGAAAACGAGTGCGGAATCTGTTTTTACTGAGCGAAGGTACATCAAAGTATACTCGCTGGACTAGTTTGATCATCATCTCATGAAATATGCAATGGAACACTTACTTCCCTATCCTCGCGGTCACACTGGAAGCTGTGCAAGTAACAGATAGGACAGGAACAATACTGTAATTGTGTGTGAGATCAAAATACTTATATTCGACTGATAGGAGCACTGATATTGCAGACGTGAAACAATAACACAAAAGTAATGCGAATTGTACAAGATGTTGGTGCATTGTTTCTTCTCTTATGTAGGGCTCATTAAGACGTCTTATCTGACCACTGCACCGCAACAAGAGTGACGGTGAAAACGTTACGCAGATAACTGAAGACAGCGTTACTTTGATGACAACCCTAGCAGTCTTGAATTGCAGAAGATTAAATTTGTCACTAAAACATGTACTTCATTGCTGAACTGCTAGGGATTCTAATTTGGTTCATCAATGTCACTTTTGTTTACTTTGTCAGTAATAATCGGACCGTTCGGTTAGTATCTAGTTAACCATGCGTTCAACTTTTTATGAAAAACTACAACACTGGGGTTAGTGTAACTAACTCTTGTATTCTTTGTTTACAGTGATGACACACGGCCGCATACTGTTTACATACGTTAGTCATTCAGTCCACTTTACGTGAACACCTTACAGCCTAGTGAGTCTGTCATTTTAACTGACGGGAAAGTATGTCTTTTTCAATAACTTCAACTCTTCACCAGCTAAATATGAGTGTTCAACAGATCCTTGTAATTAGAATTTTTTCCCATCTACTGATTGCATTATTCATTTGGTAAACAGCAAATAAATTTCACAATCTCAATGATGCAAAACGTATAATTTCTACATCTAGATACATCGTATAAATAGTTAAGCATGGACAACAAGTAGCTGAATGAAAATATGGCTTGATTTGTCCACAAAAAATGCTGATGAACTTTAATTACAGAGTTACTGTATCACTTGGGCTAGTCGTGGGGGGATTTATGGAAATGTGTTGTTCCCAACCGTTACGTTTTGTTTTCTACATGATAGTTTATTGTTGATGCGATTTATACATAAATTTTTTCTAGGTAAATATTCATAGTGAATTTTAAAATGACATAGTCAAATGACATTTTCGGCTAAATTTACCTACTGCAGAACGACGTTATCTCAGCATAATAAAACGTACATTTCTGCCGTGATAATTTGTTTTTCTTCAAAAAAATACTCCAAAGTCAGACGCGTCGTGAATACGGGCGCAGTGTTCTGATACTGAATTTCCGTTTCCGTGACCTGTTTGCAACAGAAATGTAGACATCGATGTTGCAGTTTAGTTGTTCGAAATAGAAATTTACTTGCGCCGCACAAGTGCTCTTGTAAGATCAAATCTACAAAAGGTCATGCGAATTGAAATAAACGAGTTATGCAATAATTATCCGATTTGGCTCGACAGTCTGTGTATATTAATGCATATAGAATAAATTATTCAACTTGAACAAACTCAGCATTTAGACTCTCCTGTAAAAACAACGTACGCATTCTTTTACACCACAGAACTAACTTCACTTCGAAGTAAAACTGTAGATAAAAATGTGAAATTACAATCAGGAACACATCTTCCAAATTCTGATACTGTTTCGTACTGTACACCTGAATGTTAGAGTTAATGGAGATACTTTGAAACGTACAGGACAAATACGATACTAGACGTGTTAGTGTGATATTCCGTCTACCATTCATTCAGCACTGACCATTATTCTCCGTAGAACCATGTACCTCCAAAGGCCTGGTGTATGCTGTAACTGTCGTTGTTATTTGAGTGTGATAACAATAGCAGAAATAAAGAACCCCGTTAAAGTGGATTTGAATTTAAATTACAAAGTGCATCACGTTGTCAAGACATATATTGTTACTTTCACATTGTCTTACAAACCTGTTAGTAGTGGTTAGTCGATGCGCAACACAATATCTATTCCCACTCTACGTTTAACGAATAGTGCTTGGTAGCTGAACGCTACTTAAGGTTATTGACCGATTGTTCTTCACTGTTACCGTGAAAATGCCAGTAAGAAAACTGCCCCCAAGCTTGCTTCTATATGAAATGAATTTTCCAAACCGGCTTCCTTGGAAGAAACCGGGAACGAAATCAGTCGAGAATAGTGGTCAGATTTGAAAACGTTTTTGGCGTGTTGATGATAACAACTCATCTTTTCTTGCTGCGATGTGATCGGCACATGTAAACGCATCGCCACCTCGGGATTATGAAACACGTTCCGTTTATTTTCATCACAGTTGTGATTGCTTACTAGTCGAAGGAACGTTGAAGCTTGACTAATCCATATGCGTAATGTGACAACCATCCAACCATTTACTGCAGCCAGATTATAAGCTAACATGTATCAGTAGGGAACACATACGAAATCGACTGAAATAAACATATGATGTGATAACTTAGGTTGATGTTCAGGCCAACGTCGGATTCAATGGTATAACATAGGATATTTCGACCAGAACGAGTCGGATTACATTTCCATAACCTCGATTTCTAGGAACCAGCTCATTGTATGAAATGTCTCTTTTGTGACGACTCGAGTACGTTTTTCTCTAAAAAGCCAGGCAGAATCCGATGAAAACAAGATATCATTTTTCCCTATTCTAGCGCACATGTAATGCAGTCGTTGCATTTCACTGCCAAGATGCACTCTGGAAACATTCTTCGGTAGATATATTGTTAACACGTTAGTTTCGTGAAAAAAAGATTGTTTCCCTTTAACTGCACACAAAATAGATCCAAATTCTACAAACAAACCATGAAACATTACCAGCACTATTCTTCCCAGAACAGTTGACATGCTGTAGGCATTGGACACTTGTATAAGTGAAAAATAATCGAGAAGCGGACCATACATTTGTTGATAAAATGAAAAGTTGATTGTGTAAAATGAATTGTGGTGCAGCAATCTTGATTCAGCATCTTAAAGTTTAAAAGTGTCTTATAATTGGCACTTTTGTTCAGTTTCTTTCAAACATTGTTCCATGCTTCGTACTGTTGTGACCGCAAAAGACGCTTGGCCAGAGAATTCGTTTATTGAGCGAACTCCCGCATAGTTCATGTCAAAAAGCAAACCACAAACATGTACACTCATCTGCACGTCAGATATGCATTCACATAAATCGGGTGGTAGTACGTTGTAATTCGTCTTGGTGAAACTTCTGACATAGTGCGTACACACTATTCCAATAGTCTATTCTTGTCCATCGTCTTCCAGGCGTTCGGAGCTTGCTCTTTTGTTCCTGAATGCTGCCTGTGGGTAATACATTACTCGTGGGTAGTATACTTCTGACAACGAAACTGCTTGTCATAAAACAGTACTACAATTCTCAAATAGGTTGTGAATGACTAAGACAACAGAAATACGGGAAAATGTAGTCGTTTGTTGGCGATTTGGCTTGAAATTTCACGTGTTTTCACGTTTAACGGTAATAAAAGCGTTTTATCAAATGTTGTCTACTTTGCAAATAGCTAAGCGAAGGTCATTAGTTGTGCTCTCTGGCCTGCTGAGAAGATAATGTTCACCCTTGTTTACTAATAGCCTCATTTTCGTTGGCTGACGACTAAGTGTCAACAAATTAGGATAATCGAGGTTGAGTTGACAGGATGATAAAACAAAGAGTAACTGAGACTATACTCACGTGTTTCTCATGTAGCGTTCCGCCGTAAGCAACGGAAAATTTTGCGTATGTCCCGGACAGTATTTTTGGTAGATTCCTAAAACACAGACATACTGTTCAATATTTTCAACTCTGTTAAGTATAACGTGTAGTAAAAACGGTTCCAACATTATGGTGTGTAATTGTATATGAAGCTATTCGAAAGTTTCAGAAAATTAAACATGTGCAGTTGTGCAGTAACAAACAGATACATTCATTTGAACTAAACAAAATCTGCCTCTAGCCTAATATGACGGTTTCACTGGATTTGATAGTTTTACTTCTATATATCAAGCGACAAACAGGTTACAACCAATGGAACAGGAAACGTACATGCTTCCAGCAGTCCTTCCCATTTTGTGACTGCTAGCTGAGTGTCAGTTTAGAAATGCCAAACTCTTCTAAAATCATACTTAAGGTTTGAGCAAAACTGCATATTACCAAGATATTCAAACTGTATGCTCGATGTGTACCTGACTCAATGAATGAGTTTGTAATCATTCTAGTCTCGCCAAATACAGATGTTCAGAAGCAAACCAGCTCATCACCCTTTTAAATAAACGTATCATCAGAACTAAAAGCATATCAGTTCTGTTTTAGTCTTCTCACTATTTCAGATATTGTACGATGTGCATTTTTAAGCTCACTGCTAAAGTAGATGATATAACTCAACCAGCTAGAATGTTTAGTTGTTTATTGAACCCGTTGGTGAATATCTGGTTTCCGAGTTGATGTCAGTGAATTTGTAAAGTGCTGTGACATTAACTAAACCCACTTTACATCGTCTGCCTTCATCCCAAAACCATGCAACACAAACTGTAGAATGAGAATTCAGTTCAGAGTGTTACTCCACTTTTATATATTATATCAAACATCCACTAAACTAAATCAACCTCCACATTCTTATCTGTACACTCACGCCCTTATTTTTTGATGATGTTATTTCTTTTATTGACGGAAAGGTCGTAATCTGGTTGCTAAGTCTGGCAGAAGCTGATAAGCTACCAAATCCTCTAAACTTATTACAAATATAGCATGTATAATTGAAGACGGATTTATTGTAGCTCTTTAATTTCAATACCTATTCTAAGGTAGGTGATGCTCGTTCGAAGATAAACCATTTCTATCATTCTCCGTGCTGTTCGCTAGCTGGAAAAAGTACATTTTTAAGTCAGAAGAATACTCTGCAATCGGGGACGACTGCCTCAGTTACTTCTCTGGCACTAACTGCAAAATTACTGATCTGGACGCTGTCTTCTCCACATACGCATGAAGCACAGGGAGTTTAGAATTACGTTTTTAAAACAAACGTTAAGATGAAGATTTATAACTGCGTCCATCACAAACGGATTTCAACTGAAGTAGCGTTTTCTGTCCGTCTGCTAATCGTATTCTATCAACTGGGAGTGGTGCATTGTAACTTAACCTCAACTCATACTGGCATTAGGCCTTGTGACTGACCGGACTTGCATATTGTTCACCACATATTTCAGTTTATTTTAGTGGGAAGATAGCGTACGGCTCTTACCAACAACCACTTTTTCAACCACATTCAACCAGACAAATGTGGCACATCTATTCACGGGCTCACAATTATTGGTTACCGCAGTCATTCACACAGTGACGGTGTAGAAATGACAACAGTCACTGAGTGACTATCTCGCCAAGTCGAGTGAGATATTTCTCACGTATACGCTCAAATTAAGTTGGTTACCATAGTTTTTCGAATCAAAAACTGTAACAATAAATGACAGTTAACACATAATATACAATATCAACCAAAAACCAGTATCTATGTTCCCTTGCTTGGAAGAATATTGCAATGAGTTTCTCACACTTACTTTCATTACTGACCATTACTAAAGAAGATTCACTTGAGAAGTTCACCTTACATTGAGTCTTGACGGTGACCTACAAACCGACAAACTACGACCGTTTTTGTATTTGTTTGGAATCGTCACGTAGATATGGTCTGAATGGTGAATCGAACCAGCAACCCGACGAAAACGATGGTACAGCATCCGTTTGAGCGTGAACATCAAGAATCACTACCAACTTAATATTAAGCCCGAACTGCCGTAGTCAGTGTATAAACTGACAGTCCGAGATGGACTGAGTCTTCACATACAAACGGGGTGAAGAATATAACTCAATTACAATTAGATTTTTTCTACCTGGCCAATATCCATAAAAATATTGGCCGAACGCATGGATTCTGGCTGACAACGTAAATGGTTACCGGGTTGATTCTTCACTCGGAATGTTTCTACCTGATGAGCCAAACAAGGATGGAATTGGCTGTACAGTGTCAAGTTGAAAGTTATTATCGATAATCGCTATGGATCAAAACTTAAGGGTAGTTCGTTAAATATCAGTGTGAAGCAAAGTATGTTTCAGCTTTTTGTGAACACTGGAATCAGCAGATGATACTGGATTTCCCGCCTGACAACAGTGGCACATTATCCCTCGGTAGTTGTCATTCTTTATACGGAGTTCAAAAGTTATTCGACAAAGCACACTGGCTTTCAGTCTATTCCAAACCAAAAGTAGTGTTGGATATCCAGCGGTTCTATCAGGACAAACAAAAGAGACGCTTCCTGAGACAGTGGTCATCAAAATGCTGCAGCTATCATTGGGTATACCAAATTATCCATTCGTCAACCTAACAGTGCATTAGTAATACCGGGGGACGTTAAGTATATAGAGGGACATTTTCATTGCGGTGCAATTTTATAGTTACATTGTGTTTCTATTCCTGTTAGGTCCATCTGTTGAGAGACTGCAAAATCAAAAACATAATGACCTCGTTTATTCATTCTGCTCTTAAATGTCGATCGTTGTTGAGAAAGCTTTATAAGCCATACATTGGTCCTGAGAGCCACCGGAAAGATGACGGTATTCATGCTATTTTGTGGTGCGTATATTTTGACATCAGTCCATGTTCTTTCTCGATGGTATGTTGTGCAGAAAGCGGATATATCCATAAACGAGGTGGCTTCAAACCCACTACATTTTGCCAGACTTGTTGCGTCACATACGTCTGTGTGTTGAAAATATTATCAGTTTCATGATGTTGGTGGTTCTGTTTGTTGTTTGTTTTCAACTGTTTCACCGAAAATTTAATTCGGAGATTAAAGCTTGATTTACCCAGTTTACTTAGGCAACCTATACAACAAAAAATGCTGATAACGTGGGATTTTTGTCCGGATAAATTTTGCTGTGCAAAGCAAACCTCTCAGATATCAAATGTACTCCTTCTGTGAAACAAGAATACGAAACAAATTCCGAACTGGGTCATGCAGTACGAGTTATAAATACATCAAGCCAGAATTGAACACAAACCTAGGGGGACCGCGCTCAGTTTCCACCGATTATTGCCCGTTAAATTCTAGCGAAACAACACCCATAATGTTCGTCAACCGGAGTTCCCCTCCAGTGATTGAAGGAGTATAGTCAAAAACCGTCACGGTTAGGCCATTATTGGTAAAAATTTCAAAACAGTATCGTGTGTAAAATATCAGCTGCCTATAGGATTGCCATCACCGCGGGAATCGCAATGACTGTAAACTCTAAGAGGTTGCCCTTCTCTGCATCTCTGTCTGTTTGCCCATGCGTCGTGCAATCACAACGAGGCAGCGATAATTTTGTGGCCAAATCAATGTGATATAAACCATCTGTAATCTGGAAGTAAACGGATTTGATGTATACCAACGGGTTTCACTTACCTTCCGGTTACCAAGCATCGACAAGTCCGTAGACCAACTTAATCACCACAATCAGAATAGTGACTAGAAGCCAAAAACCCCGTGAACTTCGGCGCAGTTTTTTTTAAAGTAGTTAGAAAATGAGTGCCAGCAGTAAATTTCTCCTACTCAATTCATCCTATCAGCCACTTTTACTGGGTGTATTTTGGCTCATTTCTCCATTCAAAATCGAATATACAAAGGTCATTTTGTTTCAAGTTGGTTATTCCTATTTTGTTCTATCCATGTCATCAGCGACTACAGTCGTCCTGCCAACCCTGTTCGTACATAACTAATTCACAATTTCTCCTATCAAAAACACATCATTCAAAGCTTGTCGCCACTTGAAATCCAAAAGAATCAGACATAGTCCTTTGCTGTCACCACATACCAGTCGCTGATTAATTACTAACCGAGGTTTGTGAGTGAGTTTCAAAACGTTACTTTGAACAATAAAAGTTCTAGTTAGCAACAAGCAACGATATCTTTTGTCAGTTTCACACACAACGTCTTCGTGTTTTAGAACTCGACTTTCAAACTCAAGTGTTTATTCATTATCGCAGTGCCATTGCTGTTTGGGATTTGCCACAACTATAGTGAAATGTGTCAGATTTTTAGTCGTCTGCAAAATGTTCCTTTTTCTATCCAATGTCGTTTAAATCAGAAACGTAGGAAACAAGTTCGTTTTAATCAGTTGGAACACAGTATCCGATTGGGCAAAACGATCGTCTATTCAATTACCGGCCTCTATTTCACATAGGACTATTAGTGTCCAAATGGTTGTACTGTTGTAAGCTTCATCATTCCTGTAGTGGCCTAATCAGTCAAATGATAAAAATAACCAAAATGTGGTAGTATCAAAGAAAAGTCGTAACGGTTATGGATAGGCCCAAGGATAGACGTACAAATTAAACAGGAGATATATCGGTAAATTATGAACGACTCACTGATAAGTCAAAGTCCGTTAGGTTGAACAGACCACTACCTGTTGGGGAATGTCTATTTTCCCCAAAAATGATTTATTTTTCGAGATATTATCGAAAAATAAATTGAGATTTCGAATCTTACTTTTTCGCGCCACAACGTGCCAAAACTCAATTTTGGCGCACGTTTCTCCGGCGCCTGTGATTGGCCTATCCCACTTTTGAAGCACCAATTCAAGTGGGATTCTTCAGGTCCATAAAAAGGCTATATATATGCAGACGCTCGTCTGCATTGTTACCTTTGGTTTGAGAGCAAATACAATCTCTGCTAAAGGTCACGGTCTTCTGTGTTGTTCTGGGGTTTCCGGGTATTGCCAAGCTCAGTGCTACGTTTCGTGATTTGTATTGTCGTGTGCTAGACATTCAGATTATCGTTTGACCAGCGGATCATAACACTACCAGATAGGAGGACAGCGCCAGAGATGAGATTCGTTGGACAACCATTAGATTAATTCCGATGGCAGGTAAATGAGAAAATTTTGCTACATTAGCCGGTTGATTCGGTTAACTCCCAATTGTCCAAAAATATGTTTTTACTAGCGGTACTAGACGCAGAGATAACGCAAGGCTCGCGAACAGAGAAGTGTGAATCAGTTGTATTTACTGACTATTGATTAGTTCGATTAAGTTGGTTTAAGTGTTAGCTGTATATGAGAAGTTGAGCTAAGTGAAACGTGTGAATAATAATCAGAATTATGAAATAGAAAATAGTGTAGAAAACGTTACATTCGCAAATAATTATAGGATGGTTCCATGTGAAAAATATTCTGAAGGGGTGCAGATTACAACGCCAAAAATGAAGGAATGTCACCCGGGTTCAAAGTTCTTAAAAGATCCGCCTGAGGTTACAACAAGTCTGGTGAACAGACTAATACCCAACTAATAGATGCTGGTAAAACAGCCGATTTTAACTTATACCTAGGAAAGACATAGTGGAGTAAATGATTCAACAACCACCAAAAGGAACCATATTTCTCAAATTTTGTTATACCGAATTGACGGGTGAAATTGTGTTAACCCTGTTCAGGTTGTATGGACAGACAGTAGTATGCGCTGACAGATGCAAACGTCAGACGGGAACCATGAATTGAAGGCAACAGTCAAAATTAGTTTCACACAGATTTATGCAATCATCCAGTGGCTTAAGAGAAACCCATTGGAGTGATTTGACAAATCCACCACAGCGTACCATGAGACATTCATCAAAAGCAATTTGTATTGTGATCAAAATAAGCATTTATTAAGGAGCGCAGAGCCGAGTACGTTCTAATTGCATCGACCCAGTTAGCATGTGTGCATTATGAAAATGGAAGCAGTTTCTGCATTTTGACACGTTTCCGTTCTGTTGTTTGGAGTCTCCGGTTTTTGACTCCGAAGCAAAGTACACAGCAATGGCGAATAATCCAGATCAGTTCGAACATATTTGCTCTAATCTGATCCTATTCTACTTTATTCATTCTGGTAATGAATCAACACTTGGGTTTGAAAGTCGAGTTCTAAAACACGAAGACGTTGTGTGTGAAACTGACAAAAGATATCGTTGCTTGTTGCTAACTAGAACTTTTATTGTTCAAAGTAACGTTTTGAAACTCACTCACAAACCTCGGTTAGTAATTAATCAGCGACTGGTATGTGGTGACAGCAAAGGACTATGTCTGATTCTTTTGGATTTCAAGTGGCGACAAGCTTTGAATGATGTGTTTTTGATAGGAGAAATTGTGAATTAGTTATGTACGAACAGGGTTGGCAGGACGACTGTAGTCGCTGATGACATGGATAGAACAAAATAGGAATAACCAACTTGAAACAAAATGACCTTTGTATATTCGATTTTGAATGGAGAAATGAGCCAAAATACACCCAGTAAAAGTGGCTGATAGGATGAATTGAGTAGGAGAAATTTACTGCTGGCACTCATTTTCTAACTACTTTAAAAAAAACTGCGCCGAAGTTCACGGGGTTTTTGGCTTCTAGTCACTATTCTGATTGTGGTGATTAAGTTGGTCTACGGACTTGTCGATGCTTGGTAACCGGAAGGTAAGTGAAACCCGTTGGTATACATCAAATCCGTTTACTTCCAGATTACAGATGGTTTATATCACATTGATTTGGCCACAAAATTATCGCTGCCTCGTTGTGATTGCACGACGCATGGGCAAACAGACAGAGATGCAGAGAAGGGCAACCTCTTAGAGTTTACAGTCATTGCGATTCCCGCGGTGATGGCAATCCTATAGGCAGCTGATATTTTACACACGATACTGTTTTGAAATTTTTACCAATAATGGCCTAACCGTGACGGTTTTTGACTATACTCCTTCAAACGCTGGATAAGATCGAAAATTGTTTCCCGCTGTCAATCACGTATGTTTTGATCGACTAACATTTTACAACGTACATCCGATTCCGCCGTGCCGACGGTGTTCGGTGCAGCGTTCCACTGCGAACACATCTCATCTGTGAAGCAACTCTGTCTAGAGGATAAACTGCCTGTCCGGTTACTCAGTTTCATCGGGCGTCCCCCAACGATCTTCAGTATTTAGTGGGGAGTTGTGCAAACAGATGACGCGGGACGTAAAATACTTCGCCCGTGAAGGGTTATTCTCCCGTGGTATGTCTGCGATTCATTGAGAGTTGACCTGGTTCTGCCAGTCTTTCTAGGTGGGGATTTTCCTGAACCTTGTAATTCCTCTAGTAGTTTGCCTCTGAACACTTTCATTTGGTGCCAAATCTTTCTTGAGACAAATATTATATACCTGCTTGTTCATCTCCAGATGTGGGCGAAGTATGGAGTTCAACTTAATCAGAAACACTTAAGGATTGAGGACCCCACACACCCTTCCTAGGATCTAACATTATTGTACCTGGGTCTCTTTCGCATTCTGACGCAAGCAGCATCGTGTCACCAAGGTAACCGTCAGTACAATTTTGATGGCAAACTTGACTGACTTTACACTTGTTTATATTGAACGGTAAGCCATTTTTATGCACCACTGATTTAGGCAGTTGGAATCATATTGTAAATTCACCACACTCTGGAAGTCGCCAGAGTCTTGTTTCAGTTCACCCCGACGTCGAACCTACGTTCACTCAGCTAATCCTCCAAACGTCAACCAGTTACTACTTCTGTATGCAAACCACGCAAAACCCATAGGATATTTCCAACAAAAAACAAATACCGTTTATTCTGTACCGGGTAAGAGTGCTAGACTTGTTCTGTTGCGTAAAACGAAATATGTCGACAGTGTGATGAATATTTTGTCTGGAAACAGGCATTGTCTGCGGCACAGTACTTTTCCGAAGTACGTTTCCAGTCGGTAATTCGAGTTACTAGAGGACCCCAGCCTGATAGGCGACACTTATCCGCTTTACTCAATAGAACAGTTGGGGCTTTCACACATTTCGACCACGTCATTTATTGAATACCATGCGATTGATTGTCTTAGTGTATTACGTCCAGTACGGTAAAACAAAACCTAGAGTGCGGAGTACCTTAGCCGACCAACGCACACTGTACAACGTAATCAGTCGACCGTTTACGGTCGTGCATCCCGAGCGTTTAGAAATATGCGCTGGCGAGCGGTTGTATTGCTCATTTGATCGTCCTACATGATGCGGTCTAACTGACGAAAGCAACGGTGGTCAAACACTGCACCTTCCGCGATGTCCTAGTCGTAAAATGGTCATGTTTCCGAACCACAGAGCAAGGTAATATAAGCACAAGCATTACATGCTGTTCTTTACAGTGACAACCGAACATCTCTTCTGACTCCGCAGACGATGCATTCAAACCACCTCCAAGTTAGACAATTATCGGTGTATTTTAACACATCCAAATATTTTCAATATTAGATGCTCGCCTTCTTAATAAATCACAAATATCACTTGTAGTTGGGTACGCTTAATGAAATAGGCAGAGTAGGCACGGTCGTAACTACTCTTAACACAGTGACTGACCAAATTCTAATTCTTTGTTAAATGAAATGTTAACCCATCGATTTCACAGTTAAATTTGGTTTGACGCCTCAGAAGCCACCCTTCATTTTCCGTAAAACTGAGATTAACTTGGGTTGTTTGCCGCTGTCATGGCCTCAGTCATTTCTATCCCAATGAATATGCAGTCGTGGATAGTCTCAAAGCTTCAGTTCAATAGTTATAAAGTTTGTCCTAGGAGATGTATCAAGATAACTCAATGACTATATTGCTACTAGCCATGTTTTCCAACTGTAACAAGATTCACTAAAGGTCTGTAAGCTTCCTCTAAGGTTTTACTATTCCAATGACAAGTTCTGTTGCGTTGTCTATCAATGTACTGCGAACACTCTTGGTATCATCCTACACTTTACAGCATACGTTCAATCAGTGAACTGAAATTTACATTTTACAAATCACTTTGGCTGAATAAGAATTATGTTTTAGCCTAACTAATTGTTAATTTTGAAAACCTTAAAGAACATTATCGTTTTGATTTTAGTTAAGTGTATAACATTTTTTTCTCAGGATTTCATGGAGAGCCTTCAGTTATTAGTGAAATTCAGTGGTCATCTCCTTTATTGTATTGGCTTTACTAGGGATAAATCAATATTTTCACGATTCCAGTTGGCAGCATCAGTGTATGCAACATGTAGCACATCGCGTGTTAACAATCATTTAGAGTGAAGGAGCAGCTCCGGCATAAAAGACGTGGGCTTGTGAATGAGTTGTTAACTCGATCTGCTGAAAATGCGATCAGGGAAATTATAACCTTGATACATACATGTAGATCGTGGAATCTGAGATGAATAAGCTACCCTGTACCCGAGTGAACAGAATGTCATTCAGCTGAATCAGGCAAACGAAACGTGACCGCGAACAAAGGATATTCGTATCAATGACAGAATCAAGTGAACAGCTGTTTTGACAACATAAGACAATATTGCAACTAAAATTACAGTGTGCCAGCGTTGCGCTTAGACCGCCACTAACCTACAGCATATTTCTTAGGTATCTCTGGTCAAGCAACATACACACAGTTACACATCAACAGTTGCAATTAACTGTTAAAATTACCCCCGACATGAAATATGGAAAGTTTTCTCTTGCGGCTCGCTACATGTTCAAACGCGTACTATCTGACGTTCAATAATTGACAGTACATGAATCACTCTTTCGTGTTGCTTTTTGCTTGATACTAGTCCGTTGGGTAACAGTACACAAACACATCCTTATTCATTCAGTCACTCTTTCACTTGACTTGGAACAGTTCCACTGCATTTGACATGCTAACCTTTAGAGACTGAGAGCTGTAGCCAAACCGAAGTGTTTAGGGTGGATTGATGAATCATGATTTTTCCACAAGGAGCATACATGTTTAGCAACTCAAGTGTGAACATTTCGATGATCGTCTGAACAATTCCATTAATTTAGGCAGTGATTATACTGGACATGCAAAGATTACTAGGTGTTCAATTGAAAAAACAGGTTAGACTCCCCGGGGCAAATTGCCACTGATTCGATTCGCAAGGATTTGTCCGTGTACATACTTTAAATATCAATCTTCCAGAATGGCTGAATATTTATGGGTGACCTCACTGACGGATAGGTTTGTGTACAGCAAACAAAATTACATTATAACAAAACGATATCATTTCATGAATACTGTACGCTGAATTCGTCGTTCAGTTTTGAAAAACTGCATGGCATTTGAGATACGGTGTTAGATCGGTAAAAGTGATAAATGAAACAACGGGCTTATACAAATTAATGATACTCAACATATGTGGCTGATAAAGAAAAAGCAAAAACCATTTGTAAAATGTTGAAAAATATTAAATTCCGCATGAACAAAACTTATCGGATTACTTAGACCGCAAAACCACAACGCAGGAGACTCCAACAACGAAACAATCCACAATCCACATCAAAATGAGATAACCATAGGCAAGGTTCAAAATAACCCTTTTCCACAGACTGGTTGTTCGAAATAACATTAGTAATGCTATGGAGGTTCACCCTATGTATGTTGTTAAAATCAACTAGTGACTAACATCCTCACCACTAATTTATCTCTAAAAATAACTGGATACTTACCATATACCTTCACTGAACCAAGATCTCAATTTTGCCAGGAACGTTCCAGTTCAACCGTCGTTCTTAGAGATATTCGGAATCCCTAGGTCAGAATCTTACGCAGTCATTTCGGGATAGAAGTTCATGCAGGTTAGCAGGTGAACCGTAACATTTGTCATAATGAGCCGGAAGAATGTTTTGAAACATAATTCAAGCCACAACTTGACGGTCGTGAGAAATCGAAGGATATCGTTGTTGATCGTACGTTTTGTAACTTATCTCGAAACCTACCCTACTCAACCGCTTCTGGTCTTTATTATTCGGCAAGCTGAGGAAATTGCTTTCATGGCACGTGCTTCTTGTTGGAATCCAAGTATCAGTTTTAAATAAAAGGTTGACATAGCAACTAATTTAAACGTCGGTAGTTTGGAAACCCAAGGAGCGGACACCGGGTCTGTCAATGAACAGGGTTTAATGGTATGGGTTCCTGTCCGAAACACGCAAACAATGTTTTCTATCAATCATTTTCACTTGATTGCACAGCCGATTCCTTAATGCGATGTCACTCATATAGCAAATTTGGTCTTATCATGAATGTTTGTGGAGGCCTGAAATAACGACTCAGTATACCGGTGGGAACAAATGATGCATAGCCGATTACCTTTGAGTTTAGGTTGCGCCTGATTTTTATGACACAACAGTTTAATCATGGAAACCTCAAATTCTTATCGGGGTATAAGTACGAATTCACTGTAGAGACAACACACAGGGAATCCATTGTTCTGTTCCCAACACAAAATCATTTATCCCTTAAAAGTCGGCTGAGATGGATGGAAAATGAATCGCATAAAAGTACAATTCACCTTTGAAGTCTTTTGTACCAGAATGCTGCGATGATAGTTGGTAATGAAAATAGACTGACTTCAGCGTGATTCATGATATTAAAGAGAAGCCGAGGTAATTTAAGTTCGTCAGTCTTAAACCAGTTCTGTCTTGCACTTTAACTAACTACCAACTGCAAGGTTAATCCGAGGGGATCACTCTTAAATGTGCAGTGCAATTTTGTTCACTGCTTACTTAGTTTCGGCAGAATGAGCATACAGCCAGCAAGAGTTAAGATGCATGAGACCTAGTAAATATGAAGCGTCGGATAATATGTCATGAGCTGTGTTTTAATCCCTCCAGCGGACTAAATAATGGAGCGTCTGTTACGTGGGTTGGCTGATCTGTATGAAACACTCGACTCCTGACATCAATGAAAAAAGACGAAATGAGTGGTTGTGGTTATTACATGTTGAGTATGAATATCGGGCTTAAACGACTGGTGAAAACAACCGATTCTATGTAAGTCTTGCGAAATAACAGGGAAGAAGGAGAGTAAAAAATTCATTAATTACAATTTGCACTGAGTTTCATTTGTAGGACAGTTGTTGTCATTAGGGCTGCTTCTGGAATGCTCTGATAACATTTTGTACATTTTAGATTTGAAGTTTCAGCATTCGTTTTCTCTGTTGTTTGTGAACATCAGCACAATGTGGTCATTCGTACACAATGGACAAAAGAATGTGGCGATTAATTACTTGTGTCTCTAGAACATTTCACAGATAAATGTTGGCACAAACAATTCCGGAACATGTTATTGTCGAACTCCGAACTTGTGTATCACACCATTTGTTGTATTATATTAGACACAGACTACTGAGTATACCTCTTTAACCAGCTAAATCATGACCGTCTGTTGTCTGTTTTCCACATAATTCACATTTTGTTTTGAACTATCAAAAAGAAAGCACCTTGATTGTTCTCACTTGAAACTGTTGACCACACAATCATTTCACCGGCACTCCAATCAGTTATAAATAGTGATTATAAAAAAACTTAAGCATACGGAAAATAAACGAAAATGTTACGGCGGCCTGACATGCCTAGGGAAATTGAAGGCGTAGCAAAAAATTGAGATTTTTGTTTCCTCATAATGAACAGGAGACGAAATAACTGAACATCCTGAACTGACAACTACCTGCCATAGCAACGTGTACACACAGACTAGTGTACGCCATCTCTCTGAAAATATTATATCCTAGTTCTAATCGATTCTTATTTTTTAAGCGTAAACTATCGCCAGTTAGCGCGAAAACTTTTCTTAAATGTTTCGTGTGAATGGGGATTCCACAAACTTCGATGTAAAACAACGAAACTCAGTTTAATTTTGTTGAAGTAGAAAAGTGCTGGAAACTTTGAACTTCCTTATTTACTGGTGAACAACTAGGTTTTTAATTATCACCCCAACAGCAATACAAGATCAAATTTTTCATTCTGTTCAGCAGTTAGTACCTATAGTTAGGGCTAGAGTGCACTGCTGTCTAGAGATCTTGTTAACAAATGATAGAGGACTTTGATGAGTCTAGATTGAACTTCACTCACAGCCGACAGCAACATTCGTATTCATGTAGGCTTTCCAACCTGCAACTCTTTAGAGCAAGGAAAACAAACGGGTCTTATTCACTTTAACACTCGTCAGTTGTGAAGTCATCTTGGGCTTACCAAATAAATACAGCATATACTCAGTCTTCAGTTCTTGCCTCGATTAACGTAGTAGGCATTGTTGAAAAGCAATAGCATCCATGGTAGGAACGTCCCCATAATATCCCCAATTTCTATCTCATTTCACTTGTTATTTTTGTGTTGTGCGTTTCATGGTACAATCGTTCACAGTATTGATCAGAATGCAATCCGAGTAAATCATTGTAGTTGACGAGACAAAAATGTTCCCTCATCCGATCTACAAAACACACTAATGTGCAATACCTAAAAGGTCTTGAAATTAATTTTCCGTTATGAGTGAAGTACAGTTTGTAGATCAGACAGTCTGGCTATGTGTTCATGAAATGAACCGTACACCAGCGGGACAGTGCGATTGATTACAAATATAGCACACGACTAGATCTAACTTAATGAAGACCAAACATTGAATTTGCTAACACTATTTTGTAGTTACTGGAAACATGTTCATGTTTGCTGACTAAGGAGCCGTGAACACTAATGTATGTTTAGTCGACGGAATTTTTGAGTTCATGTTGCGCAAACTGATACTCATTAGACAGACGGTTGAACACGATTTAAAATAAGTGGCATTCCACAGACTACTTCAGTTTAAGTGTGGCCGTACAGAAAAACTGCTTAAAAAGAATTACGTCATCTGTTGTCCAACTTTTTGTAGGTTACCTAACAAAATCAAACTTTCGCCTAGTTTTAAACTGGAACGAGACAATTTTAATTAATGATCCTTCTCTTCACTGTCTACTGGCAGTTTATGAATTTTACGTTCGACTTTTTACACCCAAGCAAAGTGTACTTCAGCCAGTTCTTCCAAGGACACTAAATTTGTTGACACAAATTTCACGATATTGAAATGTTGCACTAACGAAAATGTGGGCGGTGAATTTGACTGTCTTTCAGACAGACTGGAACAATGAAATGAGTGAGATTGTTTGCAAACAATTTTTTCAACCCAGCATGTTAACAGTAGGTTGTAAGGCCACTCCCTTGAAAGTTTATTTTATCATGGGTTGTTTAAGAGTCCCGTTGGAATTAGATATTTTTCAGAACCCCGACGAACTTAGTTAGCATTACGTGACATAGAAACCAGACCATCGATGGCGTGTCAAATTGTCAATCAAAAAAAAAAATAAAAGGCAGCCTACATTCTGCAAACAACTTCACCGTCTGTTCAACTGACAGATTGCTATTTGAATAACAACGAAAAAATCGTGAGTGCATTAGCAGCTGATGCTAGGAGTTTATTTTGGCTAACCGATGAACCAAATGAAGGTTTTGCTTTTAAAATGAATAGAATGTTATTTGTGTACAAACTCCTACGTTACAAACTGTCAACCTGAAGTTCAATTTATTCGAAGGTCCTTTTCTGTCAGAGTGTTAGATGAAGGCGTATTGCGAGAATTTGTTTATGAGTCGCCGAATAGTTCACTTAAAACCAAAGTACTCACATACAACTGACCAATTTAACAGCTGTTCTACAAGGACAAATAATTGCCAATTAATTGTGTACGTGTGAAAATGATGTACTACGGACTGCATGTGGTCTGAAGTAGTATTCAAGCAAGTTTGCTTGATGATTTATCCTGCCGCTTTAATGAACCTTAGTGTCAGAAACAATTCGTCACGGATGGATGATGTGACTCGAAAACAACGCGCAACCATGATAAGTTTTACTCATTCGCCAAATCCGGAAGGGAGTTCACAGTTGCTGTACACCGTTATCGAGAATTTTATTGAATAATTCGGTGAGACAGTTATATCATACTTCAGTTTTGAATACAAGCAACGAACCTTTATTAATAATTTCAACTAACGTGGTATTTGAACATTCCCAGTACAATCCATCAGCCACCGTTTAGCTGATAACGTTAAATCAGCTCTTTGACTTCAAATGCATTACAAACGTACGTATCAGTCTGACTCCAGTGTTTTTGTGACCGCAGATACGCAGGTTGGTGTCAAACAAGCAAAGGAAGATTACCGTGAATCATCCAAATTTCTTGGGTTCACAAGTTTGTGCAACAGGAGGACAGAAAGGTCAAAGGTATGCGACCTTGTTTCTGTACTCAACCGAAACAAAAAGTGGTCTGCAATTATAAGTATACTGAGAACACTTGTAAAGAAAGTAAACTGGATTAGGAGTAAACTCCGACTTGTCTCATGATAAAACGCTGAGATATCCTACTAAATCATCTGACAAGGAAGCAGATAGATATATGACCACTAGCCAAATAACTAACTAACAGAATGATGCACATCTAATGAATTGTGTTCCCGTAGAACTGTAGAATCCACTGACCTGCGTGCACTTGTATGATTTTGCACATCCTACCTGAGTAAGTTACATCCACGTACCTGAGCAACGCATTCCAAGTTGAAATGACCCCACTGGAACTGCAGTTCTGTGTATACCCTAGTCTGCCCAGCTGAATCTCTGATACAAAAATGTAACTGTTGACCTGTTCCTTATTGGATAACAAGGATTACGCCTACTAAATTACTGCACCGAAGGTCAGAAGAAGGCAATTCCTAGCAGCAAAATTCAATTTCAGTTATCCTTAAAGCATCGAAAGCTCTTCGTTTAAAAACAGTAATGTCTGTACAAGCGACTGCTACGTGATCTCAACAATGTTGGGTGTACTTGTTAAGCTTGTTCTTGTTCAGCCTATTTCGTTGCTCGATTGTTATACACATTTGAACACGTTCCATAACCACCAGCTTGCCGACACTATCAGTGCCAAGGCTGACGGCAACGGCTGATCTAATTTGTCAAACGTTTTAGAGCAGTCTAGTTTCAAGGGCTTTACCCCAAAAGTCAGTGGTAACAAGTAGTTTTGAGACAGTTGGACAGTTCGCAAGAGACCCATGCCTTCTATTAGGAATAGATAAAAATCAAACTATCTTTTGCCCTGAAGAACAGCTGAGCAAACACTCCAACACCGTGCAGACCATTATAAGAAAAGCTTTGGTTTACTTTCTTTCTAAATCATTTCGGAATCCACATTTAAAAGAAATCAGTCTGGCTTTTCTACGGACGTTCCGTAGGATGCTGGTCATCAAATAATTTTTGAAGACATCCGTAGGGTGTTTACCAAATTATGCTGCGAAATTTTCAAGATGAATGGGGGTAGTTCGTCTGAACGGGTTAACTTGACTAGCACAAACTACTTGACTGTCACCTGCAACAATGAGAACTGGAGTTTACTGAGTTTGATACACATTCTGAATAAGCTTCAGTACGCAACTGTTTTCTATCTGCGCAAAATGCTCTCATCCTCTACGGCTATAACTGTTGCCTACATTCTAGGCAGACAAGCTGATATGCACCTAGAGTTCCTAGCAGATAAAAACTCCGTAAGCGAACTCTGAACGTAGTCATACACCACTCATAATTTGCCTATATTGTTAACCATTTCATCCTGCTTTGGGCGTAACGGTATATTTTAATTATGAAATGTCGACCTTTGTTTGTAAAACGGCGAGCAGTTAAAGAAAACGAAAATATGTGAGTACAAAGTTAAAGCAGTCCGGTAATAAGTAATACGGTCATCGACTAACGGTGCTTAAATTTTGGAATACAAACTATCAGTAACCGGACGCCATCCATAATGAATCTCTGCTTTATAGTTTGGATGTCTCTTTCGGCCAACCTACTTCGTAAAACGCGTTAAACCTGAGTTTTATTCTCAATAAGGCTCCTCATTAGAGCATATCACCACTCAGACGGAACTTTTTTCTTCAGTTCACATGTTTGTGAATTTAGATTGTTCACCCCGCTGGCAACAATCTCAAAATAGACGTAAGAGATCAATCATATTCAAGCCTTTAAATTGAAAGGATCGTGAAACCTGGACACTATTCAGAGTGGTCACTTGTTCGTTGGTTTCTGATTGAAACAGATTCGGAGATTCCTAATAATGGCAATAAAATGGGAAAAGTGAATTGTCGTAAGGAAGGCAGCCTTACCAGTTGACTTTTACCGGGATTAACTAATAGAGCATACTGTATAAGTAAGTCGTTTTCTACGCTGAGTTGCATATATGCACCGTTTTTCATTTATCGATGCCTAATTTTGACCAGTTTGTCTGAGACATTTTAAACAGGGAAGGATCATTCTATGAACTAGAGCTAACGATTGTCGTGCTAGACATCACTAGCGGGAAGTGGGAGTAAACCAGAAACAGGTGTTTGAAGATAAATGATCAAAAATATACGATCCAACAGTTGAGCAATGGAATATATTGGTATAGCTAGCCTAACCATTTCAAAACGTCTCACATGTGAGACAATGACGGTGGTACTTGACTTCAGTCGCCAAGTAAATGTATTCCATACTGCTTAACGGAACAGATTACCTCTAAGAACGGCTCAGTTTATGCTGTCAAATACATTAACGATGCTTCGATGACAATGAGAAACATTCATAAAAAGAACTCAAGTTGCATTTTAATTTCAGTTTGAGACCTAAATCCGCCAGTACAATGAAATGTATCTACATCTGCGATAGTAACAGGAATGATCCTAATTTGGGATCTCTTGAAGGTCATAAGTTTCACCGTTAATGTTTGAGCTTTCAGAACTTGGATCTACGTTTATCCCTCAGTTTTGCTTCCACGGTATTTCAGTTCCTGATTTCACAATTGTAGCTATTGCTTTGTCGGAATACGGTCTATTAATGGCTAAACGAAATTGGGTAATATGTTGCATTCTTTAAAATACATTAGTTCAAAGAGCATTACAAAAGTTGAATTACAATTTGTCTTCATTTTTCTTGTAAGTAAACAATCCAGTTAGAAGTAAGTGCCCACGGCATTTTTTCTCTAATGAATCCTAAATACCAACGAAGGGCAGATTTCGATCATCTACGTTTCACTAGCATTGTCATAAAATAGTTGAACCTTCTATGTTTTTTAATCTTCAACTGAATAATCCTGTGTTGAAAACATTTTATTCGGTATATATTCCGAAAAGCGATCAGTTAGAAATATTCCCTATTTAAATAAATACGGCATCAAGCTGGTGTAGTTAACATCTACTGAACGTTGGATTAGACAAACTGTTGGGTTCATTCTTTGTCGGTTAAAAAGTTTTCAACATTTTCGATTATTTGATCGAATTAAAACTCTGGATGAACAAAATGTTTCATTACTATTTTACTGCTGTTTGTATACAATTAATTAGCTGTCAGATAGTGGAAAAGCGCTCACACAATTCATTTCTCGGCAATAACTTTATGATTGGCATTGCCGATTATCGTTTCTGTTTCAATCATATTATATGTAACGGGGTTTTGTGTTTGTGTTCCAGTGTGTGTTTACGAGTGTGGTCAACAGAAATCATACAAAATACTAGAAAACCAAATCAATCGATTGTTTGCCATTAATGCCATCAATAACAAACTAGGAAATGTGTACCAGTGGTTGACATTGTTAGTGAAACATCACGAAATTATGATAGAATTAAACCCCAGTTTGATGACAAAAGAAGAGAAAGCCGTGAGGTTTTAAGGGTTCAACGCCGGTGATTAGTGTCAAACATTCTGCGACAAGTTACTCAAACATATGCAACACAACGAGTTTCGAGTGAGGGTCGGATAATGCAAATGAGATTGTTGATGCTGCCTTACAACTTTGATTCAGTAACGGTCACCGTTTTATAGATACCTCAGCCAGTCAGAGACAAACTTTGCTGAGTGCAAACTTTATTGGACAGCGTAAATTCTCTGTCCTTCACCGTTTCCATCCAGTGTTTCCAGGGTTCATGCTGTCGACAGTTCCTAACTTGCTGGTGGTTGCTATTGGTTCTTTTGTCGAATCGCCCACCGAGGGGTTGATTACTTGTCAATGAGTGGAGGTTCCGTATGCAATGGACAGCTTAAAAAAGTGACTGGTTTCCTTACTGAACAGCTTAACCACCAAAATCTGCGTTCAGAGAGAAAATGCTTGCTTTCTGCCTTGTTGATTGTTTATTTCTTCACGTTAGCCGACGTGTCCCATTAAATCAGAATATAGATATGCGGAAGCAATCAGTGTGGCCAAATCTGATAGCCATAACGTGACACTCTAGGGCGCAAACGAAACTAACATGTGCTCATGGTTAGTATTTGAACTGTGAACAGAGTGTGTTACCATGTTAGCTCCATTTCTGCTCTCGTTTTCTTAAGTCGTGTGTAGGACCTAACGGTCATTTAGCTCATGCATATTCGCGACCTCTTCGTATGTCAGCATCACTGTGGGAACCCAACTTTTAAAAAACAATGGCCTCGGCTGTCTCCACGTTGGTAAGGTTGATCCGCAGAAGTGAAGGGCAATCAGAATTTTAAAAAAGCTGGCTTGTGTTACAGTGCTATTACAACTATATTTTTCCCGGTGTTTCTAAAATTTGAGTGAGACATCTTCTCAAGACAGCAGATGCATCAAGATGCAAAACGCCGTCTACGTATTGAAAAAGTGAGATCCGACTGAGCACCAATCATTCTTTTACCCAATGTGTGGTTATCTGTTTGCAGACATCGGTCATCATTCTAACGAACCTCAGTGTCCGGTTAGAAAATTAATATTATTGTCATAATGTCGGAGAAACACCTCAATTTAAAACCAATTAGTACAATCCAAGCAACCTGGTTGGGCGGACAATGTTCTCAAAAGGAAGCTGAGATTCTGAGACCATCATAACTTGACGATAGTATTGCCCAGTTTGATCTCTTTGCAATATTAAAGTACACATGTGCTGATATTCTGCCAGAAACAAAGAGAACTGTTTATCGATAAATGTACTGGGAATAACACAACGTTAAAAAATGTTGTAACACTCTGTATTTCAACCATCTTAGTTGACCTTCTTCAGGAGTGTTGTAATCGAAACCACATCAACAGAGAAACGTGATTCGCCGTGGTTAATTCAAAACGCACAGCATCTGAACTGATTGGTTCAATCCTTTGCCTACTAATGTGGTTTAGAGTGTAACACTTCTGAGATAGGCCACCTAAAATGGTTGAGACGTAAAGTATTACAAGTTGTTGATAGCGTTGTGTTATTCTCATTCCATTTATCATTAGGGTGTTAAACACGACGCCCAAACTGTTTGACTTCATTCACACTAATGTTGTTACGGATATCTTACAAAACTGTCTATTTTTTCGCCTGTAACTATACTGGATGGAATTGTGGAAGTGCGCAACGATCACCAACTTTGGTACCATAAGTGCTTTATGGTGTGTTCAGAATGAATTATCTAATAAGTCGTTATAACCTGTTCAGCTTACCAAACACAAAAGTCAGCACCGGATTAGCATCATTAGGAATTTCAATATAATAATGTTCCTTCTAATGTCAGCGTTTTAAGCGGACAGCAAGACTAAGACACTATAAAACTATTGCTACAGTTTGTCATAAATATCACCCAAATTTGTTGTTAGTTTCCGAAGTTCAAGTTGTTGAATACAATGCATAAAATGTATGTTCAAACTAGACGGTATAGAAGGATAATTGTTCAAAACGATCATTACCTGAAAATATGATCCCTTGTAAGATGTTTGTTTTATATTTGCTTATCAATGAATATGTTATAACTAATAACTGATGGATAGTGTTTCTGACCAACATATTAATTTTTGGGTTGATCATTTTTTCTACCAATCATGTGGTAATCTCGAATATGAATTTAACCTAACGCAGCGGGGACCGACAATAGCAAGACATTAATCAAAAACCATGTTATCACTTCCGAACGTCGAAGGATCATAAATATCTCTAGATTAAAGGCTTACAGCAGAAATTGTGAATATTAGTGGGTTATACTGTCGGATTAATCCCTAAAACATGTTCGAGGGTTTTTGAGTTGAGTGGCAGAAGATATGGAAAAACCGGAATCACAAGTTTTGTTTGAATGTAAGTAGATGGGGTCGGAATACCTCGGAGCATTGTGCAACATTGAAAACCATGGATGAAATGATAACAGATTAGCGTGCATGTTGTGTAAGTTCGGAAACGTAATAAATATAAGCAATACAAAATGATGGACCACCTTCAGTACTTTATTGATCAATTTGAATTTCACTCCAAACCAACCCCAAAATTATTCCTAATATATAATTGAAGAAATAAAATTATTCTCAACAAGTAACTCAGTGAAAACGGCCATACAAATGAAACGTTTACACTAGTTTAACTGAAACGTTACACCTGACATCCAACTGGATCTCACTGTCAACCAAGTGCCGTAATATATGTACATTTACTCATTTATCCTATCAAAAATTGAGTTTATTGACAACAAGTGGATGATTCATCAATGCTGTGCCTCGATGTCATTCTCCGTCAAGTGATCTTTAAAGAGGAATAACACAACAACAGAAATTTCCCAAACTAAACGTTATCAGTTTGATGAAAGTTTTGAAAAGCGAAAATGTTTAAAAATGATTTAGCTACGTACTGGAGATAGGTGCACCCGTCTTAGTGTACGTTGTCCTAATTTCTGTTTAACTGAGTTAGTGCACAAGATGGATGGGTGATACACTCATGTGAATAATATTCTGGAATGATGATCGTGGATATAGACTGTTCATAAGTGAATGTGGCAAAGTATTTGCAGTTGATGACTCAATCATGCATCACATGTGGTCACTGGGCGGGGATCAACAAGGTTGCCTCATTAAAACGTGGCCGGATTCCCAGTCCTGGCCATGACAAATAAACGCATTGCTGAGGAGCTCTAATAAAATGGAAACTGGAGTCTGGTGTTTCTTCCAGAAAGAGGCTGACCGAAAAGTCTGTGGAATTGAGACAACTGCGGTCATTTATAACTGATGTGCAATTTACAGAACTGGAGAGCTCCACGGATAAGAATGCAATCATGTCCAGTTAATGGAAATCTCCTAACGTTTATAGTACACGTATTCAGATAGACAACTCAATCTCTTCTGGGATGTGTTGTGCTGTTGACTGTAGATTATACCTATGCGGTTAACATACATCTTGATCGTTTTCGATCTGTTTTGAAACAAGGAGGCATCAGTAGTGAGTCTTGCGACAGCCGGATGAGTCAAACCCACAATAGCCGTTTTCCGTACATTTACCAACTCACTTCTGATGGTTTGTTCTTAAAAGCCCAAAAGGCTGTGGAAATATAAATCCTTTCTCCGATTGACAGTCAGTGTGGCTCGCGTGAAATATTTTGAATTCAATACTTGAGACTACGGTAGCCAAAGGCAATAGACAATCAGACGGCTCATTTCTGAACAGCGAACTAAGCACTGTTTAGGGTTTAATGCGTTAAGAATATAAAAGCTACCGTAAATCAAAGTGGTCACATTAATTAACATATGTAGGCTTGTCATCAAATCACCATTAGATCTGCCAAGATCTCACAATGAAGATATTCAGTTTAGACCTAATTTGTCCATAATCAGTCTTCCTGGGCATAAGCTTGCTCAGTGTCTGATGAAAGTTATACGTTAGAAAGTTAAACATCTGTGGTGACAGGTAGGAATAATTTGTGAACATTCTTCTCGTCTGCATCGCAGAGAACAGGATGATGACGAGTTTGACTTTGTTCATTAACATGTAAATGACAAAGCGAAAGACAAAATCTGTTCTAACTACGTTCTATGCGTCCTGCGGTTTTTCTTTGAGACTTTTTCAAGATGTACACCGTAAGCTGCCTAGTTTGTGCAATCTGTACTCAGCAGATTACATTAGAATCCTAAAACTGTACTAGCTGACATCTTAGATGGTCTTCTTCGGAGAAAGTGGAAGGCCACAATCTCGAAGGTTAACACCTACAATTGATTCACATAAAATAATTCCACAGGCTTTGATCCAACAGCACAAAAGTAACAGCTACCCAAATGGCTGGACAGAAAAATATAGTGCTCAGAGTGAACATCTGAAGAGGCCATGTATCAAATTACGTAGGTAAGCAAACGTCTCTGTGTTTAGCAGAAAACCCGATCTTGGACAAACTATCATCTTAACGGCAATGTTCCAATCTGTTTCGAACGTAGCCTGGTCAACTAGCTACTTCAAATCCTCTCAAGAAACTTCTCTATCATATATGTTTAGAGTATGATGCGCCATATTGGGTTTGTAAGAAAACTCTTTTAGATGGTATGATTTGAAGTATCTTATCGTATATGCCCAAAAAATGATGTGCATTTTCATTCACAGTGTATGGAAACAAACGTTTCAGTTTTAATGGAAAAGAAACAAGCAATTGTAAACGTAAATACCTATAACGTCGCGGCTGTCTGTTGTATTGAACAACCACGTTAAGCTCTAGCTGCCAAGTTCAACCAATTGTCTGTGATGCATGATTTCGCCTGTACTTGACAAAAGGTGGTAGCATCCGTGGACGAATGACAAAAAAAATATTTCGAACTCATTGTACAAATTCAGGACAAAGCAACCTGGATGCATTCACAAGGAATCAAGATGAAATGATCCCCACAATCAGCACTGTTTATAGGTTTACTACGTCCACTCCTCTGACGGTGAAATAGTGTGTGAATTTTTCTGAAGAGGTCGAGATGTACAGAACAAAACTGACACTGCATTAATAACTTCATCTGCACAGTCTGCAGTTTTGCTTTTCCAATTCAGTTTACTTACTTGCCTGTCACGCGAACGGTGACAAAAATTCACACTGTTCACATTATTCCCACTACAAATTTCATTTGTTTCGTCTCGCAATATTTCTACTCCTTTATCCAATCTCGTTTATTTTCTGTCAACCTACAAGTTGTTTCCAGCCTTAATCATCAAAACATCGTTTGACGTGTTTGCATTATTCAACACGTTACTTATTCGTGATCGCTGTGTTAACTGCATCTGATTCACAGTAATGACAGGCGACATGCGAAAGAAATTCTGTAGCAAAAGACATCTCGCATTTCAACAGTGATGTCTATCAGAATGGATCAGTGTTGGTAAAAACACGAGTCACACGATTATTCATGAGTTTTACAATATGTGGCTGTAGTAATTTACCGGGTAGTGCGGAATATAAACTTGAGCCGAGATACTTTGCTTTAGAGTCTCGGAGCCTGTGTATACTTGCGTTCGGTTAAATAACAGGAAACGACATTTTTGCTGATTAAAAACAAATACTGTAGTTTCACGCACCACGCTGTGATGACAAAACTGTTCTACGCTGTTTACGCTATGCTTAATAATATGCATGAACTAGGACAATGAGATAGACGTTCAACATTGAATAGTTGCTGAAAAGTAGTAAACACTCTGTGTTTGTGTTGGTAGAAAATTATATCTTTTTGACAGATTGAAATTAAACTTGTGAATATTAACTGGTCTACTTTTAGTGTTGTATTAACCCTGTGGCATCGTAACCTACCTTAGGTTAATAACGAGTACTTTTACAGATCTAGATAGACAAGTGTACGCAATTTGACTATGAGGAGGTATGATGCTTTTACTGGTCGATAATCTTCTCAGTTACAATAACCCAAGGGCTTTTATCACTCATAACTTGTACATTATTATATGAACATTAACAGCAATTCAAAAAGCACTGAAAAGTCACCTTCTACGCTTCTTAAAATGAGAATTTAGCGCACCTATGAACAAATAACTAATTGTCGCTCTATACCTATCGTCGACTACGTGATGGATGCTTTTCACGTTTTCAGGTCGAAGCGTAAAACACCATTTTTATCATATCTCATTCTTGCTTCTCACTAAAATCAAAACGCCCTGCTGACAGTTTGTAGTAGAGGATGCTGTAGCAAACTTGTATGTTTTGTTGGCTGATTTTTATTTCGTATTTGTAAAAAATATCAAAATATGTATAATAAAATCACGTACATTTCCGTAAACCGCAACTAATCTAACAAATTTTCAGTAGCTATGCGCTATATCTACTTACTGAGTTGTCCGCACCTTATGGCAAACTCAGTGCTTGTTGTGAGAATAAACTTGAGAGAGTCGAACTATTTTTCGCCCTCACATCCGGTGAATTTGTTATAACTATTACGGTTCTTCCAACATGGCCGGTATATCAGATGCGGCAAAATTTGGATTTATTTAGTCAAATCAAGTAGAATGGAACAAAGTCGCAAAAGCCCCAACATAAACTGAATCTCTGCGTTCGCATGCGACATTCACTGGACGCCTAGCTATGCACAATTCTGAGCGCCCGCTCAGAGTCCCTTGTGGAATCATCATTGTGGATGATTTTGGGCGCTCGTATTCAGGTCAGCAAGCTGATATTTTGGTTAGCTTGGCCTTTAAAACCATTCCGCTAATGCGAGGTTGAGCTCTACTTTTCACCTAATTGTTCTATTGTTCCATTCAGCATTTTTTGTTACTTGTACTTGTTTCTTGATAATTGCTTTTGTCTTTTATCTGGGACGTTCATCACACTGTCAGAAAAACATAGGCCTCCTTCTCCACCGGCGTATCACCTTCCCATGACTCATATTAACTTGATACACAGTACGTAACATATGTACTGTCAGAGCAGCGATCTGTAAACTTTATTAACAACAGACCATTAAATGGCTCATGCTGGTCACATTTTGGATATGTTCATTTTTACAAAATTCTTTCTAGTGTGTGTCTTCTCAGATCGATTTTATAAGCCAATCATGTGCTACAGCTGTGGTTTAGATTCCGTTAGATCTTACCACATTAGTTATTGTCACAGAGGTATGAGCCCCGTTGAAGTAAATGAAGAATATGCAATAGGTTATGTCAGTGGTGCTTCGGATGTCATCGGACTCAAAAAAGCTCACACTACCCCGCCCATTTCTGACTGACCATCTGGTCAGAGTACCGTTTTTGCCAAAAGTGAATTAGTGGTTGGCTTTCACGGTTTTATACTTGAGTTAATCATTATAATTGTCCTCTAGCCATTATACAGCGAATATGAGCAGTATAACCACACTAAACACAATATCATTTTATTCACCCATTATATAGCAGTGGGTTGTCAGTGAGATGCATCCACCCAAATCTCTGAAAGTTTTGACAGCACTTTCAGAATTTGAGGCCTACACCTCAGTAAAACCGTGGGAATTTGGAGTACAACTTAATAGACAGGGCAGAAGTGGAGGGTTTACCAAAATTGTTGAAAAACCTAACATAACAATCCCGAGGGACTCAGCATCACAACAGACAGCCGGAGGGGTTTTCATGGGAACAGAAACGTGAAAATCGATCACTTGTTCTTCACAATAAACAGAAGAAAACTAGTGCCATAAGTATAGAATTTGAAAGTGATATTATTAATGAACCGTAAGGATATTGACTGCAAAAATCTGCTAGACCACATGGCTGGTTGTTTCACTTAACAGCTGGCTAGCATGGACGTTACATTATGGATACAGCGTGTTCAGTTTTCTAAAACCTGCTGTTTGAAAGAAACCGCGTTGTAAAAAGCAGCAGGTATCAGAAGCTATCAGGTAAAATCATCCCAAATGGATAACGGATGTTGCATAGGAACTTATCTTTTGTGACATCGGATTTTATTTTTTCCGATAAGGATCATTGACACAATGTACACGAAGGTAACATAATCACCTTGGGCGTGTCTCACGTTCACCCCGCATCTCGGGAGCCGATAGTAATCGGACTCCATTAGAATAAGCCGAGTATCCATAAACAGTTCGTAGAGGCCTTAAACTCTGCATTAAAGTGAGCCTCTTGAACCTGGCTGGCAGGTTTTTAAACGTAGATCGCGTAACTGTCACATACGTAACACCCACGTAGACGATAATACACGGACTGAAAATTGACCCTCTATCCATACCATTTTTGAGGTCATCAGTATGCTGTATAATTACATTCTATTCAAAAGTACATGAAATACGTCCCCTGACTAAAATCGTAGATGTGAGTTTCACGAACAAAACATCTGAATAGATTGGCCAGGCGTAGAAATGTATCTGTGAAGTTGCCTTTTTCTGAGTAATACATGACAGGAGAAACGAAGTCGTGACATGCCTGCTGTCATGGCCGCCTGTTCCTTACAAAAGTTATTTGCTAACAAACGGGTCTTCAGTTGCTTGACTCTTGATTTCTGTTACAACGATAACGTAGGAATACTTTCACTCTCAAAATGAGACTTTTTTGGTAGATCCATATAAGTCACTTGCATAGTACACTGACGGTAAGAGGTTACATCGTTGAAAACACTGTTTTGGTTCCGTGGTAACCTTTCAAGTGATCCAACAATTAATAAAAAAATAGATTTTGCTATTAATCAACCATATTAGGACTAAACACAATTGTTTTTTAGTTAGATCACAATTTTATTACTCCACGTGCACAAAACTGTTAAAACGCAAATTAAGTCCGTATTTTATTGTACCCACATTGAGCTATTTTGAAACTGCAACTGACCTGGAATGCAAACATCTCTCATTCCATGTTTTGTCTGTTACTCCTCCCTAAATTTTCCATAATCTCGTGATGATAATTCATGTGGTGAGTTTGATAAGTTATTATAACTGATAAATTATCTGACTTTTTCTTTCACGTACGCGGTGTTAGTTGTGGGTATGCTATTCTATTTTGGTCAGAAAAAAATCGTATAGGTGATCTATCGCGTGCGGTAAGTATTCTGTGTTCGGCCAAAAGACTGGAAGACGTTCCAAGATTACCCACTTCACTTCTGCATACACATATATATAGTGAAAATTTCCGTCAACTAATTCAAACGTCAACTGTATCAACTATGCCGTTCAACAAATTACCATGACTGGAAAACTCACATGCAAGAAATTCCTATTTGAATCCTCGGTCTGGATTGCATGGGTGTGTAGTACTATTCTCTGTTTGTGGATGAATCAGATGACCGTAGAACGTCGGCAGAGGTAATCTCAAGAATGAAGTGTGATGAAGCCTGTTGTCTCTGCATGTATGTCACATAGCGTTTTGCACAAGATTCACCCACAATTATTTGGTATCTATGTCAAATTATGCTATGTCGAAATAAACTTTGGACTACTCAACTATCCTTTTCTAACCTGTTCTGCCTGCATTGAGATAAACGTCATCGCTAGTGATTGGCTTCTGGAAAAGCATCACACTGATTGGTTGTTTCAAAACTCATCATGTCCATAGTGATTTTGAGATGCACGTGTGAAAAACAACCTTTCATCCACACGTAATTAACATTGCCATTGAATGTTTCTCATTTATTACCACATTGTGAAACACACCTCATTCTATTCTTACGATAGTCATCACGAGTGGTAAATAAGTGAGCCGCCCAATTTTTAAAAGTGAACTCCTGTACTCAAAAATGAGGAATGATTACCTGCATCGTTGTTGTTGCTTTGTTGTTATTCTCTATATGTTTCTATCATATTGCATTTGCTGAAATGCACACATGACATCATCAACTGATTAGCATTATGACAATGAAAAGTACAGACCGTACACGCGATTTCAAGAAATAAACGTCGTTGAAGATTTCAACCGCACTTTACCACGTCGACTACATTGAATCGAATAGAAATCCTGTAGTTTGCATTGTTATCCAGGCCTTAGACTGTTTACTTTTGTAAATTTTAATTGATCTAGCGATGACTAGTGCAATACAAGTTCGTCTCAATAGAAACGTTTGACACCATTACGGTTAGTGCTTTTTGCTGTTCATGTTAAATCTTTAACATTGCCAGTAAGATTATGGGCGTCCAGCCAAATCCTACAGATTGACGAAACATCCTTGGTAAACAAGAGTTGATAGAATGTTGCAGTGTGTGATATTTAACAGTTAGTTTCCAATCTCATTCAATGCATTGTGGAGACATGCGGCAACTTTTGGCTAGTGGAAAACTGCTTTGTATTACATACATCTAGTATATAGCCTCGAAGGGGTCATCCAACTAGGCCATCTTGAAAGTCATCTGATTTGAAAAATAAAATATTATACCGAAATAAAGTTCATTTACATTTTGGAGACTTTCATTAACGGTGAAAACAACAATCCGAAGTGGAAACTGCATCATGATATATGTTAGTGTAAACAAAGCATGCTAGTACACAAATAAACGCGAAGTCAAATATCGCCATCATACGTTGCCATTCGATGTGCAAACATATACAAACTCGACTAATGTACGACATACGCGTGGTCGGAACCTGCCCAGTATGTAACATTACCTAATAGGCTATTTAAAAGAAGACACTATAATTGTGAAGTGGTGAAATTAATCACTTTGTGTCAAAGCGTTTATCCCATAGAGAGGAAAATGTCAAACAGTGTATATTCGCTTACAATATCACCTTGACGTGAGAAAATGAATAATACCAATCCGGGTAGCACTCCTTAATACTAATTACAGGGGTATTGTTGACCTTCGTCTGGACAACCATTTGATGCAGGAAATTAGGCACCTGCAACTACGATTTCGCTTAGAAATCTTAAGACAGAAAAACATGCTGGATATTGATTTTAGCGTAAAAATGTGCTTCAAACAAAACAAACAGCCATAATTTTCAGATTCAGAATAAACAATTCTCGGTAGGAGACAATCAAGTGTGGCTTTAAAAAAATATCTCCAAAGACCTCAATCTAACTACTTTTGCCTACAAATCTCTAGTCAACCTGCTAACGAAATTTAATGAAAATGAAAAAAATGCAACGTAACTGGTTTTAAAACAAAGGTGCAGATGTTGGCAACTGACTAAATTGTACGCACCCCTCGCCAAAAGCAAGGCAGTTATTACACTAGTCACTATATATATCTGTACTACTGTAGTTGCAAACCATACAGGATGAAAAATGTGTACACCTTTTCCAAAACCAATGGGAAGAAAATAATGAAGTATATTGATGGCTGGATCACTGTAGTGGGACGGCAAATCTGAGCCAACATACCATGTATTTTCCGCCACAATATCAGTACACATCGATTCAAACACAATTTTCACGTTCTTGGCCTATCCTGAGATGCAATGCTACCAGGCTACTAACCAAAAGCTGCACTACCCACCTACTTGCGGTTGAATGTATCACGTGAATAACTGGATGATCAGTAACGCAATCTTCACAAATTGCCGTAGTTTCCGTTTATGCTAGATAAGTTCGTTTGATCTACTGGCATATGAGATCTAGAGAAATCTAGGTGGTGAATCTGGAAAGTCTTAAACCTGGATATAAATAATATACTGGTAGGCACAAGAGAGGGGGAAAGACATATATGATGCATTAGAATTTCTGAAGAGGTAAACCCATTAGATTCAACCGGCGGAAAGCACCGAGGGTTTTTAAAGAATATCAAAACTTATCTTCCTAATTCACAATTACCGAACCGACACTTAAGTAGCACGATCCAATACCTTCTTAGTTCAGCACCATTACTCTCTTAACCTTCAAATCTGTATAGCTCCTCAGGGAAACAGTGCTCACTCCCGACCGCTATTGCTCGTCAAAGCGCTGAAATATGTTATGAAATTGCTCGTTTTTGTAATTCAGCCCGATCACGTAAATGGGGCAAAAGGTGACTGTCGTTCAGTGGCCTGTGGCACAACATATGTCTGGGACTGTGAATATTAATTTATTTGACCAGCGTATCCGACCATGGAACAACTCGCTGGGTCCCATCAAATGTCATGACTAAATTTTTTATTCGCCCTCAAGTTTGGGAGTTATTCAGCCCTACCTGTACACCAGGAAAACAGAAGGAGCGCTTGAAACTGGTATCAGTAAGTACACACCTAAGTGGTGTTGCGATATTTTAGCGGACTCGATGCAGAGCAAACTTTTGCAAAAACGAACAGCTGCTCCTTTCATTGTAATGACCCTGTCAGCCACAGGACAGAATATCAGAAGTTGAATATCGTTTACTCACTTAAGTGCAGCCCACAAATCAAATAACTCGAAAAAATATAAAATCCTTCTGGTCAACTAAGTGTACCGACTCTATACGCTTAAAAATCGACCTACTTTTAGTGCGGGTGGTTTGGCATTATGCATTATGCGAAAGTTCAATCCACCTGCATGTCTAATTCAAGTGTTTAACTGTCAAGTTATTCAAACCCGTATAACAAACAGGAATGTAGAAAATGAGTTTATCTTGTACGCTACGTCAACTCTCCATCTCATTCAGAAAAATGCAATGTTTTCTCCTTTCTTTCGCAAAATAAATGCATGGCGTGACTTGCGACGCTCAGCTCACATGGACCTTCCGGGTGAGTTGATGGTTCGAAACCGCCATGCTAAAGTTCCTTCTAAGAGTAGGATCGAGTTGCAATACATGTTTCTTTTCTTTGGATTGCGTATGAAACTGTATAAGATCGTGTGGATAGTACCCCTCTATTTAATCTCTGTATTCAAATCCAGTCAAACAAGTTTTCAGGGCCGAATATTAAAACACCCAAATTATCACGTATTTTTAAGTGTCTTCACATTAATTTTCGTGTACAGTCTGAAAAACAAACAAAACTAGATAACCAGCTCATTTATTGCTGACAGGAATTATTTGAACAATACAAAGAGAAAACTTTGGACGAGAAATGTCATCACATACCAGTTTAGCAAAATGTTGTCTCTTATTGGAGCATAGTGTATACGTTCCCATCGGAAATCCGCAACAAAGGTCTCGGTCCACTGCACTTCTGCCGTATAATCAACGCTGTGACATAAGGAGAATAACGTCTCAACTCTGATGGACAGCTCACTGAGTTACACAAGAGAACTTTTCTCGTCAGATGGTAATATAACCACATAACGATATCGGCACTATCAATGTTCTGTTTCCAGCTTTCAAGCAGTACAGCTGATATATACTGTACGGTTTCGAATAATACAAAAGTTCGGGACCAAATAGAGTAAGTTGGACATCAAATCTGGTAAATGAGAAAATATGGCTCGCGTTCTCAAACGGGTGCATTCTTAGACACGTGTATTCAACTAGGGCCTCGTTCGCCCAAGTTGACTTTCGTAAGTAATGGACTTTCAAAAATATCACGGCATTTGGCAACGCTCGACGGGAAACCATGGCTCATCTATTGGAGACTGCTGAATAACAAACGGACAAGGCAGGATTTTGCCCCAAAAGAAGGTAATTCACCATAAAAGACCCCGATCACGTTGCATGGTTCTGTCAGCCAGCTCCAGTCTAATCATCATGAAATATACCATAAAGGTTCTCACCTTACATTCTATTAAATGAATTGGGTAACAAGGAGGTACAGTTTACTCTTAGCAATAGGCCAGATATGAAATCATGTCAATATTGCACCAGAAAACCTATGCTAGTCACCCATTTTATTTCCTGTGAAACATTTAACGATTAACAAAATGTAAGCCGTTTAAAGTGAAGGGGTTTGTCTGAATTCTGCGAAAATATTTGCCCCACAACCGCTCAATTAATTGTTATTGCGCTAGGCATGTGCACAAACTGTTTCGTAATTTGACAGGTGAAAACTATACGGACGGGATAGGTTTATTTAAGTGTTGGTCATCCTGAGAAAAATTTCACCACACTTTTGATTACAATCGATTAGAAATTCAAGCTGGAGTCAGTTTGAAAACTGTGTGAAAAATTGAGTTTACAATGAATTTTGATGCCAGTTGGTGGTTATGAATATATGTTGTGAAAGTTATAATGAACAATAAAGTGCTTTAAGACATTTTTCCCATTTTCAGTTAGATATTACACCGTATATAGATATGTGGAAAAATATGTTTTCTCTTTAACAATTGCTAAATCAGAAATCTTTGATAGAGTCGATAGGTGTAGTTCGTGCCACTGTGCACGAATTGAGTTGAGAGTAAAAGTGATACGTTGTTCATGTTGAGTTCAACAGGTCCAAAAGATCCAATAAGGTCCAATAAGACACAATATAGTATACCTTTACTTCATTGTTTTCGCAATGCTGTAAAATGTGGCGGATTTATTTAGTTTTTTCAGGGTCAAACAGGTACAATTCAGTTTGGATATATTTATTGAAAGACGAGGACCAGTAGCTTTTAGTCGACAGGGACCAGCTGTCGCCCAAACATATCGGCCAAAACATTCCCGGTAATAATCAGTAGAAAATGTTCGATTTCGTAGATGGTGGAGAAAAACAGAAAGAACGACAAAGGATTTTCTATATATCACGCTGAGCTTGCAATGCCATTGTGAGGGTGAACAGTGCAATTATCCTTCATCCTGATGGACATAAATTGGTACAGTTACAAAATGTTCACCCATCACGCTGATCTATACACTTACGTGTATTCACTGTGAACAATAACAAAGGACGTGTTAATTAGGTGTTGCACTCTGTTTAGTGCACCTGTACTGTGGTTTGCGTGAGAGGAGGGCGAGGATCTTGTTTTCAGAACGTTATGGGGCAATCAGGCGAACAATTTTGAAAACCAAGCCTTTACAGTCAAGTGAATTTCATATTCCTTATTAAATCAGGTAGACAACTGTTCACATGTGGTGGTATCTACTGAGATAGCAATTAACAGTATGCAACTGCTTGCTATCCGCGCAAGGACGAAACACATAATGCAAGATGGGATGAATCGCATTCAAGTGCTATTCCTTACGGGGACCAACATTCTGAAATATACACATATAAACTAACTTTTTATCCACTCCAGTAGAATATCACAACCGACTTCTTAATATATTTGGCAACTGCTGACTAAAGGGATAACAGTACTTTTGCGAAGCAGAAGAAACACCTAAATAGCAGTGATAAACAAGCGCGCAGTAAGAAAAAAGTTTTGCCAACAGAGTGTTAAGCTTCTTTACCACATTTATCACTTTTGGTAACAGTGTTTTTTAGGTTTATCTGCGATATGAGATTCTTTTCGTTTGAGATAAGAGACGTATTTTACATCTCTGAGCTCACCACCAGTCAGTCACAATAAGGTTAACGTTTGAAGAAACTCACATTTCTGAATGCCATCGTACTGCGCCACATGTAGATCTTAACTATATACCAGATTCGCTGTTAATTCGGGATTGCAAGCTCTTTGTGGGTCAGAGCACTGAAAAATTTAGATTCAAAAATTCGATTATTGGTAATGAAGACCCTGATGTGTAGACATCACGCATGGCAGCGTATCACACGTAAGGTTGATTTAGATTAAAGGAGTCGCGCAACTTTTGCTCCGTCCGAGTTGAAGTATATGCATTGAAGTTTGTTCCAATATGCTGGGCACAGGGACTACCAGAATGCACTGAGTGTCTTTAGTTCTCATCAGTTCAAACTGAGTTTTATCTCCTTCACCAATAACTGTGTTAACTGGAGCGTGATGAACTGGTCTACAGACGCCTGAATGTTTGTCCTAATAGCGTGATATTAATTTGTTTTGGAGCAATAGTTGTACTACTGATGAACTCCAACACGATCGAAATATCAGTCAAGGTGGTATTTTTGAAGTAGACTGGCTACACAGTTTATTTGACTGCGGAAGGTTTGACCACGTGTGAAGGAATTTTTGACTTGTTAATTTGTCAAAGCCCATATGAATTCACTCGGCACACAGGGACACTATTTTTACTCGATATTGTTAAGTGAAAGAGGGCTACGTTTTTGATTCGTGGTATAAGGCTCTCTTGGACAGTTAGTTGTCACCTTGGCGGTTACTGCGTCATCAAATATTGTGAAGTATTTTACTGGTTAACAGAAAGCATGTGTCGTCCTAATCAAAGTATCTTTTGCGAAGTATCACAAGATCCAAGGATAATTACAATAAACGACATGAAATGTCTATATTCGAACTCAAAACTGTTGACCTAATCTGCGTATAAAATAAGCTTTATTCAAACTTACCAGTTTGTAAGTGACTTTATAGCATATGACCTATTCGACCCAAATCCATTAATGCTGAAAATGCCGTGCACTTTAATCATACCGTTCAAAATCGTAACAGCTCCAACCAGATGAAACGGTTGTTGTTTCTGGTGGGTTAGGTGAGTCACCATTTTCGTTAGGTTCGCAAAACAAGATAAATAGTTACGGTTCAAAGAATGGGTTCAATCATTCAATAGTGGATATCCATTTTAACGACATAAGCGAACGGCTTCTGTATTCAGGGTTATGTAGGTAAAATATACTAGGAAATATTCGGTGACGTTGAGATGATTATTCAGAATTGTTTATAGAGTTCCACTCATCAGGCTTACGTAAAGATTTATCCGTCTTCTAGAAAGGAGGACTGTACAGTTGTTGCCTTCAACAAACAGGGCGTCATCTATGGTCTATCTGTTTAAAAAAATGTTAATGTATATTATTCGAAAGTAATGGTTTTCCTAAACTATTGAAAGGAATATCACCACCTACCTTGAGTTACATGAAGTAAGCCTACCGTAAATCTAAAACTATGTCCAATAACTACACTTGGTGTGATCAAGTGAAAAGTTACGGTGTAACCACTGTGTGCTGCGAACACTTGAGCTTGTCGACTATCCGTTGGACTAAAATGTACTCTAAGTAAATCACACCGTTTGAGCAAATCATGCCAAGTTTGTCAAGTGTTGAATAAGATAACCGACTGTGATCTACCGGCCTTTAGATGGGGGCGAAAAACGCTCAGATCATTTTCCGAAAAAATGCAGAATTCCATCGTTTTCCACCACCCATTTGCTGCTTTCCAATAAAAGCTTCTAAGCAAAGCGCTTTGGATAGAAACACAGACCACCGTACCGTCTAGGTCTGGACATTCTGGAAATATCGCATCATATATGTAATCGTATGTTGTGGTGTATCAGTTATTCTATCTGATGCATATTTCAAGGCTTTTTGACTGATCCTTCTGTCACTGGTGGGCTTATTCTAGCTTGGAATGTCTCATAAGCCAAGTTCCTTTCTTTTTCTTCAAATATCCTGCAAAGAATGTAAGTGTTTTAAAAACTGTACTGATGAATCCCCCCTTAAACCAATCGGTCTCCAATTTCTATCTTGTTATGCTTGGGCCGCGAGTTCGAATTAATATAAGTGAACTGAGCAACCGCAATCTGAAACGGACAGCTCGACAAGTAGACTCCGACCAAACGTGTGTTGTATTTCATAGAGTGGGTAGCGGTGTAGCCTTCAGTACCTCAAACCGGTGGCACTCATTCACACACCATCCACTAGACATACGTTCCCCACTGCATATGGCTCCTTAACTTCCGCTGTCCGTTAAATTGACTTCAACGCAGTTCTAAACCAAAGACCTTGACCGCATTTATTTATTACATTCCTGTTTGCTATAAGTTCCATACCCTCCGCTTATGGGTTATCTTGTAATCAACTGTCGACACAGAATATTGAAAAATCTTCTCATTTCGTCTGTCTGTGTTTTAAAAACTGTAGTGACAGCGTTACCAAGGCTGCCGATCGCTCTGATTTTTCTTCATCCAGAAAACGACAAACAGCCTTCCTACGTAAACGCTTTGGTCTCAGGTAAATGCCCTACTCGACAACTTGGTTATAATAAATCCACTTTTAGGGCTACGGGATTGAACCGGTATCACTAGGATGCTGCTGATTGACCGTCACAGTTATGTACTGAGCAAACTCATTTCAGTTTTCGTTGGTTCTGCATAATTTGCGCATTTTTAGTCCCGTCATCGCTCTTCCTGTCCAACTAAGACCCGGGAGCATGCAAAACACATGGGTGTTGGTTGGTTCAATACAATCTTTTTTTTATAGAAGCACGTCCTGTCTCAGTTTACAAGTTGACACGTTCTGAATTTCTGTAGTAGGATGTCCACGCCAAATCAGTCCCAACCCCGACAACAAACGGAGTAAATATTTGGCCGCTGCGAAATTCGTTACTGCATTTGTGTCTTAAGATTCTAAACACGGTAAACACAGACACTTACTGAGACAAAGTCAGTTAACGGGAGTGAAAAGCCCACCTAATCTATTATACGGTAGACAGAACAATACCATTTACAGCCACAGTGTTTGAGAACAGGAGAACTTAACTACTGATGTCCGGAGTTACTGTGAACACCAACCGTGGAAAACGGGTTGAAATTATTACAATATCGGGAGCAGTATCACGTGAGAACGGAATCGCTCACCTGACGGTTGCCATCCCCAACAGTTTCACATAGCAGCAGGTCGCCCACAACAACTGCTGTCCAGTGGAATGCATACTTGTCAAGCTGTACAGCATGTGTACTAATTAGCCAACAATAGAAGCTTAGATGTTTCGACTATATATATATATATATATATATATATATATATATATCGGACAGATGTTGAAACATATATACATCTCAGCATCTACACGACATGACGCTCAGGGATTTCAGAGCACGTGGCAAAATGTCTCACTTGCCGATAGTACATTGGATTTTAAAATTGTTTCTATGGCTGTCAGGTGTAAAACGATATAACTCACATGAATGTCACATAAAACATCCGAAAAAAACATTAGCAAGAACTTCAAATGTAGGTTCAGCATCGATCATCCGGCTTGGAAGAGGGAGAAACCGCTCTTATTTTAGCATCCAAGTTCATTAATACAACTGCCCTAGGTCGTCCATCTGATGGCAAAACTGTTAATGAGACAGATGAGTCAATCGCTTGTGATGAGGCAAAACTGTTAGACCACTAGTCAGAACAAACTGAGGGTCAATCTAACTGGCTTCGTGGGCCTACCTGTTTATCACCACAAACACTGGGCCTAGTATTGTGATCAGAAGACTTGGAAGCGTCTACAGTTGCTGCGGTTCATGATTGTATTCAAAGTCTGAACCGCAACAGGACTGATGGTACAAAAGACCTGTTGTTGACACCTTTCGAAGGTCATATAAATGGCTTAACCAAAAGGTTTCAATAAACTGTTTCTGCCGTTATGGACAAATTGAGCGGTACCTCATTACCGGTGTGACGTAATGATAATCCTAGTGTTAATGAAGTGAACCAGGGACAAACACTATATCAAGTGAGTTTGGACTGAATCTTAACTCTACTTAGTGGATTGGTCAATGTTGAGACGGCATACAGTTGGGAAAAAGGTGATCGTTTTCATCTTGAATGGCAATATACTGGTCCCATTTTTACTCGGTTCCTACTTATGGGGCAGCGCTATAAATACCATTAACTATAGTCTATCCTAATTATACGATCCGTTTGTCTTAATGGATCAGTTTAAATATTCAGTTACTTGAACGCGAAAGTATTTTGAACAATTGCACAAACATACCTCTAGTAATTTATTCACATAAATCATCTCAAGCTAGGGTCCACGGTAAACAAAACAATAGCCTTATTACCAAGATCTGCATTATGTAGTGTCAGCTCTCACTATTTTCGTTCCTTGTTGCTTGCGTTCAACCGTTCCCATCGAATAACACACAATGGTAAAACTGGTGAGTTTACAATTTGTTTGTTTATTACCTAGTAGTTAGTAAGTTCATTTATTTCATCTTTAAATGTGAATAAACCCAAACCGTTCGGTCATATGCCAAAGGATGCCAACGGATCGGCTGCCACGCGGCTGCCATTTGCGAAATCCTCAACAGAATAGTGCGAAGCAGAAGAAATCCTGATATACTTAAAAAGATGTGTAAGTATCACTTGGTTAGTAACCGTAAGTAGGCTGACGTTGCTGCGATCTACAACGCTGAGGGCCTTACGGTAGGTTGCAGCTTCTCGAGTCCAACGGTTTCATTGTTGTTCTGAACCGGGTAAACTGTCCATGAAGAAGTTAAAATTGGCGACGAAGGGTAGTATAAGCAGCAGGGAAGGTATTTTGTTGTCGAGGTTTTTGATTCCCTATATGCATATTCGTTTTATCTAAAAGGCTTGGTACACTGTAGTTGAATACCCGGTTCGATACACGTGTTCTTATTCATTAAATCTCACCTCGTTCCTTCCTTTGCATCCTGGTTGACGTCTTATTTTCTTTTCAGGGTTGTGTATTGGCTGCACGTCGTTGCAAAGCACTGACGTAGACCCACGATGATGTCGATGACACTTGTGATGGGCAGCAGAACACGCGGTCACGTTTCGACAGTTTGGAGGTGTTCCGTTTAATCAGGTTGGCTTATCACTGTCTAGCGGAAACCTTCTTCGAGGGGATCGTGATTAATCGCTTTCTAAAGTGTGAGATATTTTCAGAGTTATGGCATGAGGGAATGTTGTAAAAATCCCGTCATATATGCTACTGATTAGGGAATTTGCATGAAACTAGATTTTAGATCATTTTAACAACTCTGGATACCGTTCACAGGATAAATTGTGAATAGGGGAATTTGTATGTTAGATGAACTCACGCCTGAGATTCATATAACTGTGTAATTTTACTGGTTTTAACACAGTACTTTGCACTCAGTTGTTATACATACCATAAAAAGACTGTCTTACGCCATCTAACGAAGACAGCCAAAATATCCTCAAATCTTGATGACATGTCTTAGTGTGTGACACATAGATGAGTACAGTTTGCCACAACATCAGCATCTACCATGATTTTCGGATCAACATATTGTGATGTGAGAATCAGAAAAGCTAACAACGTTTCCAAAAATGAGTTTTGCCTAGAAATGTAATCAGAACTGAATTGATGTTGGGAAAATTATATAGCGTTCGCGGTTGAAAATTAATCTCACTAAACCTTCCAGGCGAGTATGATGAGTTGCCGATATCGATCTTGATATATATTTTTTAAACTGTTGACGTATATAATCAGTGTCTTGTTTGTTACAGTGACAGCCATGCATTTTGACGAAAAGAGCCGAAAACTCTGACTTTCAGTCATATATAATATATGTAAATTACGCATTAAATATGGATTCTTTCAACAACGCGATTAATCTATGATATTTATCAGTCGTTTTCGTCACAATGATTTTAAAGCTGGATATTTTGAGCTGAGAAAAACTGTCCTGATATCACAAAGTACTAAATTTTTATTTCACTTATTATTACCTTGTTCTTTACAAATAAATATTAGTAAACAGGGTTTTCATCCTTATTGGACCAAGTGTTTATAAGCAGTAGATATGTATTTTCATAGGGGGTTGACATATCGAACGTAGATGGAAATTAAGCAAATATTAATCCATTACATGAGAGTTGCTGAACAGTTTCAGTTATTTTATCCCTTTTTTGTTAGTTTGAATTAACAGTGGGAAGAATTGCTCCACCATAGACAAAATGACGCCATAGGCATCACCTGTTACGGATGCCATCAGATCTATGCGGATTATTTGAGATTTTCTACATTAAGCTAATAGCAGTGAACATTATTTGAAAGTACGCAACTCACCAATTTTTCTGACCAGTATGGATAAGCTTACCTTTCGCTGTATCTCAGATAGAAAAGTAACAAATTAGTTAGTAGCCAGTAGTTTAGGATGTTGGTTAGTTTCATGGTGAACAACACCCACATTTCTTCAGAGTCTTTACACTTAGGTACACTTTCCAGTCAGCCTACTTAGAAACGAACCAGATTCAAGTTCCATTTTTGTCAAAACTCGTCAGTATAGTTTGTTCTCACTTCGCTTGGAGTAGAACCGCGATCACGTTGTTAAGATGCAATCGTGTGAAGCAATATGCCACTGACTTCACATATTTACTACTGACAGGCTCTGAGAGCAAAATTTGAATTTAGTGCTTCCTTTCAGAATAGGTTGGGTAGGAGGCCAACATGGACATGGACATTTCTGACAGACAGACATGATGTTCAGCGTGAAATTAATTAAACCCCAGACGTTTCATCAGTAAACTATCGACCAGCATGTTTAATGAGATCGGAGACTGGAACCCCATTTGGAGGGTTATCATGAAAGCTTGCCAAAATTTCCCAGTCCCATCTTAAAAATTATATGCACTACCGACGAGCCTTAATGTAAGCAAAACTCGAGTGTAGTATTTCTGTCCCAGTAAGGCCGGCTGTTAAATCTATTTATTTATGTAGCTTGCAGCCAAATATGTATGGACGTCAACTTGAAAATTGAGTCAGTAATTGTCATTGTGTCGGTTTTACAGTTCATATCTTTGAATCCATTCAAACTGCTGCAGAGAGTGAACCAGCGTATTCCACTTGCATACGGTGAGTGCGGATACAGTGTTTCCTGTATGCAGAAGATTGCCCGGAGGAAGGCCACTTCTGTTCAGGAAACGGAATTGTTACGAGGTAGGCTATGTTAAGTACCTCTTCCAAAAAAGTAAAAAATTACTTGTCACTAGACATGGACCGACTTTTGAGAATATTAAGTAAAAGTGTAACACATACTTTTGAACACATATTGGTGGTTAACATATTTCAAGTTGAACATCACTCACAATTGATCGCAACTGTCGCATTCCCATAGACTTTCCAGTCGGCCCCTTTCGAAAAGCAGAAGCACTAGACTCGAGTTTCGCCCTCACTAGAGTTCGTCAGTAGTGCATATCATCGCCACTACCGGGACTTGAACCACGGGCATGCTGTTCATGAGGCAACCGTGTTAACCACTGCGCCATTAACCTCACGTTGGGCACGACCGAATTATCATATGTGAACGTTTAACCACTTTTGCTTGTGAGTAATGATCAGGTTGCCCTATCGTCTCGAAATGGAGATACAGTTACTGTCTGTTAACTCCGATCGATTATCCCGCGATTAAGACTTCCTAGACAGGTCGAAATCTCTGATCTCATTAAACCTGCTAGGCGATATTTAACATATTTAACATATTGCTGGCGTAGCGTAGAACCATTTGACATGAAACATTCTGTGAACAGTTTATACGGACTGCTTTGGTAAGTTAGCGTATTATATACCCCGACCAAAGAAACACTTCCACTTGCTTTCGATCTGACTTAGTTCATAGTTCCTGGGTCTAAATCATTGATACTTTTTATTCTGCCTAATTTCGTATAGCTTGATATTATTGTAAACCTCGTGTCATTACACTGTTAAACGGTAGCATATGTTTGATGATGCGACGCAGACATGCTTGGTTTTACTACACATCTACTGTTTCAAACCAGTGTTACTATTTTCTATAATATAGAATGGTATCTTATCTGACACAGAGTTTTGTGTAAACATTGTTGGAAATGAAAACTCTTTTAAGATGATCAACTGTGAAGAAATACGCTATCAACAACTTTACTTCAATTACGACTGTCGGTCTTTGTTGATTGGTCTCTTGGGCTAAGGGTATGTGATTTTCTATTTCCTCCCTCACGTTGATTGCGTCCCTTGAAAATAGAATGCTTTTCCCTCAAGATAAATTATCTGTACAGGAAAAATAAGGTTTTCACCAATAGTGCTTCTTGCTTTGGATATTTCAGCGCATACGGTGAACATTTCTTCCCAACTGTGGGATTTATTTAATTTCTCTTATTGATTGCAAAGCAACGTTTCAACAACGTACAAGTTCTCTTGATAAAGGAAAACGGTTTGGAAATTCAGTCAAAGACGAGTAGTTTGTTTGTCATAGGGGAAGTTCTGCTGAAAAAAAAACCCACTACGACTTGTACATAAAAGCCTCCTCGTAGGTGAATTGCGAAGTATTCGGTGAACTTAGGAAGTGCTAGGTAGTCATTTGAGTTAATGTTTTCAGTCACTGTGCCAATAAACAGCATGAACGTGAAACACGGTTTGTGATTGTTGTCTTGTATGGAAACAAAATAACTGACCTCAACGAGTTTCCGCTAAATGGAGATATGCTGAATGTCCTTGATGAGGGAATTCGTGCAGTGTAAATCACGTTTGAATGTATGGTGAATTGTCTGGTAGCTGTCATTGTTTAGTGTGTTACTGTATGTTATATTCCAGTTCAAAGTAAGACAGTGTGAGTTTAACTGCGATTAGTGTGTACTTGACTGTTGGGACAAGTTTATCGATTAAATGAGCACGTGCGTATGTGGATATCAGTGGAAAGGTATGGTTTAACCAGTTATACCACACACCATAGTACAATCAATAAAATCGTTCAACTTGCTAAACAACACCCTCTTGTTCTATTGAGCACCATTCAGCATATTGGTTCTGTCTTCTTTAGTTTTAATGCACTCTTGTGAAAGAGTGCTCCCAGCGGAGAAAGTCCGCTGATTTAAGTAATTCAATTGTTTTGCAGTTTTCTTGTTCCCCTAACGGCTACACTCAAATGTTTTTTGTTCTCAGGGCAGAAAAACGTTGGCTAAGTGACATTTCTATGTAAGTTAGGCATTAAGTTTACGCATCGCAGGCGGGATACTTGGCGATCGACGATGCTAGTTGCAAACTAGTCATGTAACAACCAACTTATATGACTATTTACGTTATGTCCGATTACATATTCACCTAAACATCTAAACAATGATTTAACAAGGTTATTATTTTAAAACTGTTGCAGAAAGACGGGTTTGTGCCTGTCTTATCAACACGCTCTTATTTTATCCAATACAACAGCTTGTGTCTAAAACACTGTTTGTTTCTCGCATTTCCCAGACGAGACAAACACGTTCCGACGAAGTTCGCATTATCGTTGAGAGTAAATATTTACTCAGTTATAACGTAGTTTTAGATTGCAACCTAAGAAACACCGCATGAATACAGCGAAGTTAAAATCGGCTGTTTCTTAAGAATTCTCTGTTTAATTTTCTGTAGCAGTATTCACAAGCAGTGACTGCTAACTCACGTAGATTGGCGTCCAATGCCTTATAGAGTTTTAACTAATTACATAATAACAGAAATACAATCAAATAATTTCATACAAACAACTTTTATAATTTAATTGTAGAAACGACTTATCACATGTTTATTCAACAAACTTCGCAGAAAGTGCAACTTTGGTTTGGGTATTGTAAATTGATGTTAACAACAATTTACAAACAGCATAACTAACGAAAATTAACAACCATTAGGTGTAAAATACACTTTAGAGGTCAAAGAGTGAGTACGGATTAGAGATATGTAAGGTCAAAGGAAAATGTGAAATAATGTGTATGCATGGAAGAATGAAGTAACACACCCTGTACTATATGCACCCACGATTTCTCATTATGTTCCAAGTGTAAACTTTGCTGAAAAGTGGTGTAGTAATTACCACTCCGGCTTTATGCTTCACAACGGCATTCACTTATGCATATTGCAAGTCTTTTTCAGTGTAAATGTTTGGATAGTAATGTGTTTTGACCGAGCCCATGTTTTCTTGTTTGCACTGTACTGCTCTAATGAGAGCGAAACTCGAGTCTAGTGCTTCTTTTCGAAAGGGACAGACTGGAAAGTCTATGGGGATGCGACAGCTGCAATCAATTGTGGGTGACGTTCCCGTTGAAATATTTTGGATATGTCTACCTGGATTTTTTTCAAAACATTTCCCAATGATATCAACACATTATAGTAGGGCAAACAAGACGGATTTCACTTCCACCTCTGAAACCTCAAATGCCTTTGCTCTTCGGATTTCACATCATCCACCGATTTTCTTGTAGTCTTCAGGTCAACTGTGATGGCTTGGCGAGGAGACAGCAGAAATCTCGGATCTCGGAACATATCTCAGTGTGAGTAGGGAGGCATATGACGCAGGTGCAAGCTGACTTTTATGTAAGCACAGCGGAATCACCAAACAGACCACCGGCATCTGTGATCGCTCGTTAGTTCCTTAAGAGTTATGTTTAGGTGAACCTAAAGCCAGCATTCACCGTTATTTACGTAACTTTTAGGCTCTGGCTAAGACATTTGCTCTGAAAAGTTGATATTTATCTCAGTGTGTGCAGGAGCATTGATAGTTAGCTTAGCACTGACCTGGTAACTTTGCTAATGCCTGATTAGCGAATAGCTCGGTCACATGTCTCTTTTGTATGTTTGGTTTCATATTTGAACCCTGTTTTTCGCTTTATAATGCACTGTTCTAAAGTATGCACTTGATAACGTGGTAACAATTTTCGGGTCATAAACAGTGCATATTAACATTTTTGATTGTTCTACTGAGATCCGATTGAAAACAGTGAGGCCTAACACTCATCTTATTTGAGTGAGGTCAGACACGTCATCCGCAAACACGGCAACAACGTTTTGGTACGATTACGTCATCATCATGACGCCACTGGAATCATGACGGTTTGATCGGTCATGGTGTGGGTGGTTGGCCGTGGCAACTTCAACGCCTGAACAAAGCGCTTTTGTGCACACAAAGGTGGATTTCTTAATCTAATTCCAATTGCTACGACTGTGGCTAAAATTCGGCGTTGAAGTTGCTATGGCTAACCACACACACGACGACCGATCAAACCGTCATGGTTCCAGTGGCGTCATGATGATGACGTAATCGTACCAAAACGTTGTTTCCGTGTCTGCCAATGACTTGTCTGACCTCACTCAAACTAGCTACTTGTTTTTGTCCGTTTCCCCATGACAACTCTGTTTCATATAAATTGTTATGTAATTAGCCTGATGATGAATAACCGAAAAAGAGCTTGTTCGCTACACTGTTTTCTGATAACTCATTATATTGTCTCTTCTGAACGAACGCAATTATAATTCAACAGTTTACTACAATTATCTCAAATTGTGAAAATTATAAGTTGGATGTCGATCCTCTTGGATTTTGCTTTCCCCATACACTTATTAGATTTTGATATTTTTGGCGGAATACTATGTCTGTTATACACTTCTAGCTCAATTTCTTCTTGGGATAGCTCAAGGAAGCTTTTGATCTGGAAGACTTCCCGGTAAGGTAATGTTAGACCTACAGGATATATTAATTGTTTTTC